>LPNX010463794.1:0-65388 GCA_001517045.1 Pseudotsuga menziesii | reverse complement strand
TTGTACCGCTTCTTTCCTCCATCTTCTTCCTTCAACCTGTAAACCCATTTATTCTGCAATACCCTTTTTTCTGTAGGCAACTTAACTAGATCCCAAGTCTAGTTTCTTACCAATGAGTCCATCTCCTCATCCATGCCTTGCTCCCACTTCTTTCTAGTTGCTACTTGCATTGCTTCTTTAAAACATTCTGGTTCACCAGAATCAGTCATCAATAAATAATACAGTGAAGGAGAGAATTGTTCAGGGGGTCTACTTAACCTGGTATACTTTCTTATAGTTGCAGGAGTTTCAGGTACCTGCTGCTGCTCTTGATTTTCTGGTGCTTTTGGAACTTCATTTTCTTTGATTTCATCAAGCACTGTGTACTCTGTGTTTTCCTTTTCTTCTTTCTTTTCCTGCAAGTGATCTTTGTACATGACCTTTTCATTGAATACTACATCTCTACTCCTAATGATTTTGCGGTTTTTAAGATCCCATAAGCGATAACCAAAATCATCAACCCCGTATCCAATAAAGGTACATTTCTTGGATTTAGCCTCAAGCTTTGTTCTATCATCTTTATCAATATGGACAAATGCTTCACAACCAAAAGCTCTCATAAATGAGTATTTTACGTGTTTACCTGTCCATGCCTCCTCTGGAATGCCACCATCCAAAGCGCTTGAAGGCCCTCTGTTTATTAAATAAACAACAGTGTTTACAACATCAGCCCAAAACTGTAAGGGCAACCCTGCATGCAATCTCATACACCTTGCACACTCCATGATAGTTCTGTTCATCCTTTCTGACACACCATTTTCTTGGGGTGTTCCAGGGACTGTCTTCTCTCTGCGAATCCCATTGTGTGAACAGTAATTGTCAAAGTCCTTGCTGCAGTACTCGCCTCCATTATCAGATCTGAGACATTTCAACCTTTTTCCTGTCTCATTCTCAGCCAAAGCTTTCCACTTCTTAAAAGTATCAAACACATCAGATTTCTGTCTAATACAATAAACCCAAGTTTTTCTAGTTGCATCATCAATAAAAGTAACATAATAACGAGAGCCACCAAGAGATTGTACCTGAGCTGGTCCCCATACATCTGTATGGACGAGCTCTAACTTTTCACTCTTCTTTTCTTTCCCAACCCTGAGAAATCTAACTCTCTTATGTTTTCCATAAACACAGTTCTCACAAAATTCCAAACTTACCTGCTTCAGATTTGGAAGCAGTTTCCTTGAGTGGAGAATATGCATCCCCTTCTCACTCATGTGGCCAAGCCTATGATGCCACAACACTGCACCTGTTTCTGTGGAATCTACATAAATAGAATAATCAGTATTATGAGGACATAAATATAACGCACCTATCCTATCTCCTTTTGCAATTACCATTGATCCTTTAGTGACCTTCCACCACGTTTTTCCAAAAGTAGACAAACAACCGCCATCTCCCAACTGCCCTGTTTAGATCAGATTTCTTTTCATAGTAGGAATGTGCCTTACATCCTTTAGCAACCAGTCATTTCCATTATTTAGCTTAATCCGTACCTTACCCTTTCCAACAATTTTACATGGTTCATCATCCCCCAATAACACATGCCCAAAATCACCTTGAACATAATCATAAAAGAATTTCCTATGGGGTGTAGCATGACATGAAGCCCCTGAATCTACTACCCAGTAATCACTAGTATTATCTAATGCAAGAATCAAAGCATCTTGTAACACAACACCTGCTACATTAACTTCCTGGGTAGTCTCTTGTTGCCTCTCACCTTTCTTCTTTGGTGCTCTGCAGTCTTTCTTTAGATGTCCTTTCTTACCACAGTTCCAACACTCTATTTTTCTGAATATGGACTTGGATCTTCCCTTTTTAGACTTGCAGCGATTTCCTGGGCTCCTTCCTCTCTCGTTTTGTCTCCCTCTGCTCTCCATGGTCAACGCATTACCTAATGTCTCACCTGTGTTTTTTCTTCGCATTTCCTCACTAAGAATAACACTAACAACATCATCAAACTTAAGAGTGTTTGAACTAGGGACAGAGTTACTTACATCCATGACCAAGCTATTCCAGCTTTCTGGCAATGAGCACAAGATTAGAAGATCCCTAACCTCATAATCAAAGTTCACTTTTACAGAACTTAACTAACTAGTAAGTGTATTAAACTCATTTAAATGGTCAACAACAGATCCACCTTCTGACATATTCATATTAAATAAATTCTTCATTAAAAATACCTTGTTAGAAGCCAAGGGTTTTTCGTAGAGCTTACTCAATGCACTCATCACACCCTCTGTTGTTTTTTCTTTCGAAATATTGAAGGCCACCGACGAAGCTAGGCACAACCGTATTTTTCCTAGTGCCTTTCTGTCAAGAACCTCCCATTCTTCATCCTTCATAGCCACCGGATGCTTTGCTTTTCCACCCAATGGCAGGTACAGATCCTTTTGGTATAGATAGTCCTCCATTTGCATCTTCCATAACTGATAGTTTTGGCCGTTAAATTTCTCGACCCTAAACTTTCCTTCTTCCTTCATTACTCCCACTCAAACCAGGAACCCTTCTTTCCTACGAGTTTACCAACCAAATAGACCTTTTGGCTCTGATACCAATTGTTAGAAAAACAGGACCACAGAGCAATAATAGATATACAGTTAAATCAAGAAACAAGATGCAAAACACATTAAAACATTACAGAGAGACACAGATATAACGTGGTTCACCCAAACGATGGGCTACATCCATAAAGAAATTTTCCAGTCCTTTTATTACAGTCCAGAAAGATGAAGGGATACACCCTATAAAAAAACCGCTGCACTTCCTCTTCACGCTCTCACAGTCTCTCATCTAGTACAATACAATACCATGCCCAGTCGATTTACAATGCTCTCTTTTATAGGGGAAATACCATGGGAAAAATTCTAGGGTTTACCCAATACCATGGGTTTGCAATACTGTTGGCCAACACACATACCAAATTTTTTTTTTGGGGGCTCCGCCCCCGAACCCCCTTTTTCGAGGCACTACCCCAAACCCCAAGGCAAGGGGAATGAGTGTACAGTACTCCTGGGTTATAATCACAATTGAATAATATCTCTAGATCTGGAATATTAGGCTCCACAACCAACAGTACTTGCATTAGTAACCTTAGATTTATAACCAATTCTAGTTTTGTAATTTGTTGGTCTTTGATTACTAATAATCCGTTTCAAAATCTTTGAGCTATCATTCATGTAATTTTCTTGTACCTTCTTTCTTAATGAAACAACTTCAAGTTCCAGACCTTCATTTTCCTTATCTTTTTCTACAAGAAAATTGTTTAGTGCTTTGTCAGTTACTCTAGCCTCTTCTATTTTGAGATTTAAATTAATTATCATAATTTCAGTGCTTTTTATAAACTTGTTAGATTTCCGTAGCTCATTTTCAAGATTCTTAATTTCTTCTTTAAAATGTTTACACTAGGCTTCTTAACTTTCTAAGTTCAATCAAGACACTTACAAGCTCAACTTCCGAATCAACTTCACCTTATTCTTCTTCACTGAATTTATCATTCTCATTTTCTACAGCCATAAAAATTCTTGTATCTGAGCTAACATCACTTTCATCTGTTTCTGAAGAATCACTATCATCTTTAATAAATAGAATTTTCTTTTTATATGAGTTTCTTTGAAAAGACTTCTTATACTTTTTCTTGTTTTCTTTACTCTTTCTATTGCTTTCTTCTTCACCATCATAATGCTTATTGAAAGGACACTCAGAAGCAAAATTTCCTATTCTACCACAACCAAAACATTTAAGAGGAATATTACCTTTGTATTTTCTAGTACTCTTTTTCAGATTTTTGACAAAATTAGATTCTTCCTTATCTTCTTCGGAATCCCCATGATTGCTAGTTTCTGCTTCAACTTTTTTCTTGTCCTTCTTAGCTGCCTTGAAAGCTGCTTCTTTCCTGAAAGAATCCTCACCAGAGTTCCTCATCTCATATGTTGTTAGTAATCCATGTACTTCATCCATTTCTAAAGTAGCAATATCAACTCTTTCTTCCAAAGAAGATATTTTTGAATCAAATCTTACAGGTAGAGATATAAGTACCTTTTGCACAATATCAACATCTTTAACTTTTTCTTCTAGACCTCTCATGGTATTAACTACTTCATCATTATGAAGAAAATAAGTTTCTATATCTTCAGATTCTTCCATTTAAACTTTCAAATTGACTCCTATATGACTGTAACTTAGTATCTCCTTCATAACATTTTTCAGGTTATCCCATAATTATTTTGCTGACACACAGTGCATAACCTTAACAAATTATGGCCCTGCTAAACCTCCAATTATTGCATACATAGCTTTGGAATTGCTTTCATAAAGTTTCTTACCTACAACATCTGTTGGAATGATTGCTGGAACACTATATTCATTCAGCACAACTTTCCAAACATCTACTCCTTGAGTCTGCAAATAAATTTTCATCCTGATATTCCAAAAGGCATAGGTATGTCCATCAAACAGCATAGGTATGTCCATCAAACAGAGGTAATCCATGTTTTGTAAATTCATATTTCTTATCCATCATAAAATACCACACTTCCAATGATTAAAATGAGTTTTGAAGTAACCTGCTTTGATACCAATTGTTGGTCAAGTTGGGAAACTGAGAGGGGGAGGGTGAATCAGTTGTATACACATTCATAATTTTTCTTGCTTTAACACAAATTAATTCTTTAATGCAGCTTAAAACCTGATCATTATTTTGTCTCATAAATCAGTAACCATCAATCACATGAAATGGACAGAGACACAACATTTATGAGGAAACCCATTAAGGAAAAAAAAAAACTCTTCTTCTTGTGGAAGCAAGAAACTTCAGTTACATCATATTTTATCTGAGAAACTACTCATATGAGGATAATACCTCTTTGTCTTCAGCACCTACTGAAAGGAAACTTCTACTTCCCGAATACAAGCATCAACTTGTAAAGAGACTGTTATTCTCCCTAACTCCTCTCTTCCTCCCTGTTGTATAGGCATCGACCTGTCTTATACTGTTAAACAAAATCTCAATTTCAAATCCGTCAATTTATTTTTGATAATATCTTTCTGTCAAAATCAACTTGTAACTATCAATCTTGTCTTTTCCAAACCTGTTATTATTTTTCAACCAAGAAAAATCTTAAGCAAATGGAACTCTGTTAGTACTTTGTTAACACCAAGATTATTCAAGTTAATCTGTCTATATTTACTCTATTATAAACCCTAGAAATAAAACCTATAGATAATATTCATTGCATCATATAATGATCTCAATGTACATTTTTTTAATTACATATCCAACCATTATAAATTTTATATCAATGTTTTAATCTCTGTATAAGAACTTACAAATCCAACCATACGATCTTCATATTTCATCTCTGCGTATTTGTCATTTAAGAAATAAGCTTGGCATAGTTCCAGAACTCTATATCTCCAACGTTAATCCAACCAACTCCACCACAAAAACAAAAAAAATTGTCTCAACACTAATCGACTTCCTCATAGTCGAATTCGATAAAAAAGAAATTAGTTACAACAATTACTATAACTGTGTTAAAAAAAAATTCCCTAAACAAGGTTTTCCCAGAAAATGCAATCGTAACTAACGTTTGTCTTTTTCTTCATGGTTGTTGAACTCTACTAAACATTTATTTGAATCCTCTTAAGATCACTTAAAAACTTGAGTTCTTAACCTTTAACACTTAAATTTGTTGATAAGAGTGCATTAGCGCTTTTCCATTTGACTTGTCATAAGACCAACGCATTTCTAAGTGAAGAGCTATCGTGAGAGTTACAAAGAGTTTGAAAGAAAATTTCATTGGATGGTCATCGTGGTTGTTTGACCAAACCTCCACCATTAATTGATGCCATGTGTTAAAAACTAAAGCAATCATATGTGTTAGAAACAAAGCATCCAACACATTGCTTAAATATTAAGAGTGCTAAGGAAAAAACACTGCGTAAATAATGTAAAACCTAGGTGAATGTATATTAGAACTAGTGCTAACAGTTTGGATATATTTAGCAAAGACCAATATATATAGCAAATAGAATTCCAGTCTTCAAACCAATAACCATGATCTGCATGTGACTGCAATCCATAAGCATATGAAAACCCAAGTTCATCAAGTGTGACAAGTTTGCCATCAATGACAATAACCATTCACCTCGTCCTTTGCAACTGGCCAACAGACCTAACCATTCACCCTGTCCTATGCAACTGGCCAACAAACTTAACCATTCACCATGTCCTGTGCAATTGGCCAACAATATTCAAGTTTGTACAATAATATGTTAGATTTTAAGTTCACAAAATAAAATTGAATCATGTAAGTTGTTTTCATGGTGTATTTATATGTATACACAAGACATAATATGAGTAATTTGGACAATGACATATAATCATTCCATACAATCATAAATCACTTCATAGACATAAACCATATTTCGCATAATATTGGTTGTTAACCAACTAAAATTTTCTAAACACTGCATCGAGTAATCAACTTTCCATTTCCACCATCATAACATGAAAAACAAACAATATAATTAGAAAATAAAAGATAACAGTAACAAAATGACATCTCAATATGTAAATGATGAAATAAAACATGTAAATACCACTCTATATTTCCATCACCCTCATTATCATCCTCGGTTGGCATGTTAACACTGTTATTCTCAAAAACATGTTTAGATCTGGGGTCGTGTCTTAATATGAACCACCAATCTCTATCCATCACATCTGGGTAAAAGAACACTTGGTTTTAATTTTTTGGGAAAACATAAGGCTCCTTACTTTAATCCCACATCTTTGTAGAGTTGATACATATCAAACCACTATCACAATCTTCCTTTACATTATTCATGTCGAATGTGTCCCATCACTTGCACCTAAAAATAACACATTGGAAAGATGAGAAGTCCACTTGAATGATATATTGTATCTTTCTGACATAAACTGACATCCCTCCTATCAGGTTTCGATCACAGTGGTTCACATGACTAGATTGGTCAAACTGGACTTCCACTTCACAGTTTTGTGTAACATGCCCATCATCATCATCCTGGGTGCAAAAATAATGTAATGCACCTATAATAAAATTTAACGAATGATGGTGTCATGAGTCTAATAACCCAATCATTATTATATTAAATATATATGTTATAGTTCAAAGTTTCATTTTAGAGTTAGAAATTTACATACATATTTTATTACCGAGTTGCTGCACCTGATCCCAATGTTCAGCGCATCCTCCGCTTCAGGTGGGTAACAACCAGATGAATCATATTTCTCTCTGACTTGGTATGAAACCCAACTGTTAGATAGATCATTGGCATACTTTATTTTAAATGATTTGGAAAATATATGCTTCTATTGTGCAACTGACTGAATTCTTTTATGTCAATGTCCCATTTCCTCCTCTTCTCTTTATACAATGTGACCCATGATGATGTTGCCTCTGTATTGTAAAGAATGAATTTATTGATTGCATCAATTTTTTAATTTTTCATTGTATTCATGGAAACGAAATCACATTTAGTACATATGGGATGAAATAGATATTTTGAAGTTTATTTTGACTAGTTACTATGTGGAAATGTGAATATCGAAGTATAAGTGACTTACTCCTTATCATGCGCCTTTTTCCTTTGATTTCCAATAAATCCCCTTCCCTTTTGTCCTCATCACCTTCATCATCCCAAATCATTGTTCCTGGTGTGTGGTCAATTTTCTTGCTGTACACACTACATAATAGAACAACTCTTATACTATGTACCCCTCTGCCATATACCCCTTTTATTTTTCCCTCTGTCGAACAAATCCCTTCAAATGTTTCATGTACCTCTCCAAGAAGAACATCCAACGACATGAGACCACACCGACTAACTCAACTTCATCAACTAGGTGAATTAGAATATGAATCTGTAATTCCATGAAACTTGATGAAAGTTCCTTCTCAGACATGCAAATAATCTCTATTATCTCCTGAGACCAATGGGGAATACTAGCAATATACATCTCCTTTGATGTGATACATCGTACAAATGCAGATATTCAAGATATTACATGTCGCAAGTCATAAAGAAAGTCGCGGTTCACACACCCATGCATAAACAACGGGTAATGGCACTACATAGTAAACACAAACAATTAATTTCATTTTAACTTGTGTGGTAAAGGATATAAAAGAATAATACAAGAATTTTTTTGACATTATACGTACCCTTATAAGGTTGAGATGGTATTGTGATTTCAAACCTGACAACTTTTTGTTTGTAGTAAAGAAGCGCCATAGAGAAGAGAAGACCCATAAAAATGAGGCACCTTTGTGCCCAATATAACTTCCTTTTCAAATTAAGATCTTCTTTCTTCAAAATCCATGGGACATAGCCTTTTTTAAATGAAAAAGAGTGGCCATCCTCTCTTCTATTTTCTTGTCTTGGCCAATGCTTCTTTTTAGTATTTTAAGAAATAGGATCTCTCAATGAATACAACTTGTCCTTCTTTTTGGATGATATGTGAGACCACAAAGAACTTGAAACAATTTTAAATGTATGCATGGGATCTATTCAGTGGGAAATCTTAAGATGCTCCCAATATGGGAGCTCATAAAATATTGATTTCCTTTTCATCCATTTGGGCATTTTCTCATCATAGGTGTCGAAGAATCTAGGATAATAGAAGATAGGTTACCCATTTGATTTGAACATCTATGCAACTACCTTCTCCTTCTCTCTATCATATGCCCTAATCTAGTATGTTGGTGTCATTATTTCAAGTGTTTGGGTTCTCTTTGGTTTACCATAGAAAGCATATGTTTCTCTTCTAAAAGGGTGGTTTTCTGGGAGGAATACATTAGAGAAGTCGTACACTAGATTTCATTGGTATTTTGACCACTTATATCCATCATATAATGTCCATAACAGTTACATCCATGATAACCTTTTTTTACAAGACCTTTTATGTTATGGTAAGAGCACGCGGCCAGTGTTGAAGATCAAGATAGTTGCACCAAATTAAATATTCCAAAAAAATATTCCTTTGAATATAACCAAATCAAACAACATATTTACCTAAGAAAACTCCCAATCCCAGATAATCATGTGTGGTGTACACACATATTCCATACAATGCAAAAATACTCTTTGATGGGATAAGAATTGATAAATCATATACCTATAACCCTTCCCACAATTCCATAAACTCTTTGATCAATGGTTGTAGGTAAACATACATATTCTTCACTTGTCTTCTACTAGGGACTATAAGATCCAACATAAGATGTTCATTCTTTATGGATAGACATTGGGGGATATTGTTATTGATCACTACTATAGGCCAAAAAATATATGTGCTATCTATATGGGAATATGGGTTGACAACATCAATGTCTATGCTCAATCGTAGGTTGCATACTTCATCATTGAATTTATCATGCCATGCATCCTCTATATGCTTCATGGCTATTGAATGTGTTGAGATTCACAATACTCCTTCTCACTTAGGCGTGATGCATGCCATCCATGTAGAATATCTAATTATTTTCAATGAAAGAGCCTTTGAATCCTTGGGATTATAGGCATGTGCCTCAATATCTTATGAGTAGGACCATGTGATTTAGCCTTGTTATTTGATTATGTGTAATTTTCATGCCCACATTTTGGACATATCTCTTTCTTTGCATATTAATCTCTATATAAAATACAATCATTGGGACATGCATGATATGATATGTACTCAACAACCAACATTTTCGACATTTTCTTTACCTCTTTGCAGCTTCCAGGAAATACATTATCATTTGGAAGGACCTTATCTTTGAATAACCTGTAGTTAGTGGGAAATGCAAAATCAACCATTTTCAATGATGATTGTGTAACAAGATTCCTCAAAATATAATGTAGATGATGGTTAGTTACCTCAGCATTGTTGAGAAACACACGTTTGACATGCCATACTTTTCTTTCAAGTTGAGCAGTAACATTGTTGTCCCCAAATGTGTAGACTTATCGGCGAGGTTCAAAGAGAGGTGTGGAATTTTCCAATTTAAGACTTTCGAAGAAGGCTTCAATGATACGAGTGTCATCCCCTAGCTCATTTTCCTCGAATGTATGAAACATCATTGCATCCATAGAACTCCTTTTTCATAATAACTCATCCATACCCACGTCTACTTCATTTCCTTCATTGCCAACATGTGAAGAACTGCTATCATTGTAGGAATTCGTAATTGCTGAGGATGGACGTAGAGGAAATTAAAAAGGTGGTTGATTCAACCATGCTTGGTATGATTCCTATCCAATTTGCGTTGTTTTTTCAGCCTTCTCTCGATTTTACATTGTACTAGGGTGCAAAGGAAGATGGTAGGCATGTTGCTCATCATCAGAATCCTAATTTAAAAAATATTAAACATTACATCAATGATGTCAGTAATCACAATGCAATTGATTTGATCTATTATTATACAAAACAATTATTAAAGAAGCACGATAATCATTTCCAATAGAAAATGTTAAGATGCAAACAATTTATAAAGAAAACGTTCATATTGAGTGATGAATTAACATCAATTCCACATTAAATATAAAAAATTAAAATTGAGCAACACATTTTCAAATTCAATTTATAAATTAAATTAATAGTTTATAAAAGATATTTTCAAAATGAGCAACAAATTAACATGGATCCCATTGTAAATTGAAAAATACAATTAATTTATTTGTTTTGTGTCTTACACCCCAAGGGAACGTCTAAGGCTAATCCCAATGTGAGATGTCGCTAACGAGTGGTTTGTGGTCTACGAAAGTTGTATCTTATTAACAAATCGTCATCGGGAGACAAACTATGTATTGCATGTATAACAAAAAAACTTGACACATTCCTTTTCATAAAAAACTCATGGTCATTGAAGTGTTCCTCAAATGAACAATTTGCAAAAAATAAAGAGAACCTAGAACTATTTATGAAACCTACAATATTCCCATGAGTGTGTGGATGACCATCTATATATAAAAGGTTCTTGCTATTAAAGTTTCGAAAAACGTAACCATTCATCCACATACTATACATGGAAATGTTAAGCTTGTATTTAACAATATTCAAGTAATCAAATCGATAATAGATAGGACCAAAAAATGGAATAAGTGCTACCGATTATTTGGGCGGAACAAGTACATGTGAAAGGATAAACAACCCAATATTTGCAGCATCAAAATTAGACTTCATAATCATAAAATGATTTCCACAAAAGGAGAATATGGTTCCAACATCATGTAAAAGTAGAGAAGATGGCCAAGTGCCATACAAAGTGAAGTTGTAAGAAGTTTGATATTTACTTTGCAAAATCATGGGAAGGGAGAAACCATCTCTACCCTCCAACAATTGGATGAACCTCGGTGTGTGATTCGACAATTTTTCTCTCAATTCATGCAAATTTTTGGATCTTCTAGTAGAGATGGATTGGGTGACATTTAAATCATACTTCAGATCACTAGAAATTTCAGTTGAGTGAACATAAGTAGAGGGGTTCATCAATTTATGATGAGACATAGTTGTTTTGACTTCCAACGTTTTCATAAAATAGCATAGGGAAGTGTTCCTATGTGCCTTTTCTATATCACCAATTGGATTTTTTACTGTAGTAGGGGGGTATCAAACCATCAACATTGGGTAATATATCCTTGGGTGTAATGGGTGAGTGTGACATGCCAAGGGTTCTTCTTCAACCCTTGACATTTTGAACAACCACAAACTATTGGGGTGTCATAAAAGAATTCTAACTGATGACGAATTACCATCGATGGACCAGGATTGTGGCTAAAAGGGGACATGTTACAATTTGCAGGGTAAAGTGGCTACCCATTTTCATCTATGAACCTCTTGTGGTATATTGCTCATGATAAGAGATTATGACATTTTGAAATTGGTGGAATGTCTTGTGCATCTGAACTCAAAATTGAATCGGGATCCTGCAATAAATAATGAATTTATATTTAGATTCATATGGATAAATAACATAAATTCAAACTAATATTCAAATATAAATAAAACCTGAAATTATTGGGGATGGAAAGGGAGAAATCATTGAACTTTGAACATGATAGAATGAGTTGGAATTTGAATAATTGGTCATTTTATACTACAAATTGTTCTGCATACATTTGAGCCAAATCAACAATCAATATGAGTCTCTACAATGCTATTTTTTTTACTAAAACTATATTACAATATAACTTCCAATATAGTTTGGAAACCATTTTGTATGAACAAGGTGAGTTTAAGAAACATATATATACCATGAAATATTATAATTGGTGTGGTTGAATACTAAAAGAAAATTTGAGATGAATATAGAGTTTTAAGTGGACCCACAAAAACCCAACATTTAAAAATTCAACCAGTGTGTCTATTCAAATAGACACACACCAATGTGCTCTAATAGAGTACACACACTAGTGCTTAACAATGATAAATTCACTATGAAATAATTTTTGAAAATCCCCCCTCGGGAGAAAATATCCACTACATTTGGTAGCGGATATTTATACATGCATTATACCAAATTATTCATTACGGTGTGTTTTATAAACTCAAGCACATCGGGGTGTCATATGTATACATGCACCAATGCATGTGTATTTTTTTATGTAGTGGGAGGCTGATGCTTAACAATGATAAATGCACCATGAAAGAACCTCGACAACTCCCACGTAGTAGATAATATCTGCTACATTTGGTAGCAGATATTTATACATGCATTTTTACACCATTTGTTATTCTGGTGTGTTTTGTTTAAACACGATTGCACTAGTGCATCGTAAGTATACATGCATCGAGGAATAAAATGTTTTAAAATTTGGAGGATGCTAGTGCATTTTATTTATTAAATCAACGGTGCGACACGAGCAGGGGTGAACCAAATTGCAAAAAAACCATAATTAAAAAAACTAGACAATCTATTTTTTCCCTAAACTGAAAAAATGGTGGCAATTTTAAGTTCGAAAACTAATTCTAATTGTGCTTAAAAAAAACCTAAACATTAATTCATTATTTTTCCAAAAATTCCAGGGGGGAGCTTTGGAATAGAGACTTGCATGGAATTTGTTTGGAGCAATTGAATTATTCTGATGATCAAAATTTATCAGGTATGGTGAATGAAAGAAAACCCTACATATTAAAAAATTCAAGTATGTAAATATTATTATTGATATATTATTATCTTATTTAGAATTTAACTAGATTTAGAAGAAAAAAAAACTTCATACTTGCCTTCAATGTCACAACCCTTATTTTCTCACTGCTTCTTTTCGTTTATGTGGATGCAAAATTTTATGTTAGGGTTTAAATCGCTCTACTTTTTTTCCAATGGAAAAATTCATATTTTATATTAATCATGAAAATTTTACATTTAGAATGGTGCTTTCAAATAGAGGAATTGTTAGAGAGATATAAGTGAGTTCTTCTTCGTCATCACATCAAAACATGGAGTTGAAATATTTCTGTCACCAATGTGATTTCTTTTCAACATGAATTTTCAGCATTATACAACAAAACATTTGTGCTATAAATATAAAAGAAAATTGTACAAAAAATATCTTAAACTATACTACAGAGCATCAAAGGGACTGTAACTGGTCTTTAAGGTATACTACCTTCCTATGTTGTTCGTCCTTCTATGAAGGGTATGTGGTAATATTAAAAGTGTTCATCGTTCAACTCTTCGATTATATGTCATTGGTTGTATTCCAACTAATCACCTTCTTTAGACAAAGCATCATCCAACTGATATATGTGTGTGTGTGTGTGTGCGTGCGTGTGTGTGTGTGTGTGTGAAATAGTGAATGTTGCAAATTATGCTTTTAGAAGCCCAATCTCTTCTAAAATGGGAGATAAATAAGTGTTATGGCATTGTTGGATCCATACGACCCAATTTATGATGAGATTTGATTCCCCAAATACTTGAATATGCTTGTGGTCCTTCTCAAGAGAAAATAATATAAGCGACTTTAGAGTTACCATTTCGACATAGTTGTCCGAGCCATGACCCAAGCCCGCTTTGATTTTGAAACTGTGGGTGTATGATATATGCTACATCCCTTTCTACAAGTGGATGGGGTAACTTGAGCAGCACCATAAAAATACACCCATGAGATATTTTTGTTTACTATTTCATCCAGGATTATTCTTGTATTTATCACCTCATTGTCGTGAGTGTAGTCTAAGAATATTATTCCAATACCATTGTTTTCTATGATCTTTAGGATGTTAACTTTTCCTGACAAATGATGTGGTTTCTTGCGATCCAAATACCCCAACAGAGAATGAGAGTAAGCTCATTGATATTACTATATTCTTTGTTTTAAAGCCATTCCTTAAAAAGACCTTCCAAAGAGTCCCCTTGCCACTGCAAAATTTTCCCCGTCAGATTTGTGCTTTCCTATTAGACACTTTTGGTGAAAGAGCAAGTGAAAAACATATGAAAATCACATTCATCCTCATTTTTACATAAATGACACCATAATGGACCCTCCAACATTCTTTTTTGCAAAAAATTCCACGTAGGTGTTTTGTTTTCTAATAGACACCACATGAACAATTTGTTTTGGTCGGGCATTTGATCTTTTGGAGACGTTTCCAACACCACTTTGGTTCCCTATGTAGCTGATTGGAAATGAGTTGAAGGTAACATTTATTTGGTGTGTACTTCTGGTGAGGGTCTACATGCCATATTTATATATGTTCTTGGCCACCAATTCTATTATGGTCCTTTCTCAAAGTTCCAATGAAGAGGTCCCATGTTCATGCATCTTCTCCTCCCATATTTATTTGTATGGATTCCATCTTCCCATTCCCCCAAAGAGCGGTAGAACCTAGGTTATGCAATTTGAGTAACAGTTTATATATTTCTATCCCTTAAAATATGGATAAGAGCGATTGGGAGAGTATGATTCCCTTCACTTCCCACCCATGAATCCATTCCAATCCTACAACTCCAACCATTTCCTATTTTCCATGCCAAATGATTTCTAATAAGATAGAAGGATTTTACAATAGCCTTCCAATCATTTGAGACATTGCTCAGGTTTTTTACTGGATTTCGGATCCACTCCATGATGGAGTCTAGAGTGATGTTTTTTTGGGATATTACTTTCGTCCATAATGAATTTGTGGAGAATAATATCCAAATTCTCTTAGTTGTTAGAGCTTTTGCAAAGAGTAAAATATTTTTTAAGCCCCAACCCTTTGCAGCTTTTGGTAGGGCCAGTATTTCCCAACGAATCCAAGTAAATGTTCTCTATTGAATTCTCCATAAGAAAGAAAAGAATATCTTCCTAATTTTTTCTAGAATTCCCTTCGGAACCCAAGAAAATGAGATCGAATACAATGAAATGGCTTCAAGAACTTATTTTATAAGCATCGGTCCAACTTCTCTTGAAAAGCAATGCATATTCCATACTTTCAACCGCTTTTCAATATTCACTATCAGACACCTCCAATATTCTCTGTTATAATTGTTTGGTTTGAGGTGAAAACTCATATATTTATGACCCCTATAGAAAAAAGGTTCTCATATGGGAGTTTTCTAGTGATATAATATGTATATTAATTATCCAAATTGTTGCATGAGAGGGTGGAATTTCTCTCATTTATATCCATTCCTGTGGCATGTTTGAATAATGTTAAGATTCCCTCCAAAGTGTCCATTTCCCTGTAGCTACCATCACAAAATATTAGGATGTCAACTACAAAAAGAAAATGAGTAATCCTAAGATGTTGTGATATGAAAATTCCCTTGATGTTCCCTATCCTATAAGCCTCATTAATTAATATATTAAGAGCTTTTGCCACTAAAAGAAAAAAGCAATGGGGAAAGGGGACAACCCTGACTAAGACCTCTTTCAACTTTGAAAAAATGGGAGGTTGCACAATTGATCAAAACTGCAAAGGAGATTGTTTTCATACAATCCATTATCTAGTTGATGAATTCTAACTCAAATTCTATGTGAGTAAGGATCATCTGGAGATAGATCTAATTGATCCAATCATAATCCTTGGACAAATGCATTTTTGAATTTGCCTCTCTTAAGTGCCTATTTTTAATACTGCGCAATCCTTCCCAGGCCACTCCAATCCCCTCATGGATCTACCTTTCTTCTAGGAAAACAAACTTTTCCTTAGATACGGAATTGGATAAATTTTGTTTGATCCTTCTGGCAATGATTTTTTTAATTATCTTGTAAATTCCATTGCATAGAGATATTGGCCTAAATTCATCCAAGGATGAAGGATTGCTTGTTTTGGGAATTAAGGCTGTAAAGGTGGAGTTTAAAGGTGGGTGGATATGACCATTTACCCAATATTCCCCCACCACTCTAAGAATATCATAACCTATCAGCTCAAATAAATATAGGTAGAACTCAACAGGAAGGCCATCTGGTCCTAGGAACCTACATTCCTAACTTTATTAGAAGTGAATTAAGGATCATATATTGAATTTTTCCATAATGATCTTATCAGGGTTGCTTAAATTGAACTTGGCCTTTCAAATTGGTAACGATGAAAACATATATTGATGCTATTTATTCATGAAAAGGGCATATATATGTGAGTCTCCTATGTGAAAACATATAAAAGGTAGATCTAGTGGAATTAGATCCACCCCGGGGAGCAAAGTAGATATGGTAACATCATAGGTGAAATTGTGTTAATTAAAGAGATTTATTGTTCTCTTTGTTCATGCAAAAGACTACTTTTCCATGTCCATATCATATCATGTAAATATATGTGATATTGTATGTTAAACAGATCTATGTGTTGTTTCATGGAAAGTAAATCTCTATGCCAAAATCATATAGGAACACGTCTCTATTGTGACATCATATATGAAATAGGTGTAGTCTATCTTTGTTGTTCATGGCTAGTGATGAATATATGGAAATATCATATATGAACAAGTGGATATGAGAATACAAGTGTATTTAATAGGTAGACACACAACCTGCTTAGAGTTTTCACTGGAGGAGCTCAAAGAGATTATAATAGTAGATATGGCTGTAGCATGGGTATAGCTGCAATCAATTAGGTCTGTAGGTTAGGTTGGCTAGGTATTCTCCTATGGGTCAAAGGAGAAGAGACTATAAAAAAAGAGTTCTTAGCTCTGTTGGAATGGCTTAATATGTGAAAAATCATCCATGGCGAGAGATTATATATTAATGACTAGTAGGTACCACCCATAGTAACCAAGCGGATAAACTAGCCCGGACTAAGATGGCATTACTCTCGGTTCAACCAGCGTATCCATGCAATTTCAACCTGCTCATAGTGTCAAGACTTTTCCATGGCGAGATCTTATATCTACGTCTTTAGCAAACTGGTCCTAGACTAAAAGGTCAATGTAGAGATGGCGACACCATATGTCAAGCAGAAGTGTGAGCCTGGGTGCGAAGGAAAACCAGAGATAAACAATAGGAAAAGGATATAGTTTCTGAAAAAGAATATCATTTTTCGATTTTAGATAGATATGGCCCTCCTCCTGAGCTTATCTAGATTGCTGATTCTTTCCATCCAACTAGAATGGGAAAGGAGCAGAGTCAACAGTTGATTTTACTCCTTGCCTGTTGGATGAAAGGAATCTGCAATCAAGATAAGGATGGCCCTATAAAAAAGAGGTTTTAAAAAAGCAAAGTATTAAAGAAAATATTTTTTTAATTTCGTTCCAACTAAACTTATGGTGTGGCAAGATTATATATTCAAAATAAAATACAGAAATAGTTAGTTATGTATATATTCCACATTATATATTAAAACTAGTAGAGACCATATCTCTAACTAGAGCAACTTTCACTCACCATCGTAAACAACATGGGGGATCCAAGCTCCAACCAAGGAGTTAAATTGGATTTATAGAGAGAGGTAGAATATTAAATCTATAAAATCTATTTATTATCCAAACAACATAGATATGCCAATATTGTAGAGTAACAAGTATCTATGTCAATATTATATATTAACTAGGAGATATGGTGATCTCATATAGTAATGGGACTTGACTGGATGGAGATTAGAGTTATTCATGGCCAGCTAGATATGTCGATATTGTATATTAACACGTATTTATGCCACATTATGAACAATTAGATATGGTTATATCATCTAGAAACACGATGTAGGCACCAAATTCTCCATGGCAAGATCACATGTTTAAATGTGGATATGGAACATAATATGTGAAAGACATCTATTCTCTTTGTTAATGGAAAAAATTCTCTATGCAACATTGTGCATTGATGCCACGACTTATCCATATTATAAATGGCTCGTATATGAACTAGTAGATATGGCGATATTGTATATTAATACAACATAGGAACCACTAGTTAAGAGACTCGGACCAGGTGAACCCACTGTGACTGGCCTTCTTAGAGGGGGTGATTTTCGAGGACCATGATAGCGATATTCTCATCTAGGAACATGAATGAAGTAGGTATCAACCCAAGTCTTTGAGCCCAGTGCTATTGGCATCCACCTGGCATGTGGTTTCACTTATGTGTATCAAAAGAGAGGAGACTGACTAGCTAGAGTTTTTATGTTTGTTTGTTGGATGGAAAAACACACTAACCTCCTATAGCTCTCCCAACTTGTTGTTTATTCACTGGAGCTCAGGGGGAAGGAAAATAAGTTCAGCAATATAACAAGTAGATATGATGATATCGAGATGCAAATTCAAGTGTAAATGTCTCTATGCCTATATCACATATAAACATGTAGAGATGCTATATCATATTGTAATAGGTCATAATGGTAGATATGGCTGCAACATAGGTATAGCTGCAATGAGGGAGGTCTGCAAATATGTGGAAATAGGGTTATTGAAAATCAAGGACTGGAACTAGAGTTATATCTATTGCTTATATTTATTTCCAATGGAATGGAGACTATAAAATTTTTATTCTTTGCTTAGTTATACATGGCAACATCATATATTCACTATAAATCTAGAGAGTAGTGCTGACTACATAGACTCTTTAGGAGGATGTCTCTAAGGCCTTACTCTACAGCTCTAGCAGAGACAACAACGTAATAAAATAACAGCTCTAGTAGAGACAACAATGTAATAAAATAAGGTGCCTCGGGCAGGGGGCCCTTCTCTCTTCTTTACTAGCCTTGACCACGGGCCTTTGTAAACGTCTCTATGGAACATCATATTTGAAGATTTTGTCTAGGTATGGCTGCAATTAGGTCTGCTAGTTGGAAATGGCCATATTTTCATGGAGATATCCATATATTAACAAGTGTAGATATGTGAGATCATATAGCAATAGGTCGTAGTAGGTAGTAGTAGGTCCGACTGCTATAACAAGGTCTACAGTTTTTTAGGTTTCAAAGGAGAGAAGACTATATAGAGTTATTATATTATTGTTCTTTAGACGGACACATTTTAATAGAGATGGCTGCAATGAGGTAAGCTACATATATATATGAAACGTAGATATGTCAATCCAATAAAGTGTCAATGTAGATATGGAAATATCTCATGGGTTAGAACATAGATATGGAAACATTATATAGTAATAGGTCATAGTAGAAGGTCAGGTATGCCGATATCATATATGGAGGGACATGAATGCAAGTCAAGTGTGAACAATTATATATGGCTATATCGTCTATGCAAATGACATAGGGGCCAAAGTAGAGTCACCAATAAGAGTCTCTTAGCCTAGCTCTGGGGCTGACACTTGGCTTAGTAGTGGATCTCCAGTATCAACTAATTAAAACTAAGTAAGATGGCACTAGTGTGGGAAATTTCAACCAACGTCTCCATGGTGCATCATACATGGAAAAGTATATACCATGCAAAATAGTTTGTTGGAGCTCTTATAAGTTCGTTTTTCTTTTTCAATGCGGATCTCATGGAAAGATTTGGATACCGGCTTATTTTGGGGGGCTTGGTCGTCTAGGAGTGGAATTTATAATTTATAGTGATAGAGATAGAATTATATTGAAATCTAGGGACATGGTAAACGTTTAAATGCGATATCATATATCAATTTATAGGTAGCACGCCATAGCAAATATAAAATAGGAGGCTATAACAGAGATAAGACTCTTCTACAAACCTCACTTAGAGGATGTAGATATTTAGAGATGTATTTTAACATAACATTATGCTATAGTGGAACTTATTTCTCTTTTTATCCAAGGTGGAGTGCATGGGATTTACTAGGAAGCTATAGCAGAGAGACTCACAGACCTCACTTAGAATATATAGATATTTATTAGAGGTTGATGGTTGTGGAATGGGATTTTTATCTTTTTACAGATATGCTATTTCCATAAGGCACTCTGAACTTTCTTCTTCCCATCCTGTATTGATGGATGTGGCATGTGTTGAAGATGATCCAGGTTGGAACAAGAGTAATCCCTATACTTATTTATAGTAGAGTGTAGTTTTTTTTACAAAGGAATAAATAACAGAGATCCTTTTCTTATTTTACTATTCTTGGAATGGAAACTAGGTTGTACCCAAGTTGGCTATGATTGGCTATGCAGGGAGTGCCCTTCCCCTATCATGGGAGGGAGGTTGTCCCCTTTTTGGTGATGTCGTTCTTCTGTGTCGTAGTTCTTGCTATCCCCGATGGATGGCACATTGTGAAGGTGAATCCATACCTTCCTATTAGGTTGTGTAGGTTGAAGGTTAGAGAAGGGTGCTCTAAGGTTATATCCTAACTTTAGGTCTAGACCATAAACTATAAAAGCAACTTCAAATGTAAACCATAGGGAATTACTACCTAATGTGATACACAGGATATTGACCGGATAAAAATGACTTCCTTAGAACTTACTTATAGAGGAAGACATACCTACCTTGGCTCTTCTTACTACTTACTAAGAGGATGAAAAAGTGAAATAAAGTAAGATAGCTATATTCCTCTTTTTATTGTTGAGGTATGCTTTACCATGGTAAGGGGATTTTCTATTCCAAATGATATACTTAGGGAATGGTGCTAATAAGTAAGGCTCACCTCAACTGGTCTACCCTAACTTCTTTCCTGGGACAAACCAACCAGGGATTCTATCACCTATGGAACATGCATGGATACAAACACAAAAACATGGGGGTGGGATTGTCTACCTTACTTACTCACCTCATTCACTATCTTACTGGGCATATGGTAACCTGACAAGATACTATAATCCCTTCTCCTTTAGGTCTAGTTTGCATGTCTGTCTGGTCTGGGTTTATAAGGAATAATCTTGGCTATCACAAATAAATTATTCATATATCTGTTTGTTGTTAAGTAACCAACTTTCTCCAATGAATGGGTGTCTGTCTCCAGCAGGTTGGGTGCAAGGGGGGCATACCTCAGTGGAGAGAACCTTCATGAAATGCATGCTCCAGTAATAAAGAATTAAGTTATATGCCTAGATGATGCATGGGGATGGAATTCCAAGAACCCATCCAAATGAGGTTGTTACAAAGGTGCAGAGCCTATTAGAGGAAATTTGTGGTCTAAAATGGGCCTTATAAAAAACCGTGCCATGGATGAGTTGGATTGAGTTGAATTTTTAAACCAATAGAATTTCAATATATTTGGTCAACCATTATGGTTGAGTTGGACACATAATGCTTATGTGTCATATTTTTATTTGACAATAGCTAATTCCATATCAACCTCACCTTGGTTAAGTTCTTGAAAAGATCACCTCGAAATAAGATAAATAAACTTTAACTAATAAATATAGAATATTTTATTTGATCACTACTTCCAACTCCTCTAAAACATAACTTTCGCATTAATTAAAATTGCAGTGGAAGCATTTTGAAATACTAAAAACATTTATTAATCAATTTTTTAAAAAGAAAACTAAATAATGTTTAATTTTAAATAGACTTATCTTGAAATACTAAATAAAAGATATTTAGTATTTTTAATATTATTAAATAATAT
The DNA here is from genome assembly GCA_001517045.1 of Pseudotsuga menziesii. Taxonomy (NCBI): domain Eukaryota; kingdom Viridiplantae; phylum Streptophyta; class Pinopsida; order Pinales; family Pinaceae; genus Pseudotsuga; species Pseudotsuga menziesii. The sequence continues at coordinate 43,416 of LPNX010463794.1, read as the reverse complement.
TTAAAAAATAAATATATTTAATTATTACATCCAAAAATAAATAAAACATTTAAATACTAACAAAATAAAAAATAAAAACTATTTTAATGTTACTAAAATTATAATAAAATATGATTTTACTTTCTCTCTCTCTTACCTACCTACCCATTAAACCACAATTTTTTTAATATTAATATAAAAAATAATATGAATATACATAGTTTATTGTTTTTTATTTTATGTGATGTAATATTTTTTATATGAATTAATATAAAATTTATATTAAAACATAATAGTGAATTTTTTTATTTTTTTAATAATATTATAATTATATTTTTCATTATAAATGAATTTATTTGAGTTTTATATTTATTAAATATATACAAAGTAGTGGTCTATTCATTTAAAAAATAATAATATAAAATTCAAAAGTTTCCTATCATTTATTATGTGTGCACAAGAATCTAAATATTTCATTAATATTTTTAATCAATATCTCTTAACTCTACATTAACTTAATATAGTTGTCAACTACCATTAATGAGACGATTTAGGTTGACTTTCATTAGATTTTTATTAGATTTAATCTGACATGGCATATTTGTAGTGTGATGTGGCTTTTTTTATTATTTTTCTTAGGAGGCCCATTTTAGACCCCAAATTTCCTCTAATTAGTATGGATTCCTAGGACTTTTTAGGTAGGATGTTCACGTCCTATCCAAGTTTTAGCATAAAATCTCATGCGTAATACCTTCCAAATATTAATGCATTGAGCGGGAATTCCTTACTTGATACTCTCCTTTGTACCTAGTGTAGCAGTCGATGAACTATCACAGTAGGGTGTCCCTTGTGCAAGTAATTCCTTTAGAATGGTCACAACTTGAGAATCTTAAGTATCTACAAGAAGGTATTTAGCTACTCCTATACCTTCTCTTCATCTCTCTATACAGGAAGGCTCTAGCATATGCTCGACAGACAAATTATGGATTATGGTCTTTCTATGTTCGCTGGACCAACATCATGTGCATGGACAACTTCCCCCATTACCTCTACTGCATCGTGCATAAAAAAATTATACTACTTTGGATCAAATGCAGGTGCTTTCTGGGGAGCTATGTGGATAGGACCCTAATATATTGTTTTTAATTCTGCTCCAGAATTTGCTCTACCCTGAGTGACTACATTTATGTCAGTATATGCTTTCCTTACCTCATCACCACTAAGGATCTTCGACTCAGAATTAACCATGTTCACGATGCATTGCCTCCTGTCCCATGCCTCCCCCCTTTAAATCAGCTCTGGGAAATCCTTCCTTTATTCTATATATTCCTCAACCAACCCACATTCATTCTGGAACTGCACATAGTTTCCCACTTTGACTTTTAGGAGATCCAACTCTTTTTTACCCGACCGGGAACCCATAGTAAAAACTATTAATTATATTACTTGATTCATTCTGTCCTAGAAGAGAACTACTTTATTACATTACCTTAGGAGGGATGCAACATTTATTATTCATATTACAATATTCCTATAAGGTAATAAGGTAAGGGGATGCAACATTCGTTATTCATTCTCGCCTAGAAAAGCACTATTCTATCCATCATAGCCGACATAGAATATACAATCCATCATTCTATTACCTTTATTATATTAATGTAATTAGGAGAGACACAAGCCTTGTCGTCCTGTACTTATATGGTTCAAGACCTTCCGCAGACAAACAAAATACTAAGAGCCATAGACATTGTGGTTCTCAATTGTTGGGACATCAGACAATGTAATCGAAATTGACATCAGACATGAAACTATAGATTAATCCCATCCTTCCGGTGGACGTTGTTCCCTTTACTTATTAACCCTTCTTCCCACTAAACAGGTACAAATCCATTGCTATTCCTATGCCACAAGGTACCGATGGGCCTTTCATACAAGATACACTATGGATTCATAATAATTTTTGATGATCAGATACTCAGATGAGGAGAAATATATCTACAGATATACACACTAGATTTTAACCTATTTAACATTAGAAATATAGACTTTTCTTTATTCCTCATACCAGGGATACAATAAAAGACAATATAAAGGAGACCCCGAAAACAATGTAAAGGTTTAGGTTTCATCATTTCACAGATTCATATATTTAGATGAACATAGATCCACATAAAAATTATTTGGCATTATATCCCAACCACTACATTATATATTAGGCTTAGACCTATTAGTTAGCTCCCTTTTTAAATAGGATAAAATAATTATTATAGCACCATCCAATATTACTCTATTCATTATCTTTATTACTCTATAAGATCAGGAGCAAAATAAAGCTAAGGTGCTTCCCTTATAGACCTGCCATTAACTGGACATACATAGACAGGTAAATGGATGCATCACCCATCTTAGAGAGAGGTGTATGCAATATGGATATAGGGGGCTCAACCTAGATAGAAGTAATCAAATTACTTTGAAGATAGATGATGTGGTCCAACCCATATATATGCTCGACCCCAACCCTATTATAGATAGAGGTGGGAGACTCTGAATGATCCCTCCATATTTAATTTGTACACACACAACCCCAACCTATAAATAGAGATAGAGAGAGATTGAATGATGCATCCATCCGCATTGAATTTCTCACCCATACGAGATAGACATCCCAACTTGGATATATAGACGACATTCCCAATAGTATAGTAGCCATCTATCTATTTTTATAGATAGGGGGGTATTAATTTAAAAACATGTTGGCCTATCCTATCCCATATATAAGGGGAGGTGGCGCATAACATAAATGCTCAGTCTCGGGGTGACAACTATCTATATATAAATACAGGTTCCTGGCTAGATCTATACATATATGGGGTTGGGATGAACAACTATAACTATTGTGAGTGGATTCACTATACATTATATTGGGGGGGTGAGGAAGAGTTTTCTCCTTAGTCTTTGATTCTCCTCGACTAACCAATAGCACAGTAAGTAGTAAAGGCATCTGAGTAAGAACTAGAACCTTCAGAGTAAGCACCAAATATTGAACTGGAACCTATTGACCCATATCATGTAGTGGTTTCCCCACTAGCGGTTATAAAAATAATGATAGTAGTGGGCTTACACTTACCTGGCTCTATCTGGGGTGGAAGTGTTTTGGGTGTTCCTTACTGGAAGTTGCTCCTGGCGCATTGGATATTTGTTTGGGTATGGATTGGAACCAGTTCAGGGAGCTACAAAAGCATAGATTCACCTTGTCTTACTTGTGGTTAAGCACTTAACTTGGTCAAAGGTGAATAAAAGTAAGGGCAGAAGCATAGCGAGAGCAATGACGCTTGTCTTAGGGCAGCGCTTTACCCATGGGAAATAAAGGGGCTTTACTCAAGATCGCACCCTAACACTTATCTTGGTTGGCTTGGATGCACTCTTTACCTGGATGAGCTCTTTATAGGATAAAAGGGATAAAACTTATAGGTTTCCTAGTGGTGTTGCGAGCACTTCCACGCTTTCCTGCCCACTGATATAAGTATTATGTGTGAGCGAATAAAGCTCGGGTATATTTTGGCCCCCTCCCAACTGAGCTATATGAGAGGGAGTTTTCCATATATAATAAGATGCAATAGCTAGAATATAGGTGTAGTGATAGGAGAGAATTGATAAGTGCGCATAGATCAGTGATGAATATATAATTGATAGGTTTGCGTAGATGCAACAATAAGAGGGTATATTGTTGTAATAGGTGCGATAGAGATTGAGTAGCCAAGATTTAATAATAACATATTACATTAGAAAGAACCTAACAGGACCCTCAAAGAAGTGCAACCATGATGAAAATTTTTCCTTACCCATAGTACATGCCATTCAAAATCTTCACCACTACATCCTGCTACGTACCACCAAGTTTGTAGAAAAATAAAGCCCCATACAATACATCTTGGCGTGACGAATTCTCAATGTTAAAACATAGATATGCCCGCTTTAAACCTGCTACCATAGCATCGACAACCAACAAGCTGCAAAACTTCTCCATGGTGACACAAGTAGAGATGTTAGATCTTATAGTAACAAGTAGAGATATGCAATACCATGCAATATCATAGGTGAACACTAGTTTATTCAATCTAAGATGCAAACATAGAGATGCAATTGAAACCTTCCCAAAGCGTAAGGACTTATCCATGCGAGATCTTATAGTAATGTTATAATAAGAGGTTGTAGTATCAGGTATGGATGCAAGGAGGTGAGTCTGTTGGTGTTGTTAGATTGTTTCCCAACTAGAAAGCAAGGTTTTGATTTATTTTCAAAGAACACAACAAGAAGCTTAGTTACTAGAGCTCAGGGATATCATTATTATTTCTTTTTCCAAGCAAGAATGGAGACTATATTTCCATTTATTTTATTTGGAATAGACTGACACTTAGTTTTTATTAGGCTTTGTTAGACATGGCTAGATATTATGTAAAAATAGGGGGATTCTATTTATTATTCTTTTCTTTTGATGGATGGAATGGGGACTAGAGCTAGCTATTTTTATCTTAGTTAGAGATATTGACATCTTATATGAACATGTAGGGACATAGAAAACATATATATGCAATTGAAACATGTTTCTCACAATAGAGCTAGTGTAATTAGGGAGACAAACATGGATATGCCAATATAATATATGAAAAAGTAGATGTGGAAACATCCTATGTTAAAACTAGAATAGTCTAAAATAGATATGCAATATAGTATAGTAAATAGTAACACTAGTAGAGATACAAGATATTATATCTATGCAAGAAATTCTCTATGCAATTTCAACCAGTTGTTTCTTATTCTCTTTTTTCAAATGGCTACCACATTTCAACAACCCATGAAGAGCTCTAGAGACCTGGTTACAGTAGAGTGTAGAGATAGGTTTCTTCTTCTATGGAGATTTGGAGAGGATACTAGAGTTATTATTCAATTTTATTTTATTTGGATGGACAGACATTACACATATCTCCATTTGGACAGACACATAAATCTCCATTTTCTACATGCAACACTTCTCCATTGTGACATATATTAGCCAAGACGTAGGAAAGTTTTCAACGTCTTTATGGAAACATTATATAGAACACTAGTAGAGATCTAGAAAAAGGGAAAAGTATCCACAGATATGTTTGTAAGTGGCACAGTGAATTGGCTAGAGGTTTTGCAGGTTCGAGGTAAGAGACTCCTGGCATCCAAGGATGTTTAGATATGGGGATATATTATGTATAAGATCTACATGCACAAAATATACGTGGAAGTGTTGAAATGGGTATTAAGAAAGGTGTTCGGTCAGAGGTATGTGATCTGATGCACAGGTAACTGGGGCTAGTTCCAAGGAGGAGGCATGAGGCATAGTTTTCCAAGTATATTCCAAATAGGTATGATTCTAAGGTTCCCAAGGCATAGGTATGATGATAGTAGGTTACTAGGGACAGTTCCAACAAGGACTGTAGGTATTAGATTATGTGGTCCCAAGGAGTTTCAGTCTGGTCCAATGAGATCAGTCAGAGTCCATGGGTGGTTCACTTAGTGAACTTGTTACATAGCACGATCATTCACAAGATATTAAATAATATCCCCAATTTCACTAAATATTGGAAATGGCCTCCTAAAATTGTACTGTTGAACCCCTTCCCAATATACCTTTCCAATCAAGAAAACCCCTAGTTTCACTAGATATTGTAGGTATCCATTTTTATCAACCATTTTAAATACCCCTTTATATCATATAACCAAATTATAAAAAAATATCCATAATGCTTCTCATTATAAGGAAACATGATGCTAAATAAAATAATAGTATAATGTTAATAATGATCCCACTAGGATTACAGGGGTGACTGATCAATTTATAGCTTTGGATAGTGGAATACCCAACGAAATAGTAATGGGGTAGGAAAAATGCGTAAAAGGTAACCCATTCAATAGATCAATATTACACATAAAGTAAAAGACTGGTGGTCTAATAGTCATTGCAGTGCTTAGAAAATATGAGAATTGCAGATGTTTCACACCAGAGCCTACAAATATAGCAATTTAATATCATGTAAATACAAGTATAGCCATAGAGAGCTCATGTTTTCTATAATATTAATAAATTAGAATCCAAAAAAATGCAAAATTGAAACCCTTTCATGGATGGACTTCCCTACCTTCTTATTAAAACAAACATCATTGATGTTTGAACCCAAATGGACATAGACAAATTCCTCTCGCTTTCCAATAAAACCATATGATCATGTGCATAGCTTAGATTTGGGTCATTCACAAAAATTAATGGTTTGACCCCACTTCCTCTACATTTATTATTGCAATCAAGAGAATTAACAACATTAGTTACATTTTCTTGGGTTATTCCTAGTTTTTTTTATCTTTACAAGAAGCGAAAAATATCCATTGTTAAGTTTCAAGCATTCAATAGTTGTAAAGATACACAGTTGGTGAAACTTATATGATACCATTTCATGGTAACAATAACACATAGGGTATGTAAATAAGATTTATATTTTCACATATGTTCATGTTTGTTCTAATACAATACATATACGAATTGAAAATACAATTATGAATGTGCCAAACATAACACAATATAACAACTATTCCTAACTGACAATGTGAGAAAACAAAAGATTGAAAGAAATAACTAGTCAAGAAAGATTGATCTAATTTTTATTGGTTCTAGTAAGCCAAGAAATATTGATCTCACTTTTCTTAGTTGTCGTGGAGCAAGGTTTGATTGAATCTCAATACCCATCCAAACCCAACCTAAAAAATTATTCTTAAAAAATTGGCACTATAGATACTTCCCATGAATTGGAGGTTATTCCTTAGAAGCAATTAGTGACCGATATGAATCCATCCCATGGTTTGTAGGTATGAATCTATCCCATGGTTGGGAGATTATTCCTTAGCAAAAAATAAGCCTTATTATGATTCCAAACCACGATTCAGAGGTATGAATTGAGCACGTGATTTGGAGGCACGAATCCATCCCACAATTTGGAGGTTATTCATCATGCTTCCCAAATAAAATAAACCCCAATATGTAGATTACTATGTAAAATTAAAAAACCACCTTGACCCCTTAAAATGAGGCAATATATTTTTGAGCTTTTTAGGAGTATTCAAACCCCCAATATGAATGGACGTGATATGATATTGCCTCACTAGTGAACCCGCCATGTCAGAGCCATAGGTTTAAAATTAGATTCCCACCAAAGTATTATTTCCAAGGGCTAGTCTGAAGGAGGTTATTAATAAGTTCCCAAGGAGGAGGGGAATGTATATTAGGGTTCCAAGGATGAGGCAAGAGTATGGAGATTAGGGTAATCTAATCTATAGTTTAATTTGTTACCGGTATTATAAGTTGTGACCCTTTCATAGGTAACACATAATGCATGCATCGTTGATTCGGTTAATTGGAACTCACCACATAAAAAAATCCATATTGTATATATGCGAATGCAAAAACACACACACACAAAGCTAATCACCCACCCACCCAATAATATAGGAAAGCGAGAGCGATACTTCCAACCAAAAAAGTAGCAACTCTTATCTGGGGCTTTACCTATCCGGTTGTAAGCTCTTGACCTTCCTATACCTTTTGACTTTACGTGACTTGAATTTACTTTACCAGACGTGACTTGACATACTTGACCAGACCTTACTGCCACTCCCTGTTGGGAAATTTCATGAACACTATTCAAAGACAACCTGAGTCGATTACTAGCCATTGAGTCCAATCCTTGTTCCCTCCTTATTTGGTACCTTGGTCCTTACTCTGTCTCTGTAAGCATTGCTCGTTCCTGTTTATGCTGATAGTAGTGGGGAGTAGTAGTAGGGAGTAGGGAGTAGTAGGAGAATAAGCCCATCATGCACGCATGGATAGTTGTTTATGTACTGGTCTAACCACGACTTCCAAGTCTTAGGTTTACTGGCTAAGATTATCGCACAAACAAAAACAATGATCTGCTTTGCGTTCTTCTCTGTTATGAACCTGAAACTCAGTGTCTTTTCGATGCCTCTATTGTGTGTGGCCTCAGTTGTGGGCTCTGTTGTTTCCACTCATTGAAGGAACCATGTGTCGTCCTGGTAAGTCATGGGAGTAGGGTTTATGTATCCTTCAACGACAAGAAATAGTGATCACCCTTCCACGACAAGCTCGATGAACGCTAACGCTCCTCCTAAGAAACCTGAGGTAGGAGAGATTTATCCTCCCAATAAAGTAGCAACTATGATCTTTTAAACCACCTAGCTGGTTCGAATATTAAGTCTAGTGGTAGGGTGATTGCAAGGCTAACTATTCTATTCAAGTAGCACAATATGAAGGGGGAAACCTCAATGAATGCTGCTCCTAACCAACAATTGACCTAACTTACTTCACTTAAATGTGTAATATTGTTTTGTAACCTCCCAATGGATACATGAACTTACCTTACCTGACGGGAAAGCTCATGAACGCTCCTAAGTAACCAACCAAGGGCAATGATTATTGGCCATAGAGTGTATTCGCTCCTTATTTCGTACCTCGGTCCTCTGTCTCTGTGACCAATGCTCGTTCCTAATCATCAATGGGCATGATCTGGTTAGTATCATAAGATAAGGGGGTGTTTTATGTTGGTAGCACTCATTAACCAGTATCCTTTGTTTCTTGGTATCGGTTCCTCCCCGGAATATTATATTTTTGGAAGCAAGTCTCTTTCTTTGAACCAGGGCTTTTTCTATTAATAGGGTTCCTCATTGAACTAGGCTCCTTCCAAATCAAAATATGATTTTCAAGGCAGTTGAAAGTGAAGATTCATTCTACAAGTGTATATGTTGTTGTTTCTCCTCTTGGTATGGTCCAGTCAAGTTAAGGGGGGACTGATGCCCCCTAATGTGTGAGGTCAGAGGGGAACGATGGCCGAAATACATTATAATATTTAACTCTGGAGAAACTCAGAAATCCAATGGAGCAGAGAGAGTACTTGAAACAAATACATAATAATGTGATATACAAAGTTACATCTGAGGATACTATGTTCAATTTACTGGAACACTAGCTCCTGTACAATATTTGATTACATCATATGATACGGGTAGAAACCACGTATATTACAAAGGTGGATTGAAGCCACAATACAATAATGACAAGTCTTCAAAGATCTGGGAGCTGGATATTAGAATAGAACATGGTCTTGCGCAACTTAGCCCAAAATGAGGGACTAAGGTCTTCATAAATGATCCCAAAGAACCAGTACAATCCAAGCCATGTGAATAAGGGTAAACTGAAGTTGAACATGGAGAGTATTCAACAGTTTGTCAACCAATAAGTGATAATTGACAACTGAAGCAAAGGAGTTCACCAATGATGAAAGTGAATCCAGAGGTACTATCGTCAAAACTCTAGGTCTTCGTCATCAGGAGGTGCTGAAATGGAACCATACTGTGATAAGGAAGGCAATAGATCCTCCAACGGATCACAAGAGTGACTAGGAACTAGGCAAAAGAAGGGAGACACAAGTAAATGGATAACATATATAACAGTGATGGGATCAGGTGATAGATCATACATTAGGTATAATCCTTGAACAGTGAGCACGACACAGAGATGACCCAAGGCAGCATACAACGAATAGATAGAACAACTAGACTTATCTATCATGTAGGAGACATGAGCAGATTCCCCAGTGGAGTCGCCAGTTCTGTTGTAAGGGATTATGCACCTAATAATCATAGGTCGGGGGTTACCAACATACTCAAACACTTGCAGACAATTGACTTCTAAAGTGCAGAATAGGAAATAGGGGGATTAGAAGAACTTACTTGTTTAACGACGTTCGATTCTTGCTAGTCCTCTTCCGATCTGCTCCACTTCCAAAGTCTTCAAGGTTCACTCCTCTTTCACCTATTCAGAGACAATCTTCCAGATATAGAATGATTCATATATATATGTTAGCAGGTTAGATAAATCAAATATGACATATTGAAGCATAAAAAATTATCAAACCAAGATATATGAGACAAATGTGGAAGAAGTAATCTCTTTATTATCAATAATGAGAAAGTTCAGAGTACAACCAAACGTCTGAGACAAGGACTCCTCTGTCACCAAAGGATTCTGAGTTTCACTGCTCCAAAGACTTCTGTGAACAATCCACCAGCATAACTTTGCTCCAAAAGTGTAAGTCCCTACAACCCTCCCCAAGTCCTGTATTTATATGGGTGAAATAAGGCGATTCTCGAAGGTTGGGGAAGTTGTAGCAGTTAGGGAGATTAAGTAAAATGACTTAACTAAACTCCCATTAGCGCATGATTTTGTGTTTTCATGTTAAGAAGTACATTCGTGGGTATGTAGTAGAGCAACCCGCGAATGATTCGCGATTCTGTATAAGCGCAACCCACGAATACAATGATTCGCGACTTGCTATAAAAGAGACTCGCGAATGATGCACGAGTTGTCTAAAAGGAGAGTCGCGAATACATCCCAACATGGCAAAATGGCAAAGTAACTAGCTGGATGAAGGTAGAATGTATGTCATGACAATCCAAGCTATAGTGTTAAGGGAAAACCTCTATCCATAAGTGTCCTTTTGTGTGCCGACATGAGGGATATCAGCACTCGGACGAAGAGGTGCCACTCAGGTGTATAACAGGGACTGCAAGGGTAACTATTATAAATTAGTGGGCTCATTAGTAAGTAGGTTAAGTCAAGATACATAGGACTTAAAGTGGTAAGGTGTCTCCTTAAAGGGAATCTGACTTTAAGGTAAACGAAGAAGAGCTAACCGGATCCTGCATTTTCATTCTCACCAGGGCGTATTCTGTAGTATTTCCGACTTGTGGTATCCAAAAGTAAATATTCCCATATGTGTATGTTCTGGTTGACCGGTGTAAGTTTTGATAAAAGCATGAAGGATTGTAAGTAAGATGAACAGTATGATTTCCACTCGTCCCAAGGTATGCATTTATGAGTATTTGAGGCCCTTTAAGGTGTGCGGTAACTAAATTGCATTATATATGAGATCATGCAAATTAGAAAAATCTGTCAGTTGGATGTTGTTTCCCCGGTATGATCTCTACTAAAGGTAAACTGCCCCTCTGAGCTAATGGACCATCCGAAAATCATCGATCATGGGAAGCATGGATGGTTCGATAAAACAAACCTGACGTTTCATGGTATGCATCAGTAGCAAGGGGCTCTGGTCTGTGAATGAATGATGTATCCTGACAATAGTTCATGGAGAGAAAGGTAAAAAGTTTTGATCCTATGGGGGTTGTAAGCTTCCAAACTCTGTCAGGGTATCCACTTTGTCTACCCCAAAGTCCAAGTTGGGTCTTATGGGGTGGGTCTGTTGATTCTCAAAAGCTTATGAAACACGGTGTCGTCTCGCTTCGCACCTCGTGTTTATGGGTTCTTAGCCATATGGATCAACTGGGTTCCCTTTACATCTTTCACACCAATACGTACTAGCTAATGAATACTAAATATGTCTATGATGCTTACTTTATGATGCACCCTATATCTTAAATTGATGGATGAAATATATTCTCTGGTTATTTCAATTCCTATAGCTACAATTAAAGTGACTAATTGATGGATAATATGCCATATTCTTACAATCTATCTCTCTCTTCCACCTATAGATATTTAGTTTTTGTTGTGGCTAATATTGTAGAGCAACTTCCTCTCTCGATAGTTGAATGAATCCATCTATCTCTCTCTTCGTTGTTGGCACCCATAATAAATATATAGGGAAACTTCATTCCCTTTATAGGTAGTGCAACTTATTTTCAACTTCTTGACCAACACTACTAGTTGTACCAGTAGTACCAACAACATATCTACCAGCACCAAAGAAAGCATCGCCACTAGTTTCATTTGTGGATTTTTATTGCCCCTAATCTGTAAATGGGTCGATCAAGCATGCACCCGTGCTCTACATAAATCATTGGATTTCTCGTGTGACTATAATTACCATCTACTCTATATAAGGACAAATTCTTGAATGTCAATTTACTAGTATGTCGCTAGGACAAATTCTTGTATGTCATTGCTTTTCTTCTTGCTGCCTCTGTTGCCGAGAAAAATAAACATATGGCTCTAGGTATTTATAAGGAAGGGATGCTACGCACTTTCAACATGGAAGGTATGCTTTCTTTGAGCAATGACCCTTAAAAAATTGTCTTTGCATAAACTGATCATGGACATGGAATTGGATCTGGATCTGCTACCCACCCCTCTTCCTGTCCTTGGTGATATGAAAGCTGGAAACTCCAAGTGGGAAGATAATAGCTTCATAGATGGCTACAAGAGAGATTCCAATAACTATATTTATTGATGGAACAACAAAAGGCAATCTGGGGGTGGAATGTTTGAGGGATCATCATAGACACTAAGGGGCAACAAATAACATCTTTTGCATTGGGTCTTTGTATTGCTTCGAACAACAAAGCATAATCACTAGCAAGCCATAAGGGTATTTCTCTGCCCCAAGGTATAACCTAATTATATATCAAGCCTCCATCTTGCTCTTGTTTAAATTGTTCTCTGGTAATTATTCTATTATTACCTCAGGCAAGACCACAAACTTCATGTCAGATTTGGTGATGACCACGCCTTTAGGCCTATAAAATGCAATGTAAGGTGGCACATTTTGTTTTTAGGCTAGAAGGAGGAAAAAATTCTAACATTGCATTAACAAGGTCTACCTCAATACCTTTATGGGGCTTAAACCTCCATCCATGAGTGTAGTTCAAAAAATTTCTATTATGATGGTCTACTCTCATTATCATCTAGCTCAGGATTTTGATTGCCCTTTACTGCTACCGGAACAACCTGTATATTATATTTCCAAATATTTTATTGGGGGAAATTTATGTCCTCAATGATTCTTGCTAATAGCCTACTACCCTTGAATTTGAAAAGGCATATCCCCCCATGACATCGGAGTACCTAACATAAATTTTCTTCTTGGAGTTCATGAAATAGGTCTCATTGACCTGAGATAGATGTCTAATATATTCAAGCACAAAAGGAATGGGGGTGATGAACATTGGGAGCCCATAGGGAATCAAAACTGATCCATAATCCTAATGATGGTGAAGTCTTCCCCCCGCAAAACATCCTACCTTTTTTTTTAGTTCAGTACCTACCTGTAAGTAGGGACCAAGTTCCCCATTCATCCTTTATAGTTGTTTACCCTTTTTAATTGAAAAATCCTTATACATTAATTTGTTTATCTAATTGGAAAAGGAAGAGCATTTATCATTATTTATAGCCCATGGTAACCAATCAATACATATCATTTGTACACCATCTTAAATAGCACCATCCCCAAGTGTGCCAGAGAAGACTATTGATGGAAAATAAATATATATAAAATATAGGAGGGATACCCAAACCAAATTTTAGTATATAAATTATACAGTTGGCCCCTCATGCCCCTGGTTATAGCTTCAACATATATAAATGAATGGATTTCACCATGGGGACCATAAACAATTCTAGGATAGCCAACATGGATTCGTTGACCATCGAATAATCCTCGCTCCCTAGGATTAGGGTAAACATAGTTACATACTCTTGATCCACTTTTGTCAGAGCTTTGTCTGGCAAGGGAGAGGTTGATCAGGTGAGGAAAAAGAGCTCGCCTGACCATAGGGAGGGTGAGGGGTTCTAAGCTGGTAATACTTTTATTATTAGATCAATTTTTAGATTTGTTAGACAGACTGAGGTATATCTTCTTTTGGACTTCGGGCAAGAGTAGGGTAGTGCCAAGTTGAGTGTCTAGAGTAAGAAATATAGTTTTTCCAGTGATGGGTAAGACTACCCTCGAACGACCAGTGGACATGACCAAGAAAGTTACAGGGTTGAGGTTCTCTATGCACAATTACATAAACTCAAAAATAGGTAGGTTTCGTGGAAAAGGTGTTGTGTAAGGATGGAAGCTGAGTAGGGAGTCCTTTACTTTCCTTGTATAAAGTAGCCAAAGGTTTCCCAACTTGTGAAGGGTGGAATACTAAAAAGAATGGGAGGATACTTTGGAAAAATTGTTAATAAAAAGAGGAAGTTTATAAGATTAAATGTTGCTCATGTCTAAGTGACGGATTGAGGACTAATTGGAGAAATCTTTCGAGTATTTTTTTTTGTTTCTCTTAGCATGGCTAAAAGGATTTGCAGAAGGAAAAATTGACTGAGTGTGGCTTCTCAGTAACTTACCTACAAAATTGATAATACCTAGATGGCATTAGAGAGTGTTGGTTCCAACGGTGGTAAAAAGATCAAGTTCGATTGATGGAACCAGAAGATTTTGAGGATTAGGTGTTTTTAACCATAATTTCATACACCTACATATTTAACAAATAATGCGGGAAAAAATCCTTCTCGTATTGTTTTAATGGATGAAAACATCAATACGTGTCGGCATTCACTCTGCATGTTTTATTAATGGAAATATTTGTACATTAGCTTCCCTTTAATTTTGGGGCCAGGGCACATGGTGGTTTCTCATTGGTTGGGAAAATCTAGTGGGTATTTTCATTTTATTGGTCTTTCTTGACTAGTTACTAGCATAGATCCATTTAAAAGGGGATCTATCAAACATAGAGAGGGATCAAATTTCTCAAGATGCAAACGTTTTATAATAAAAATGTGTAATCTAATTTTTATGGCTTTGTTTTATAAAAAAAATGTGTAATCTAATTTTTATGGCTTTAGATTATCTAATTTATGTTGTTTTATATATATGCAATTCTAAATAATTTAAATTTAATTTAGGTGGACAATTTATTTTAATAATATTTTCTTATTATTTATAAAAGACACTTGTCAACTTTAGGATGAGTACTGAAGGAGTTACACATCTCTCCCGTACTAAGCTGTAGAATACACCTTTTCGACGCAACAAGTGTAAATATTATTGTTCTGTTGTGACCTTATTTGATCAACTCGTTGGTTTTAACGCTTCCCTCTTCAAAATTCACTATAACTGATCTCCTCCTCCCTCTTGCTTTGATTGACAAAATTATACCACTCTTATTCCTTATAATTCCAGCCCCAGAAAAACATGCAATCACAAACTAACAATTGTTCAATTTCTATAATTAATTCGTAGGAGAGTTTTTTTCTTAGAACGAGTAGTAACTACAGTTATCTTTTACTTTGAACTTCCCCAGTTTAGTTAGTTAGAGATTTAATTCACATGATTGAATCTAATCTAAGATAAGCTGTTCCAGTGATAAGATCCATTGAAACTGTAATCTTTAGCAAGTGCTCATTCCTCAAATAAATTACTCTAACATTATTCTATATTTTATTCAAATTAAGTAGTTGCATCGTTGTAGAATAATTTTAAGTGGAACTCTGGAAAGAGGGGAAAGTTGCTTCTGTGATAAGAGAATTATTTAATTAATCTAGGATAGGAGAGTTTCTCCAAGTTTAGGGGATAAATACCAACAATCAAAGCATGAATTTAAAATTAATCTTTTTTAAATCTCAATCAAATTATTTTTAATCAATCAATAAATCTATTTTGAACATACTAGCAAGAACACACATAATCTTTATTTCTATTGTCCTTTTGTTCAGAAGAAACAAAAATATTATAACATATTTGGAAGAACTCCAAGTTTTATATATTATACGTAAGTAAAAGGTTCGTCTTTCCCAGTTTATTTAATCATCCTTATAAGTTCCCTGATAAGGCCCAATCTCATAGTGGGTTAATCCCCTTGCAACGAGAGTTAATTAATGGCTAAGCCTGAGATCTAATAAGGATTAGTAATTTCCCTCCATCCATTGATGATATACTTTGAAGTATTTACGTTCAATTATAAATATTAGGGGGTATACAACTCTTTTTTTTTCATGTTGTCTTATTCGTTTGATAACTCATTGATTAAAATAAATAGGAAGTTATTTACATGGAAGAGGTGCATTCTATAGCCCAGTATGAGAGAGATGTGTAACTCCTTCGGTGCTCATCTTAGAGTCGACATGTATCTTTTATAAAAAAATATTATTAAAAATAACATGTGGGCTTAAATTAAATTGAAAATATTTAGAGCTGGATATATATAAAACAACATATATTAGATAAACTAAAACCATAAACATTGGATTACACATTTCCTCAACATTTCCACTTTTAAAAAAGGTTTACAGCTTGAAATATTTGATCCCTATCGGTGCTTGGTAGATCCCCTTTTAGATGGATCTATGCTGGTTATAATAAGAGAGGAAGGAAACACACCTGTAAGCCGAATAAGTATTATTTCTTGCTTTATATTCCTTTCCCTCATAAGCAAAAGACCTCCAGACCTTTCTGTACCATAAAAAGATTCTATTTATAGAGCAGGAAAAAGCTAACAATCCATTTTAACATCTGGAGATTTAGTTATCAAATGCAAAAAAGACTTATTTGATTTTAGTCCAATTTATGGTGTGCAAAGCTTAGAGTGAGCACTTAAGCGACTGATCTGAGTAGTGAACAACACTGGCTTTTAAACGTATTCAATCGGAACAATAAACTGTTAATTAACCACTTACTTATAATTAAATTTTAATCACAATAAACATGATAGAAAATATAAATATAGTTCATTTGTAGAGTAAAGCTTCCCAAGAGCATCACCTGTTTATAAGGTTAGATCCAAGAAGGGTTGCTTTCTCTCTCCTATATCATGTGCTATTCAGAGGGAGGCATATGAGATAGAAAACTAATTAGAAGATCAATAAATAGATAACTTACTTAAGGATTGATTTCTCTAATGATTTATTATTCAGTGTGTTCTTTGTTGCTTGCTCAAGTAGGGTATGAATATAAAACTAATTATAATATCAATAAATAAATCCATTCCATATTTTGTCATCTCATGTTTACTTCACTTGTTAGAGGTACTTCAACAAGAACCTCAACCACGTTTCAACCACTTGTAGTATATGCAGAAATTGAATATAGTAAAACAATAAATACAATAAGGAACACAAGAACAAAACTACTGGATTGATAGCCCGTAGGGGTGTAGACTGACTGGCAAGTGCTGTGTAAATGAAGGAATGTTGTAAAGGAGGTCTCAAGTTCAAATCTCACCCTGAATTATCCGTGCCCCATGCTTGCGGGATATGTGGATGCACCTGGGGTTATAGTGGTAGCTGATGGGAATGGACCCCATGTCACGCGAGTACCAGAACCACCTAGTTACCGATTCCCCCAGTACAAAAAAAAAACTACTAGATCGATAAGGTAAGTTGACGCTGATGGTGCTGCTACTGAGATTGAGTCAATTGGTTCAAATGCAATGGCTGGCGTCTTAGACTTGGTAAATTGGTTATGATTCAGGAATGACTGGATCAAGTGGATTTACTACGAAATCTGTTCAAACAATGGTCTCTATTCTCTATAATTGACTTTAGATCAATGGTAAAGGTATTCTAGATACTTTGTGTCATGGTTTCATCCAATTGATGGTGTTATTTTTACTATGATGGTAAAAGAAGGAATTTTTTATCTAGCTTGAACATGAATTGATGTCTTGGTTCTTTGGTTGTGTGAGTGGGAGGCTACATCCACCTTGCTTCATGGCATGTCTATGGCTATAAAATTGGTTGGGATACCATGGGCTCTGGCACCCGAAATGGAAGGTATCATGGTCGAGGTATGGGCTATACAAATGGACGGTATGTCGCCTATACCATTGCTCCTAGTGGATATGTATATGGACAATATGCTTCCTATGATGCTACTGGTTCTTCAATGGGTGTTGCTCCTGGGTATAAATTTTAATGAAATATGGGTAAAGGTGGGTAGAAGCTACAATAGTTTTTATGTTTTTTTGGATAAACCCCACAAGTTTTGGTGGGGTGGAGTCTTTGTCACTGACTTCCCCTCCCCATATATATATTGGGGGTAGTGTGGGGAAGCCCCCTGTGAACTCTTGTAGTATTGGGGATAAGGAGGGGTACTGTCTGTAGTGTGTGGAATATATCTATTTGGTTCAAGTAGTTCCCTTGGTAATACTAGCTATCCTAATGAGTGTATGAAGATAAGGTCACCATCCATTTTTTTGTATGCTCATGTTTGCGGGTGTGAGGGTAACCCCCTGTATGTGATAGTGGGAGGGATTAAGTAGGAAATATTGTATATATTCATTTTTAATATTTATTACGTAGCTGGGGACATGTAGCGTAGCTTATAAAGTAAGAACTAGTATATTAGAGTAACCCTAGGGCTGAGTTCTGAAGCATCTGCTCTCACCAGAGAATAAGGTGTTGATCCCCGACCCATAAGTAATAAACTGTGCATGTGTGGGTTGAGGAGGGAAATAATTTAAGTGAAGTGATGGTGGGAAGGTGGGATACACATAACTTAAATTTGTCTGGTAGAGAAATAAGGTAATAGAATTAAATAACTAAGGATATAGGTGATTTGTAGGGCTTCACGCCTCAATGAGATTTAAAACATGAAGGTGATGGGGGCCCTATGACTTAGTGGATGGAGTGCATTACTATGAATGACCCCTTTCTCTCAGGTAGGCGGAGTGGATTGAAGTACTAACCATGGTCGTAAAGTAAACTAAAACGTTAGTGTTTGGTTAATATCAAAATATATGCTAACACCTTAGCCTGGTTTCACTAAGGCGAGTGTCATGGATAAAAGCATAGTCTGTGAGGGATTATGCTTTCCATACCTTAAAAGGGTAAGGAAATAAAGAAAATAGCACACTATGTCTTTAAAGAGCTGGGCACTGGCATTAGTTAGGAGGTTTTGTGACTTTAGCCACTCATATTTAGTGTTTTTCCCTAGGTCCGGGAATATAGCATAACCATGCATATAAGGAAGGAAGGTTATTGTACACGTTGCTTTTTTAAGGCACTGAGGAGAGGGGAAACTGAATGAACTTACTTAAAAAATTGTATTTTCTTAGCATCTACAGCCTTTTGTCATGCTTATGATGCCTATTGTATGGCCATAACCCTCTAAAGAGTAAGGGCATCCTTAGGTCCTATATATAGTCCCTATCCTGATCCACCTTTCCTCTATATACTTGTGTCTACAATCACCATGAATTCATAATCCATGGCTCATTATCATCTACCCTATCGATGTTCATTTATAGTGTGGGTTCTAGGGAGTATAATTGTATTTAATGCTATCTAAACATCTTGGTGAATGTTACGATCATGGTTTTAAGATGGAACTAAGAATCTATCATAGACTCCTCATCTATCTACTCCTTATAACTCTCCACTACCTTCTCTTCTCCCTCCTATGATGCCTCCTCTGATGCTACCATAATACTTTACATGGCACACCTAGACCCTCTACACCTTGCACTCACTGTCTCTTTGCTATCTCTCTAATTTACACGAGGCGCACCTCATCCTGAAAGTGCTGCACTGTGTCTGGTCATGCACTATCCAACCACACCAACCTCACTTTTTCCATATCCCAATAGTATCAATGTCTCACCCTACTCTAATTTTCACACTAATAGTTTGGTGGATGAAGGAATGGACCTGGTCTTTATCCTTGCTGTACGGGTACCGTGTTAGTTGGGTGAAAGTATGACCTCTCTCCATACATATCTTACATGTTGTCCATATATATCGCTTGCCTATAATATACACGCACACCCCTAGAGTTGGGTAGGCTCCTCACCATCTGATGTCCTATAGGGGAGATTCCAAGT
The DNA here is from genome assembly GCA_001517045.1 of Pseudotsuga menziesii. Classification (NCBI taxonomy): domain Eukaryota; kingdom Viridiplantae; phylum Streptophyta; class Pinopsida; order Pinales; family Pinaceae; genus Pseudotsuga; species Pseudotsuga menziesii. The sequence continues at coordinate 23,745 of LPNX010463794.1, read as the reverse complement.
GTGGCTACCCATCCTATCTTATTGTATTGCCACATATGCTCATAGTGTGGGATGCACTATATGAAGGTCCCTTGGATTGTATCCATCTGACAAAGTGCTCCTATGCCCATACCTATAAAAACTAGCACATACAAGCTCCTTTCCTTTGCCCTCCACATAGGCATATATCCTCATATATCCGTGCCTATGATAACCCTAAATCATATTGATATGGGTACTTATGCATCTATATAATCAATGAAAATGTTACCACCTTAGAAATCAGGTTCCCAGAATGACTTCTCTTTGCATAACATACCATCACTATAAGCACCCTAAATCTTAGATCGTGATGCAACTCTCATAGATAGGTTCTCATAAGAATGTATCTGCTAATCCTCATAGCCCCATTAATGCATATTAACTTGTAAAACAAAAAATGTACACCACCAATGCATACCTCTCTATAAGGGTTTATGTCCCGTAGATTTATAAGGACTATTGGCTCACATGTGGCTGGAATCCCTATGATGTGTTGTACATTCTCTAGCATGGGAGTAATCTCCTCCATTGGTGTAAAGAATGTGTGATGTTTTGGGTCCCAGTAATTTAACAACTCTCTCCAATGTACATAGCATGACGTGATCTTATTGATCTACATAGCATCTAGCAGCCCACACCATCTCTTCAGGATGACATCAAAATAGTGTGCTCACCCCTCACCCTACATGTATCTCTCTATCTGTTAGTATATGTACTCCCTCACCACTCATAGGAATAAGGGAATTGTGCCCCTAGAGGTTATAGTATTTGGGTTCCGGGGGGGGGGTTAGGAGGAATCCCCTAAGGCACATGTTTCAGTCCTAGAGCCCCTTTACCTTGGGGGACTTGTGCATCATCATGCATGTGTGCATGTGGTGACCATAGCTCCTCCGCTGCTAGCTACTCCCTCTGTCACGTCCCCTCCCCTCTTTGGTTGAGGAGAGGACACGACTATTGCATGCTGCTATCATCACAAACATGCATATAGCCCCATGGAAATAATCAAGAAATGCATTAAAAATAAAATACATATGTAGATGTATAATGCAATAATATACAACAGAAACAAATATCATTCAATATGTTCATAATAATTCTTTAAAATTTTTATACAATGCAATGTTAAATTCAAGAGAGCACTTATCTTGAAAATGAGCTGCCCCACAACTAGCTATGTCATTGCAATGTTCCACCCAACCATAGGCCTATTGTGCTTATCAATCTCTTAGCACAATTGCCACCCCCGAGCTGGGCATTATTTCCACAAGGAAAAGGGAACAATAGGCTCACACATAGCCAAATACTCCAAGGTTCAGCCAAGCCAATCTACAGTTGCGTTTATCAAGCTACTAAGGTCATGGAAAGGAAGAATTTATAATCTAGTGAGCTCAACCACAGAGCTATGGACACCTCCACAAGATCTATCTATCTTAGTATCCACAATACCTACACACCCAACACAAGGAAGTATTCCCTTCACTGCTACACAGTCCCCTAGGCTATACCTTCCATTCTAGTGCTTTTTAGAGTGTGCATAGAAGTGGCCAAAGTAGATAGAGTCAACAATGATTTGAGGTTTAAATCCTTTTTTTTTGTGCATCTTACCAAAAGAGTGAGAAAATCCCGTAAATTATCGTGCAAGTTCCTATCAATAGCGAGGACGAGAGTTATGCATGCGGGGAAGGTGGTGAACTCTATAGGGATAGGGGGCTCTAGTTTATTGATAGGGGTAGGAGAATTATCATAAACAGTTAATGAGGGGCCATCATTTTCATGTGCCGAAGCACGAGCTAGGGGCATGAAAGGGGGGAACGTTCAGGGTGGGGGGATTGATTAAGATATCAAAAGGGTAAGCCACCATAAAACTCTACAATAGTCTTTGAGGAGAGCAGCTAACCTGGGTAGGTTAGGTTGTATAATCGGGTTGGAGTTCTTATTTAATGCTCTTGTTGTTCTGGTTGGTTTGATTGATACTTGTACTAGTAATAAGCTCTATTTCGTTGAGTTTGCTGGGTGTGTGACTGCAAGTCTAGTTTCATGGCTTTTAAAAAATGGTTTGTGTATTTGTTCTCTCGGTTTCCTTATTATTACTGTTTCGAGATAAAATATATATGGAAAGTACCAAGTAGATATTTTGGGGTTGGAGTTATTGTTGTTGTCCCATTCTGAGTTTCCTAATGTTTTCTCTCAGGTGTTTCCTTTCTGGGCAAGCGTGTTACAAAATGATAAATTCTGGGTGGATCTCAATTTTATTACCATAATCCACTAGGATGATCCTATATAAAATTAGAGTTCCCAAAGTGTAAATTATGATTTCGTAGTGTTCCCAGTTTTCTAGTGTTATGGGTGTTCTGAGCCTAATAAATAGGGAAACGCAGGGTGGAAAATCTCGACCAGAAAGGAGGTTTCTCCAATGATGGTTCACTGGCCCTGGATATGAATTCCATTAGGGTTCCATCGGTTGCTTTTGTGTTCGGTAGACAAGCGTTGTTGTGCCTGATATAGTTGATTGTTTCTTTTTGAGTGTTATTAGGCCTAGCATGAGCAATAATTTCTTTATTAAGGAAAGTGTAGTTATGTAAAAATGTCATTGGGAGGTTTTACTAATGAAACCCTAAGAAGAAGGCATGTGTTTACGTCGAAGTGAAGGGCACCTGATCCTATTTAAAACTATTTCATTTTACCCCTTTATTGCAAACAAAGTGCTTGTTGAACCTATTTAATTACTTTTTATTTCCTTTAATTACTAGTTTAAATCATTTAATCGTTCAATAAAATCATTTTATCTTCATTGTTTCATAACAAGGATATTCTAATTATTATAGTTTGTCTCATCAAACTAGTGAATCAACTGGAACCGGTGGAAATAGAACTTCTGACAAATTGCATCTACTTGGATAGACTCTTGCCCAGAATTGTTGGAAAAAGTAATTACTGGCAGATCCATACCTGACTCTCAGCCGACTCTGTCAGAGTCTGTATCAGTCAAGATCTTGTCGGTCAGTCTGACAAGAGGGAAGAGTCCACGATTCGGCAATGTAAACCAGTCGAATTTATTTCAGAAGCTAAGTTGTTAGGTAGATAGTTATTACAGTCTTTAATGGAAAGTCAGTCGATTCATGTAGAAGCAATATTCAGGTTGCCTATAAATAGAAGAAGGAAATTGTAAATTAGGTTAGACACAAGTTAGACAGTGGAGGAACTCAGGGTGAGAAGAAGAGAGAAAGATAAGTCGAAGCTCAAGCTTCTGTGTAAGTGATTCAGTCAAAGAGTCGAAGCTTTATAAAAGGAGGTTAAGTCACTGAGCCGACAAGTCTGGATAGACAAGTTTGTAATACCTTTGTTATTTCCACATATTTATATATATGAAATAGTTTATGGTTGAATGCATGTTTATTTGGCTGCACAATATTTCCAGATTTACTTGTGTAAGTGTCTGTTACATTTACCAGTTAAGTGAAATATCCAAGAACCCATAAATTTCTCACCCCGTGAAAGTTCCAGGTTTTACAGCAAATTGGTTGACTCAAGTCTTCCTACATATTTGGGAATATGTTTTTTATAAGTCATTTTAATTTGTTAATGTGTCCATTTTACTTCATCTTACTCAGGTGAAATTTTTTTGTAATTTCTTAAGTCTCTTAGACTAAGAAAAATACTCTATAGATTTCAACCAAAGTGAACCGACAAGGTCGGTTGAGTGAGCCGACTTGAGAGGTCAAAGTTGAGTGAGCCAACTTGAGAGGTCAAAGAGTTAGCATACTTGAGAGGTCAAAGAGGTCAGCCAACTTAGAGGTCGAAGTCAGTGGACTTCGAAGTGACAAGTGGTCGAGGTAAAATCAATCGGTAGAACGGACAAGTAAGTCGAAGTAAATCAGTCGAGTCAAAAGGCCAACCAAAGTTGATAGACTTGTCTAGTCAGGTGATAGACTTATCTAGTTGGGAGATAGACAAGTTTCACCCGACAAGTGAAAAAGTGAAAAAGAGGTCGGCCTGGAAATATTTAATGTTTAATATTAACTGAGCGGTAAAATCAAGTTTAGTCGTCTTGGTTTTGGCTAACTGGTATCAGAACAAGTTTTAGGAAAGAAATATTGTCTTAAAAGGTGGAAATTAATTTTCTAGGGGAAGTTAATTAAAAATTAAAAATGGCTTCCACTTCTGGTTCATTGCAAACTCCAATTTTTACAGGAAAGAATTATGAATATTGGTCTCTAACAATGAAGGCTTTATTTATAGGTCAAGATCTTTGGGAGATAGTCCAACATGGTTATGTAGAACTAGCAGACATGACAACATATAACAATCTCACACAGGCTAAGAAAGATGTCTTGAGGGAACAGAGGAAGAAAGATGGAAAAGCTCTGTTTTACATACATCAAGATATGCACGAGAGCATACTCCCAAGAGTAGCAACAAAAACTAATGCTAAGCAGGCATGGGATACATTGGAGATTGCCTATCAAGGTTTGGATAAGGTAAGGACATCCAAGTTGCAGATTCTGAGAAGAGATTTTGAATTTCTGTCCATGAAAGATTCAGAGAATGTAGACATATTCTACACCAGAGTTGTTGGTTTGATAAACCAACTGAAATCTCATGGAGAATCCATATAATACCGAAGGGTTGTTGAAAAAATTCTTAGAAGTCTTCCCCCAAGATTTGAAAACTTGGTTGTGACCTTAGAAGAACACACAGACATGTCGACATTTACCATTGATGAGCTGCAAGCTTCACTCATCAATCATGAACACAGATTCAGTAGAACACAAACATCATTGGAAGGTGCATTTGCAGCAAAATAATCCATAAGCCGTGGTAGAGGCAGGGGGAGAAACAACTTTAGAGGCAGAGGAAGAAATTCTTCAAGAGGAGGACGAGGTAGAAGTCCTGTAAATGTCGGTGGTAGAGGAGATAACTAGAACCCAAGTCACCCAAGTGGCCAGAGGTTTGATAAATAAAAAATTCAATGTCATTATTGTAATAAATTTGGTCATTATGCATATGAATGCAGGAAGAAGCAATATGAGGAAGGAAGGCAAAGCCCAAATCAATCGACTAGCACCAACACTTTGAAAACTGCAATGTTAATGGTATCGACATCTCCACTTGAATGCAATGCTGTTCAAGAAAGTCCACATGACATATGGTACTTAGATTCAGGATGCAACAACCACATGACTAGTAATTTAAACTTGTTTTCTAGTCTAGACAATTCAATTCAAACTGATGTTACACTTGGAAACAATGTCCAAGTTATTGTCTTAGGAAAAGGCACTATTGATATTCTAACCAAACAGGGGGGGAGTAAGTATATCCCTAATGTCTATCATGTTGAAGGTCTGAAACATAATTTTTTAAGAATTGGACACCTAATACAAAAAGACTACAGAGTCTATATGGAATATGATCAGTGTGTGATCAAAGAAAAGCGTCCAAGTGACCAACTGATATCAAAAGTGCCAATGACAAGCAATTGCCTGTTTCCATTGAGGATAGTTCCCGAAGTGAAAGGGAAGACAAAGATAGGAACTGCATTCAAGGCCAGAAAGTGAAGAAATAGTCGATCTCCTCGACAAGAAAGAAAATGGCAGCGCTAATTTGCAAGCTACATTTCAGACAGAAGTTCAAGATGAATCTTGGTTGTGGCATTTCAGATTTGGACATCTGAATTTTGGTGGGCTAAAACTACTGCACACAAAGAATATGGTAAAAGGATTTCTGTTGATCGACAGACTAGAGGGGGTTTGTGAAGGCTACATTTTTGGAAAGCAACATAGAGAGACTTTTCTAGTCGGAAAGTCCTATAGAGCACGCACACCACTTGAAATTGTGCACTTTGATATTTGTGGTCCAATGCAGACATCATCCATTGGTGGCTGTAAGTATTTTCTAACATTTATTGATGACTACTCAAGAAAAACATGGGTATATTTTTTGAAACATAAATATGATACATTTAGTTATTTTTAGTAGTTCAAGGCACTTGTGGAGAACCAGAGTGGACACCGCATCAAGATCTTAATGATCGACAAAGGAGGTGAATATGTTTCAAATGAATTTCTGAATTTTTGCAAGACCCATGGCATACAGAAAAAATTCACTGCATGGTATACACCTCAGCAGAATGGTATTGCCAAAATAAAGAACAGAACCATCATGGAGATGGCATGCAACATGTTGGAAACCAAGCATTTTCCAAATTATTATTGGGGTGAAGCAGTCGCAACTACCGTTTACATTATGAACCGATGTCCGACAAAGAGTGTGAAGAACAAAGTTCCCCAAGAAGCATGGACAGGTATGAATCATAGTGTTTCACATTTAAATTTTTTTGGTTGAGTTGCATATGCTCATGCTCCATATGAACTGAGAAGGAAGCTAGACAAGAAGGGACAAAAATGTATTTTTGTCGGTTATTCTGAAGACACAAAAGCATACAAGTTGTATGATCCTGTCGCAAGGAAAGTGATAATCAGTCGAGATGTTCAATTTGTCGAGAATGAGTCATGGGATGGAATCGTCGACATAAATTTCAAGATTGTGTTGAATGTCAACAATGATGATATGGAAGAGGAAGTGGTTCAAACACCACATGTAAGTCAACCAGTCGTAGCACCGTTGACTCCCATGACACCACGACATGGTTCAGTACAAGGACCATCGACACAAGTAGCAGCTTAAGCTACACCAACAAGTGCACCAAGAGGACAACAGACTCCATCAAGCATTTTGTCAAGGTCGACATCGACAGAACCGGTGAAGACAAGAAGTCTGCGAGAGATATCTGAAGCTGGTACACCAAATTCATTCTCTCTCTTTGCATTATTTTCCCCTATATATGATCCACCAACATTTGAAGAAGCTGTTGAAGAAGAAGTATGGGCACAAGCCATGGATGAAGAAATAGAATGCATTGAGAAGAACTAGACATGGGAACTGGTTGATGTACCAAAAGACAAAGATGTAATCGGCGTCAAATGGATTTACAAGACAAAGCAAGATGCTGATGGGAATGTGCAAAAGCACAAAGCAAGAATGGTAGCAAGAGGGTTCACACAGCAACTCGACATAGACTTCAATGAAACGTTTGCACCTGTTGCACGCATGGATACAGTCAGAACAGTTTTGGCCATTGCTGCACAAAACAAATGGCATGTTCATCAAATGGATGTCAAGTTGGCATTCTTAAATGGCCATTTAGAAGAGGAAGTATATGTGGAACAACCACAAGGGTATGAAGTTCCAGGTCAAGAACATAAAGTGTATAGGATGAAAAAGACATTATATGGTTTGAAGCAAGCTCCTAGAGCTTGGTATAGTCGGATTGATTCTTATCTCACTGAAAATGGATTTCACAGAAGTGAAAGTGAACCAACTTTGTATACCAAAGTCGATGAGAAAGGTAAGATGTTAATTATCTGCTTGTATGTAGATGATTTAATATTTACTGGTGATTATGGCATAACATATTTTAAAGAAGTCATGGAAAGTGAATTTGAAATGACTGATCTGGGGCTTATGAAGTTTTTTCTAAGCATTGAAGTTCAACAGTATCAAAGTGGTATTTTTATATCATAGACAAAGTATACAAGTGAAGTTTTAAAAATATTTAACGTGGCTAATTGCAAGACAGCCCCAACACCAGTAATAATAGGTTTAAAATTGAGCAAGGATGATGAAGGATCCACTGTTGATCCTACGCTGTTCAAAAGGCTTGTTGGCAGCCTTATGTATTTGACAACGACAAGACCAGACATTATATATGGAGTAAGTATGATCTCAAGGTTCATGGAGTCACAAAAATACTCACATTGGCAAGCATGTAAAAGAATTCTGAGATATGTGAGTGGCACAAAAGACCTTGGTATTATGTATTCAACCTCAGAAATTTTTTAAATTCGTTGGTTACATTGACAGTGACAATGGAGGTAGCATAGATGATAGGAAGAGCACATCTGGGTACACATTTCATTTTGGTACAGGTGTTGTTTCATGGGATTCAAAGAAACATCCCATAATAACTTTGTCTTTAGCTGAAGCAGAGTATGTTGCAGTGACAAGTGTTGCATGTCAAGCTGTCTGGATGGGGAGAGTGTTAAAATACTTGTCACAAAACCATCAAGAACCGAAAACAATCTTCTGCGACAACAATTCAGCCATAGCATTATCAAAGAATCATGTGTTTCATTTCGTAAGAGAGTTGGTGAAAAACAAAGAAATTTGTTTGGAATTTTGCAGGTTTGAAGATCAACTTGCAGACATCTTTACAAAACCATTGGCAAAGGACACATTCCAGTATCTGCGTAGTTATCTTGGAATGATAAGTTCTGCACAGTGAACTTTATCATAAACAGAGCATGTCTAAGCTCTGAAACATTTTGTAAATTTTGTTTAAAAAAAAAAAATTCCCATATGCTCATAATTAAGGGGGAGTGTTGGAAAAAGTAATTACTCGCAGATCCGTACCTGACTTTCAGCCAACTCTGTTAGAGTCTGTATCAGTCACGATCTTGTCAGTCAGTCTGACAAGAGGGAAGAGTCCACGATTCGACAATGTAAACTAGTCGAATTTATTTCTAAAGCTAAGTTTTTAGGTAGATAGTTATTACAGTCTTTAATGGAGAGTCAGTCGATTCATGTAGAAGCAATCTTTAGGTTGCCTATAAATAGAAGAAGGAAATTGTAAATCAGGTTAGACACAAGTTAGACAGTGCGGGAACTCAAGGTGAGAAGAAGAGTGAAATAGAAGTTGAAGCTAAAGCTTCTGTTTAAGTGATTCAGTCGAAGAGCTGAAGCTCTATAAAAGGATAAGTCAGTGAGCCGACAAGTCTGGATAGACAAGTTTGTAATACCTTTTTTATTTCCGCATAGTTATATCTATGAAATAGTTTATTGTTGAATGCATGATTATTTGTCCTGCAAAATATTTCCAAATTTACTTGTGTAAATGTCTTTTACATTTACCAGTTAAGTGAAAGATCAAAGAACCCATAAATTTCTCACCGCGTGAAAGTTCCAGGTTTTACGACACATTGGTCGACTCAAGTCTTCCTACATATTTGGGCATATTTTTTTTATAAGTTGTTTAGATTTGTTAATGTGTCCATTTTACTTCATCTTACTCAGAGGTGAAAATCATTTGTAATTTCTTAAGTCTCTTAGACTACGAAAAATACTCTGTAGATTTCGACCAAAGTGAACCGACAATGTCGGTTGAGTGAGCCGACTTGAGAGGTTGAAGAGGTCAGCCGAATTGAGAGGTCGAAGAGTTCAGCCGAATTGAGAGGTCGAAGAGGTGAACATACTTAGAGGTTGAAGTCATCTAACTTCGAAGTGACAAGTGGTCGAGGTAAAATCAGTCGGTAGAACCGACAAGTAAGTCAAAGTAAATCAGTTGAGTCGAAAGGCTGACCAAAGTTGATAGACTTGTCTAGTTGGGAGATAAACAAGTTTCACCCAACAAGTGAAAAAGTGAAAAAGAGGTCGGCGTGAAATATTTAATGTTTAATATAACTGAGCGGTAAACTCAAGTTTAGTTGGCTTGGTTTTGGCTAACAAGAATTAATAGCTTTGAACCTTGTACTCCACCCCAGCTTTGTCTTTCAACTTTGCACCAAGCATCTCACAGCTCTTTACCCATAGCTATGTCACAAATCGCTTGCTAAGAATCACATCGAGCCATAAACTATTTATTCATACACACATCACACCAATGAGAATAAATGAATTTATTTTAGAATTAGCTTTCATTTTGGGAGTATAGAATTGACCACTCCGATACCTATAGAATTATACGGGAGATCATAGATATATTTTTATGTCTTGACAACCAATACTTTGAAGTGTCCCATAATCCTACTCAATTATTAGCAATCCTAGGAAAGAAGAGACAACAGGGGCTCCATCAATTATTTCAAATCATTGGTGATTAAAGACATAACATAAATTACCTCGTTGTTACAGCTTAGGACCATTAGGAAGGAAAAAAAGGTGAAGAAGCCCATCATGAAATCATTTTATCATGAAATTGATTCTCTTGAAATTGCCATTATATTACTTTGTATTATACTGCCTTTGATTACTTATAGGAATCAATAAGAAGAGAAAACAACCGCCTTCTGAGAGCACCGATCCCACCCACCCGATTGAATGCTTACCAATACGCAACAGGGTTCTTATCCTGATTTGATGTTTTATGTTACACAATGAAGACACCATAAGGGAAGGTTACAGTTGCATATTACACAATCATGATGTTACAACAACAAATACATATTATACATTATGTTTTTAACCTTCTCTGTATGCTTTCTATTTTATCCATATATCTCCATTAACTAGGACAGACACTTCGAACCTTCCCCTGGAGGCTCTTTCCTTTGCGAGAAGGCTTTGACACAACATTATTGGTAGCATTCACAGCAATCTAAAGGGTAGAAATTGTCTAAGAAGAATGTAGTCTGTAAAGTTAGTTCTATGGAAACTAACACTTTACTTATGACCTTAGTGAGAGAGTACAACCTTTTGTGCCACCTTATTAAGAAACACTACTAGCGTGCAGTCTACATGAAATTATGGGTTATTATTCATGGTTTCACTATAAGAGATTAAGATATAGGGTATAATTGCATATTTAAAATAGAGATATAATATAAATTTCCTTTTGTCCATAAATAAAGTTCATACTATAGTTTCTTTCTTTTCTTACAACTACCACCGCATAAAAATAGAGTAGTTATAAATGGCCTAATATTATTCGGTTGGGGTAGGTACAAAAATGGCATAGTTCTAAATATCATGAAAGAGTGATAAGACTCCTTGTTTTGGAAAACATAAAGAAGTATTTGAGCTTTTACATTAGAGGATGATTCATTAAAATGAAATCCACGAGATTGAAAGAGATCTATTATATGAATGAGGACTGATATTAAATAAGAATGCAAGGGAAATGACTATAGAATTTACAGATAAGTTTCCATTGAGGTATGTATGTGAAGAACAATAGAATGATGACAATAGGTAACTGATGACTGTATGAAAGGGAAAGAAACCATGAGGACTGTGTGCATATGGAGTCATTATATAAAAATCGTCTGGTTTATGAGGAGATGGAAGATGCATGTGTAGAAATTCTAAAGCCTTGATGGCATAATGAATTTCATAAACTGGCTAAGGATCTAAGCACACAATTAACCTCACAGAGAATTGTAGAGAATTAGCATAAGGAGAGAAGAAGAAGAATTAATGAACACACATTAATGAATTATCAATAAATGATAATTGATATTATTACATAGGTAATACATCCTTATAAAGGAAAAAGGAGTTGCATGAAGACAACTCAAGCTAGCTCATAAAAGCAGGCTTACAAATTATGATAAACCCCATAGTTGACTAAAGCAGTTTCCCAATCTATCAAGCACCTCACGAATTAGCAATAGCATGAGTGAGTGATGATGAGTGAAGGAAAGACTTGCTAATCCTAGAATATGGAGATAAAATAATGGAGGATGGGTTGGAAACAAAAGCTCCCAGTTTCCTAGTTGACTAGCTTTTATCTTATCCATAGAAAAGCAGGATAAAGTAGAAAAAGCAGAATCTGCTATAAGGTCCTGTATACTAATTCTAGATGAACCCAGAATCAGAAATAAATCATTCCTAGGATATGGATGGCATGCATTGACCTTAAGGTGCAAGTGGATGCCAACTAATTAAGCTAGTGGGTGAATAATTAATCAAATAATGATTAATTATTTTATCCTAAGTTATGAGTGGGTTTATTATATTCCAACAGCATGCAGAAGAGACTGATACTGATAAGACTTGTGGTTGAACATGAGATATAGAGTTTTAGTACTATGGTTGAGAAAAAAGGAAGCAGTTGGAAAGCTGGTAATGAGGACTCTGTACATATGTGATTGAGCATAGAAGGATGTTTCTAGAGTGAGGACTGAAGTAGAGGCTGAATTGATTATGGAAACAAAGTTGTTGTACTGAGGAGGTGTAGAAAAATGAACATATTGAAATTTAGGGTGGAAGGGTGATGCAGGGGAGTTTATAGGTGTCTCCTTTGACTTGGTTCTCATAAATTCAGGGGGATTGGTGTCTCCTTTGGGCTGGTTCCCATAAAATTTGTAACAGATTGATGTTTTTAATCTATTATCTTATGGTTTTGTAAAATTGAGTTCCATATTAATAGTCTGTGCACTTTGCTTTGATGTTGATAATGTTACATGATTAATAAAGTGAAAATTGTTAAATCTGTACAATACTGATTAACCCCCCCTCTTAGTATTGCTATATATTTCAACAATTGGTATCATAGGAGGTTCCTTCAGACAATTTTACTATTGGAAGGAAGATATCTGTGAACACACATGGATAAAAAAGAGTGTGTTTCCAAGAATGGGGTACCATTATTTGATGAAACAAATCATGTACCATAGAGCATAAGAATGAAGGTATATCTGATGGCATAAGGGTTTAGTGTATGGTAGTCAATTGTTTCTGGTTACACCACTCCAAAAAGACCACCAAAAACTGCGGCTAACAAGGAGTCAAGAAATAACAATGCAATGGCAATGGATGCCTGGATGGATTATCTTATTCTGTTAAAGTAAAGATAGGAAAGTGTGCATCGGCTAAATATATTTGGGACAAGTTTCAAAACCTCTACACAGTTGAGGAAGTCGTTTAAATAAATGAGGCACCAGGTGCAAAATAATAAAAAAGTTCATCTGATGACTGTGACAGTGACTTACATGAAGCTTGTATCATAACCGAATATTCTGAAGTTGATCTCCCTGAAAACAAATATTTTGAGGTTGAAGAAGAAATTGACCCTGAAATACCACTAATGTGCTCTATATGAAATAAAGAAGCTTAAGAAGAAGAATGCATTGCTAGAAGAGAAGTTAAAAACAAAGCTAGAGACAAATTAATGAAAGCAACAAATATATTGAGAAGATTATTATTATTATCCTAAAACCACAAGTGGAAGAGGCAAACAAATTGGATAAAGTTTTAAAAGGAAGCTAAAAGAGAAGGAATAAATTTGTCAAGAAAAAGCACTTATTTGTTTTCTAAGAAAGGAATTGGAAAAGAGAGTTACCACAAACTTGAAACTTGAGAAGAGTACAATGATCCAAGATGAAATTATCAACTGTCAAATATATCCACTTGATAAGACTGGTATTGGCTACCACAATAATCCGAAGAGCATTGAAGAAGGTGGAAAGTTCAAAACTACTAGAGAAGAAGAATGAAGAAGAACTCAAGAGCTATGTTGGTGTCCTTACAAACTCTATCACGCATTAAAAAAACAACAAGGAAGCTAACAATGACCAACATAATCCTGTTGTCCTCCACAAAAAGAATGAATTCGGAAAAATTATGACACCAAGAAGACCTATTACAAACAGGTATGAACATCTCTTTCTTGGCAATTGTTTTTATTTCCACAATTTTTGGCACAAGGCTATAGATTACCAAACTTATGGAATAAATATTAAGTAATAAATAGAGGCGTCGACATGGATCGCTACAAGATTGAGTGTTACAAATTTAATAACTATGGACATATAGCACGCAACTATAGAAGCAACATGGAAATACCTTTTAGAAAAGGACATACACAAGTATGGAGAATAAAATCTGAAGAGAAAAATAAGAAAGAGCATGAGGACCTTGATCATGAAGATGACAAAATGCAGCTCAAGTCAATGAAAGAATACTAGGAGGAATTCCTAATAAACTATTATGGATAGGGAAGCTACAGAAATGGTTGAGTCAATAGAAACAATCTAGAATGAGACAATACAATGTTAAGAACTTACACTTCTTCAAATTATGTGCAATCTACCTTTAATCAATGATTCAAGTACTAATATGATATGTTCAATATACTCCTATAATTTACCACTAGATATATAATTACCATGCAATTACAAAATGGAAAACTTAGTTATGTAAGCTATTGACACCTTTGTCATTGACTTCATAAATGTATTTTATGCATTACTCGTTCCAAATTACATGAACAACCACTCATATAGTCTATTCATTGTATTGAATGTTGTCTTCTGTTCCCCCCCCTTCTCTAATTCTTCTCCAATGAGAGCCACTCTTCATATAAATATTGGTAAATACCTTTTGCCACTTAAACTATCTAGCAAATTTTTTATTCTTAGGAAACATTTTAAAACACCACCAACAGTTCTATAAGACCCACATCCTTCATGGGAAACCACTAAAATTTGCTAATGTCATTCATGATGTTGTATGAGTTCTTCCTCCAATCATGCATTGCACAACAATGAAACTATCAAGACCTATCCAACAACATGTGACATGCATCCATAGGGGTTACATGACACAAAATATAAATTATATACTCATTATTGTTAAACGATACCTTACATTGGTAAGTCACACTCACCTCATATCCATGCTAAACAAAAATAATTTGTATGAATGTGGGTTATTTTATCACGCTAATCCCAAATAATCCACCATCTCAATTGTAACCATGTTCTTAGCCCAACGAAAATTAATAATTATATAACAATTTAGTTTTCCCCTTTTTTCTTGAGATATTCCTTTTAGCCACTTATATTCTTCTGATATCTATTTTATGCTAATGCAATATTTCCTATGCATAATCAATTCTCTCCATGTTCAACTGCCACTGGAACTACTGCATTATTTATTGATGCTTCACCTTCTACCAACAATGCTCTTTCCTTATTACCTCATGTGGTAGCCCTCTATGAACATTCAAATGATTTATGGCCTTCATCTCGACATGTGTAGCAATATCTCTTCCTCCTATAGCCACTGGAATTATAAAATCTACCTAAAAATACTACTCAATTTTTTACTCTACCTCTTTTAGGTGCAGTTCCTTCATCCATCTTGTCAACCTTCTATTTGGATGAATCCTCTCTCTATAATTTGCACTAAAGTTTGATTTCCACTACCAAGGCCACCTCTTACTCTACCAGGGTTCCTTTTATTATCCTTTTGCACTAACTTTTATTTCACCTTCATTGTTAATCGATAGGCTTATTCCACTAAACTACTCTTATGCAAGCTCATTTAATCTTGGACTACAAAATTGAACCTATTTACATATCTTGAACCCCTCTAGTTTTCATCCTCATTGTGTCCTATGCAAATGGAAATCTTATATAATTCCTTTGTATAATCTTGCATATTGTGGCGTCTCTGTATCAAATGTTGTATCCATCTTAAAATCACTTATTTATATTTGACTATAAAAAATAGCCCTCCCTTTGGATACCATCTTGCTTCAAGTTTGTATCAGTTTCTTACCCTTGTGAACTTGCTCACACTACTTTTAAGATTCTATCATTATGTGAAACTTAAACTTTGTCTTCACTCTTTCTCTTCAATAATTTGATCCATTGGGATACAAAATTTCCTTGTCTTCTTAATGTTTTGGAATTATACTTTTTTCTTTGGCTTAACCATGTTGTTGTCTTGTTTCCAATTTATAAATTATCCTTCTTAATTCTTACAATTATCTGTTCACAACCATTATACCTTCTCTTCTTTCCATAGCTACGATTTTGAGCCTCCTCAATCTTTTAAATTCCACTTGAAAATTTATTCCTAATACAAAACCTCTTGCTTTGATAGAGAAAATGATGCAACAAGGAATGCAATGGTTCCAAATATGCCCTTGCACTAAGGTTCAACAATATAGGTATGGCAAATAATTAACAAAGACATAAATGGTAACCACAAATACAAAATAGAATTCAAAGTACATATAATATTATTATAAGGGTCTATTTATTCTCATTAATATAAAGAATATTAATATATACATATACAATCTAGAATATATAAACTCTACTAGTTTCATTTCCTCTCTTTCACTCAATCTTGCCTCTTGGCCTTTTATGCCTTTTTACAAATAAAGAATCCAACATGCACTTCTCCTCTACACATGGAATAAACTCACTAAACTTTGTTATATATAAGTTTTGGCATACTTTTATTCTAGAATTGTCTTCCCTACTTCTTGCTGCTTCTTCTTAGAACCAATCATTTGGGAACCAACCTTCTTTTCCTTGAATAAAATATATTGCTTCCTTTAATCAAACCTTCTCGAAAGAAAGTTTGTCTTCCTTATTAAGCCAATCCCCTTGGTGTAAATATTTACAGAGCCAACCCTTTGTGTTTTATTCTCTTATCCTTCTTCTCCAAGATCTTTTATATTTTTCCAACCCTTATCCTTATGCATTCACTTCCAACCAACTCAACTACTATCTCATACTGTTCCATCTTTGTCCTTTGTTTATCTTGACATGCTCATTACCTTGATGCCTTTTCAAATTTATAAGCCTCCTTATGCACCCAGAGTATTGTCTTCCCATGCACAAATTTTTCTATGCAAATAGTTCTTGTGCACAACTTTATCTCTATACCTCCATTCCTTTTTAACTTTTTGTGTTCTCACTTCCTTAGCTACCTTATATGCATAATCATTTTGGTATGCATCTAGATGCTCATGCATTATCCTACTAGAGACTAAATAATTTTCTTAGGGAAAATATTGAAGAAGGTAAAGGATTTAATAAAATAAATTAGAGTCATTATTGCACTCCTAGAGATTAGGTGGGATGTTGATCCTCATAATGAATTTGCAGGCCTAGAACATTATGTATGCCCAGTCAACTGTTTGATCCTTTAAAATAATGGACGCCTAGAAGGTCCACTTACATAATTATATAATTTGGGATCACCTTTTGGAAATAATTCATGGTTGGTTTTTGTTGAATTTAAAAATTTTAATTGTCACCTCCGATCATGGTTCAAATTCAAAGAACATTTTCTCATAGCATTTGGAAAGCAAGGGAGCTTTTTAATCCTTCCTTGAATTAGAAAGGCCAAGCATAAATATTTTCCCTTTATTGAAATTAACATTCAATTTAGTGATCACCTATCCTCCTAAATGAAGGCAAGAATCTGTTTGAATCACCATGGTAATCAGCCTAGTATTTTTTAGAAGAGGTATCATATCTATTATAATATATTTGAATCCTAGAGGATATTTGATCCCCTTTCTTGTATTGAAGGAGTGCTTTATACTGTCCAACTCTCGTAGAGTGGTCTTGGATCATGTGAAAGATCTAATGCTATATTCCCTCCTATTCAATTTGGGGTCCAATGATTGGTGGAAGGATTAGAATTTAAATAAATCCATGACCTTCAAAACGTATTAGTGGATCAATGAAATATGTGGTTGTGTCAAAAACCTATATTGAATTCTCGTATTAATAAACTATGAAGGATTAAATATAAGCAATCCACCCAGCTATTTTGACTTAAAAGTGTGTCTTAACACTTTTGGAGTTTTTAAATTGGTTTTCTTTTCTTGGTCCCTTATCTTCAATAGGTTTCTTTTAGGCCATAGTTTTTTAATCTTGGAATAATACAGTCGTATTCTTTGTGTCGCGTACGCAATTGTATTAGTATAGATTTGAATCTATGCCTAGTTTTAGAGGATACGATGGTTGTATTGTGTGGAGGGGAGATGCCATTTTATATATCACTTCTTTTTGAAGACTATAGGTACTAAATAACCTCAATCTAGTGTAAGTACATAGTATGGAGTAGTAGAAGAGCTTGAATAGGCCATCCAATGACTTCAATGCAATGCCATTAATGAAGAAATATAGTCCTGATCCAAGTGACCATTTAGTGTGTTATGCCATATACTCGATATGGATTTTTGGACTTCTTTTCGCTTGGATTCCATACTATTTTTAGCCCACTGTTGCTTTTAGGGCTTATTGATTCACATGACTATGTGTGATTTGTTGTTGTTCCATGATGATATTATTATTGATGATGGTGATGGAATATATGATGCTTTTACATGCTGCTTATACTAATGTTACCTTATTGATGAGTATAACTAGTAGTGCTCTTTATTGTTTTACGAGGGTGAAGGTGAATCATCCATTGATATGTCATGCATTTTGTTGATCTTATGGTCTTGCATTATATTATGATATTTACTCTACAGACTATTTCCCCTACTCTGTTTCACATGTTGGCCTTACCATTCATCTATATCATTCTATATGTTGTTCTCATGATCCCATTGATCTATAACCGGTGGCTTTACTCTTATCATCCCCTTTGTGAAATTATAACTTTGGTGCTTAAATGAATTGTGTCTGAGGCATTGGTGTTGTAGAAACCCCTCCGTGCAGGAAGCTCTTAGCTAGCACCCCGTAGCCGACTGCCAATAGTCAGGAAGAGCTACCAATGAGCCAGTGTGAAGAATAAAAATAGGAAGCAAATGTAACTATCAATGAGCAACTGAGTTCATGTAACACCTCGGTTTTGACCCCGTTTGCATTAAAAATGTATATGATGTATATATTGTAATTAATCGTGGTGTGGAGCTAAAGGCAAAATCCCCACCATCGATTTAATATTTTATGTTCCGGCAATTAAAATCATTGCCGATGGTATATCGTGCTATCTGACACATTATAATTTTTGGCATCATGTAAATATACATTTTAATTAAAATACCCACAACTAGCTATGTCTATGCAACATTAAAAGAGATGGGGGCATGATTTTCCTAAGGAATAGGGAGGGAAATTATTTAAACCTTTGGGCCAATGGGGAAAAGCCAAATGTCAAAGGGAGAACCCATTAAACCCTCAACTACCCATTTTGTCTTTTTCCACATTCATTAAATGTTGTGAGAATGTGGTTGAATTAGTTATTGCATGGAGTGGGAAGCGTATGGGCAGAAATTCGAATTGGGCAGAGGACCCATTTTTGAAAAACGTTTTTTCTGACTTGTGGGGCAAGTAAATGCTGGGGAATGCATGCCCAAGCCATTACTCACCCATTACTTCCATTTTCCTCACCCATTCTCCTTCACGTGGGCTTCCTTCATGCAACTGAAGCTTCCTATGTGTTCATCCTTCATGTTTTTACTCATTTTTCTCATTTTTGCATGCCCAAAAATTCGTTTTGGTGTTGTTCAACAAGTGGGCAAGGAGTATTTTCATTTTGGGAGTTTATGGCAGTCATTTTGGCTCCCATAATGCCAAAAACGTCCTCAGAATTCATGGGCAAAGAAGATTCACGTTTTTGGGTTTGGTAGAGGCCGTTTTTGCCTCGAAATCCCCATAGCCGTTTTCTAAAATCGATTTGTTGAGTTGGGTTTTTGTAGAGGTCGATTTTTCCTTTGTGGAGCAATATAATGATTCTGAAATCATTTTCCTCATCCTTGGTGTTTTTATCTCTGTAAATCCATTTTTGGGTTTTCCCAACGTTTTTCCAAAGACCAACAATTGGTATTTTGCTGTATGTGCACCATTTCCTTGGTCTGAGTTGTTATGCTCTTTGAATTGGTCTGAATCAGTGAAGAGAGGAAGAGGTAATTTGCCTGATAAATCTAGTGCATGAGGAACCTCACTGAGAGATATTGAGGGTTGATTATTCCTTACTTCACATCCTGAATAGCACTGGATGGGAATGCATATCCTGAGGGACTGTACATCATAGAAGGGGGTGATTCCTTGTGTTGGGTGTGTATGTGTTGGGAAATCCAAGTCATATCTTGTGCAGGTGTCCATAGCTCTATGGTTGAGCTCACTAGCTTAGCAAAGAAGCCTTTCCATCCCTTTAGCAATCTGATAAACCCAAACATAGCTTTGGCTTGACTGATTTTTGACATATCTTTGGCTATGTGTGAGTCTGCTTAGTTTCCTTTTCCTTGGGGAATCATGCCCTGCTCGGGGGTGGTAGTGTTGCTGAGAGATTAAGGAACACACTGTCCTATGGTTGGGTGGAACGTTGCAGCAGCATAGCTAGTTGCGGGGAGTGTTACCACCTAAGTTGTGCTTAGTGGTTTTTTATCAAGTGAGCCTGGTGAACCGGACAAGGATAACTTGTTCAGACTTAAGAAGACCTTTGGAAGTACTTCTAGGAAGTGCTTGTTGTACTATATCACATGTTCATGCCCCATGGGGGAATTGTAATAAATGTTCTAGCATGATAGTGTCTGTAAAAGACTTGGTCTCTTAGACTTTATTTCTCAATCCGATCAGCCCAGGGTGTTTTTTCCCTTCGTTATTATTGGTTGTTGAATAAACGACTGATAATTTCTGAGTTTTTCACTCCATACCTCCAAAGTTGGGGTGGTCAGCTTGGCATTTAGGCCTATTGAGGTTATTAGAGTCTATGTGTCAATGTATAAACATGCTAGACATCATGGTCAAGTCACATGAACATGTCTAAGTCCCCCTAGTTTTTTTCAATTTTTCAATTTTTTAAGTTTTTTCAGTGTTTTTTATTAAAATTTATTTTTTCCAAAACTTAGGCTATTTTTTAATAGTTTAATTGGAAAAATTGATTTTGTAATAAAAGTGGGCCAAATAATCAGTTTCAGTCATGTAGGTGCTTATTTTCAAGCTAAGAGCACCATGTAAACCCATGGACCCACTATTTCCTAGTTTTGAGTGATTATCCATCACTCAAGTCAGAAAGCCCCAAAAATCAATTATTGATTATTTTAATTAATAAATTGATGAATAATGGAGCAAATTCAAAATAATAGATCAGTGGATTCTCAGCCGATTTGATTGAAATCAGTCAGATTTGAACCAGATTGACTGGATTTGACAAATCCTTGACTGAAGGAGGTGATCAAATCAGATCCAGAGTTGATCTTCAGCATCCTTTATGGGGAATTTCGCCCTCCTTCTCTCCTCCACATGTTTTGGCTCATTTGGATGAGTTTTGGTGGATGTTTCAGTCAATAGGTTGAGGTGTCAGTCAGATCAGCCCCCCGATTGACAGTTGCACTCAGTGAGACTCAGATCTGGCTCAGCTAGACACAAATCAGGCATTGATGGACTCTCCTTCAGCTACAGTGGTCGATCTCCTTGGGATTTGCGCCCCCTGGGCTGGATCTCCTGGTTTTTGTATATATCCAAGCATAAGCCTCCTCTTCCAAGCTAGTTAGAACTGGGATTGAGGTACTGCTGCTATTGTACTATTGTTATTGTTCATTTGAAATAAAGAGAAGCTTTGGAGGAAAGACGGTGTTATGCCATTGCATGTGTGGATGATCATTGCTATTTTTTACTGAGGTAACGTGTATCTATGTTCATAATTTGCTCATTGTTTGTGGATTCATTGCTAAGATTGATAATAAGCTTATTATAATCTTGATAGGAAAGGTCATTTTCAATAAGCTTATTGGCCATCTCTTTCCTTTGATGCATCTTTATAGATCTAGATTCAACATGTTTTATAAATTTATATGCATGTTATTCTGGATCTCTGTGTATGTCCTAATCGAATCTCACAAGTGTTTCAGTAAGTTTTTTGATTTCAGCTGAGCTGCAGGTTCCTAGATTGGAGAGGATGGTGATCTAGTTTGCTTCTTGACTCTCTTCAAAACCTTCCAAAGGCATAGTCCCTCGACATTCCACCTGAAAGCTCCACGGTGGATCTTCAAGGCTACCGGCATTTCTCTCCTCCTCTTCCTCCTTCAAAATCAATTATTTTACCTGGTTACTTTGTTCACAACTTTGATATTGTTTAGATCTATTATATTAAAGTAAATTTAACATAGATCTATCTTCTCAAAGCCCATAAGATAGATCTTGTTCTTAAAAGGTTTCATAAGCATTCTAGATCTAGCTTTAGGGAAATCGTCCTTTTTGCATGGAATTTTAAAGAGAATTTGTAGCTTGCATGCATTAGATTTCTGTTTTATGTTATAAAAGATAAATCTAGAAATCATTGCACATCACATTGGATGCCTAAAAGGCAAGCCAAGATCCCAAGGAAAGCTTGCTTTCCTTGGTTCCCTTTTTACCTTTTTAAACTAGTTTTAACTTCCCTTTTTTTGGTTAAAAGTAAGCGGACCCAAAGGTAATTTTAGAGTGCTTTTGGGCATATTTCAGTCTAATAAGCTTGCTAGTTTTTAGCAGGTATAACACAAAAGAGGAGGAGCTGCTGTTCGAAAGTGACTTTTGGGCCTTCTGAATCCCCCCAGGGGTATCCCTTTTTGACTGAAATCTTTAATTCTTGCACTTTGTAAGCTCTTGGTTTCATTATGTATAAGAATCAAGAGGCATCATATCAGTTTGCTGATATTGTAACCGCTGGTAATAAAAATAATTCTGAATAGGCTCTTTCGAGTCCATTCCCCATCCCCCCTAGCGAGATTTGCGTCCATGTCATTTTTTGCTTTTCGTTCATCTTTTTTCAATCTAGTGTAGTACTAAACTGCAGGGTAGTATACTTTGATTTAAAATCAATTCCATATTCCATTTCTATTGGTTTCAAAGTAACTTTAATACTTACCCCACGAGCCTCCTTTTGAACCGAAAGGTGAAGAAAGGTTCGTGGTAGTCTAATTAGAAAATTGTGGTTTGCTTATCTTTTTATGTTTCATTTTCTATCATCATTTGTTTAAGTAACCATAGTAAAATCAACCCCTCCTTGATTCCCTGATTGAGGTCCACTTGGACCAAAATAGGTTCCTGGAGGGTTTTCTTTTTAACAAGAACATCCATCTCAAAATTTACTAAAATTGACAAGACTCCGATGTGTATGCTCTGCACTTGGATGCGGTTCATCTGATCAGTCAAGTTGTATCAAAAGCACTTGAGTGACTAGTATAATTAGGATTCACTCTCCCAAATTGACAAACCATCAGGTGAAAATCCAACACCTAGATCAAACCATTACGGTGGAAAAATACCCAAAGGAAGCGGGAACTTATGAAAAGCGACCTCGGGGCACCGATCTCTGTCACACCGTAATGGGTGCGTTATGAACAATAGCCTCGGAGACTCCATTCAGCCCACATATTCCTTGTGGGTATCCGTGAAGGTTTAGTTTTGGACATACTCCAAGTACTCTCAGGTATATCTAGAGTCCACCCCTTTGCCTAATTTTAATCAACTCATATTTCACATTAACTTAAAATGTACCAAGAGGAAATTGCAAAAAATTCACTCCAAGCACATGCAAGTACATTGATTTTATTTTGACTCCATTTTAAGGTACTGTTATAGCTCAAAATGACACATCTCTTCCTGTGACCACTTTCCCATGATTTCGTCGCATGTCGGCACTTCATGAAAGTCACTGAATGTCACTGAAAACACACCTATCTTGGAGGACCCATATCTTGAGTTCTGTAACTCCGTTTGACCTCATTTTGCCTCCGTTGGAAAGATATTTCCGTTAGCTAAAACTTTCCAGAAGACACAAAGGTCTGAAAATGCCCAAAAATACCTTAAAAATGCGTTTTTTGTGTATGCGCGACTCTCCTTATGTGAAACCCGCGCATCATGCGCGACTCTTCTGTTTTGCAAGTCGCGCATGCATATATTCGCGGGTTGCTCTTGCGTAAACTTGCGAATCATGCGCGGGTTTCTCTCCTTCATAGTTGCACATCTGTTTCTTAACATTAAAACATAAAAACACGCCTTTTGAGTTAGTTTGGGTAGTTATGCAACTGACTCCTTCAGTTGTAACCACTTTGGCTTCGCCCCTAACTCTTCTTCAGCATATAAATAGAGGTAGGGAGGTTCAGAAAAGGGACTTGAATTTCTGCATTGTTATGCTGGAGGAATCGGGACTCTCTTTGCCCACACCTTTTCCCTGGAGGTCTTCCCCTTGTGTTGCAGAGCTTGG
>LPNX010463750.1:587485-623916 GCA_001517045.1 Pseudotsuga menziesii | reverse complement strand
TCATTTGTGTGATACCAATTGATGTATTTTAGATTAATGAACCTACAAACCTTATGTTATATGTGGAGTGTACACCAACTTGAAGAATAGAAGCATTCTTATCCCAAGCATTATGTCAAAATTATGTTGGCGCTATTTTTTTGGTTTCACATATCGCGCACGTGCTTTGTATGGATATAACGCGCTCGCGTTTCTGTGTTTATATAACGCGCACGCGTTTTGTAGTGTTAAATCGCGCGCGCGTATCATTAAATTCAAATTTTTATTCCCTCCAAATGATAAGGCCGAGCCTCCACCCATGCTTTCGTGGAATTCCTATTCCTATGTGTCTGCTTTGTACTTTGCTTCGGATTAACATGCCTATGCCTTGGAGTATGATAAACCATGGCAAATTCAGCATTATATCCATATTTTCAATATGCTCGTGTTTAACGCTTCGTCTGGTTGTGTTGCACACCTCCATTTTTTATGAGATTTTAGAAACAGATATGGTTTTTTTTGCAGATTCTAAATATGTTAATTTTAACAAGAATACATAATTTTTTCTATTTTTTTCTTATTTATCTTCTGTCATCACTCCTCATCTCAAAAAACACACAGTTAGTGTTTCTCCTGTAACTTTTTCAATTCTTGATCACTTCAAACAAAAATTGTATGGTGCACAAGTAGACACTAACCTCTACGTTCTATCAAAACCCCATTTCATGATTTTTGCATTAAGACCTTCAAAGGCTGCACCCACAAAACACGTACCATTTTCGAGGTTTTCTCACTTAGACAATTATAAAAATATTATAAAATTACTAATTTAATTTTCGAAAAATAACGCCGCACTAGTGCTATGGGTTCTCTACATGGATGCCAATTTTTTTAGCTTGATTCGATCATTTAGGCCCTCAAAGGCTGCACCCACAAAAACATATACCTTATAATTTCCCTGAAAAATAAAAAGTGCCTGTTAGGAAAAATGAAATTTGACATAGCTATGCAAATTTTCGATACATAAAAGTTATATATTCGGAAAGGTGATTCAATTTCCTACATTTCATGTTTTTTACTCAATGCAAGATATTTTGCATAAGTATCTCAAAAAATCCAAGTAAGTTGAGGGATGCCTGATTTTTCAGGTTTCTATTGCATCTAACGTGCACAAAAAGGTCCCTCATCTTCTTGCACACACCCTTTGCTTATTACTTGCAAGAAGACTGTTAACCAAGGTTCGCCCAAAGGAAGTCACAGGATCAGTAATTCACCTTGCTATACAAGTTGAAGAAGGTGAACAGTTCAATTGGTGTTTATTTTTGTTAAATATTTTTCAGCAAGATTGTTTGACAGCCCAGGACGAAGCAAAAATTGTTTGACAGCCCAGGACGAAGCAAGCCACCCCTTCCATTTCTCGTGGTTGCTTATACTATGTGCATTCATCGGGTGGAAGGAGCCGCCCCATACCCAGTTTCGATAGCTAGCAAGTGGCGAGCCCAGAGGCACGCGCTATACCAACATATGGGAGAGCAGCAGCCCAGCCAAGAAGAAGATTAATATGATAGTATTCTATGAATACTATAAGCTATTGAAGAAAATCGTCCAAGAGATGCTGCGGATCAGCACGGAGACTGTGGACATATATGATAGCCGGCTTGATTTTATGGCAGACCGCCATAGAATCTACCTGCGGCCAAAAAGGTCTAAAAGGGACTATTGGACTAATGGTTCGTTCAGGATGACAGCGCAGGATGTCGAAGATGTCATCAGAGACTTTGACGACGAGTGGAAACAAGCATTAGAGCATACCACACCACTACCATCAGGTACCGCACAGATAGACCCACTGGACAAAGGCAAAGACAAAGTGGGGTCCCAGACGCAAAATACAGCAGAAGTGCCACTACCGGGAGAAAAGAGGAGAGATCCACAGTAAGTGCCACCAGAGGAATAGACAACAAAGGATGGGGAAGAAGAGACACCAGAGGAACAGAAGAAGAAAAAGCACAAAGCCACAAAACTACCTTTGAAGATTGTATTGACAGAGGATGACTACGAACTCATGGCAACGAGAATGCATGACACGTGAAAGGACTCATTTGAGGTGATGCAGACATCGCGGGAAAAGATACACAGCGTGGTAGAAAAGAAGCTTCTGGAGTTAAAAGCAATTACTGAGAAGACTACCAGGATACAGGTTCCGCCAGAAAAGGCGACATCAGCAGGAAGCTCAACACAGACGATTTCCCGTGAGGAAATCTTGGCAAAGGATCGTATTAATACAGTCTTGATACCACCAGGGAGCATCCGATTCCCTGCTTCAATGATGGACGTACAGATACAGATTCGACAACCTGTCAAGGTTAACCTCGCATAGTTTCACATCGATCAGTTACAGATGATCCAGCAGTAGCTAAGCGCAGAGCTCAGAGATAGAGAGCTCGCGACTTATAAACAACAGCTGAAACAAAAGAATGCAGCACTCGCCACCAGCTTTCAGAAAAAGGCAGACGAGCTAAGAGCATATGAAGAAAGAGAACAGGATCTCTCTCAAGTCCCGCAGAGCATCGCATTGGAGTTACCCCAATGTAACATTGAGTTTTCCTTGCCTCTCCCGCAGAAGGTAAGAAGAGTTGCAAACAGAGCAAAGGCTCTGGAAGAAACAGTGACCAGGATGGAAGACACAATGGCCAAGATGGAGGAAGACCACAGAGCGCAGATTGCTGAGCTCAAGGATCGAGCACCAAGTACCCCCCAGGCAGACAAGGAAGCGAGAGTAAAGGCCTTTTGACTCACTTCTGCACAGATGAAATCTCGCATAGACGAAGCACTGTCAGTGCTAGCTGATGCGACGAACACATGGTCGGAGTTAGATGAGCTTCCCGAGAAAGTAGAAACCCAGCAAAGTATTCAGCAGATAGAGAATACCGCAGCAGCAATGAAGGAAGAAATTAAGAGCTTAGCAGCTCTTCCGAAGATGAGAAAGACGATAGAGATGAACCGCTTGCAACAGGAAGCGCAATGGTTGAGAGCAAAGGAGATACAAATCAATGACTTGCTTCAACCATATCAGGAACAAATCACAGAGATAGTCGATGCGGTTGAGCAGAAAGTTAGGGAGTTCACTACCACCAGAAATGAAATTGATGCAACCGAAGACTCCAGTATTAGTCAAGCTATGCTTGACTCGGCACAAGAGCATGTCGCAGCTATGCAGAACGAAGTCGTAGGACTTCGTGACAGATTTAAGCAGACTTCGCAGGAAGCCAAGGAGAAGCTACAGCAGGAGAAGCCCGCTGGTAGTGGCTCGAGGATGAGCCAAAAGTAAGTGTTAGGGGACTGTTGGAGTAGAGTCCCGCAGCTACAGGAAAAGCTGCCATTTTGGAGGATAGACAGTTTGGTGAAGATGAAGAGATAAGGTAAAGATACGATGTCGTAGCATGTTTCTAGCTGTAGAGCAGAGCCGGAAACTATGACTACCGGGGCACAAAAGTCAAATATGACGACAGTACCTGAGTGGCCGAGAAGAGAGAGCTCACCCACTGCATTCAACGCAGCGGTGGAAGACAGGAGGGCTCAGCTACCCTCATAAATGAAAACGAGCAACGAGGCTGAGCTATTGAAGACGAAGGACAGAACGGGAAGCGGTGTGCAGTACCCATGGTCAGTGTCGAGAAGCATGGAAGACTGCAGAGAGCAGTGGTGTGATGGAAAGCGGCTACCCCAAATACAGATATGCTGATTGTCACTAGTTAGGGTTTAAGGGTTACTGTTGGGACAGGCCCACAGTGTTGTAATGGCGAGACCTTCGGGCTGCCTATAAAGGGACGTATTTTGTATTGTAAAAGGGTTGGTTGGTTGGTTGGTTAGGTAGTTAGACAAGGAAACATTTAGAAAGTTGTATTGTAGAAGCTAAGCTCTAGTTCTGTATTCAGTCGGTAGTATCTTACTGTAACCAGTAGCTAGCTCATTGAGTATGTATGTAACAATCCACAGGGATTGATAGAGAGAGAGAGAGAGAGTATTGTAAGACGACACTAGAGAGATAGGGAAGAGATCTAGGAGAGAAGGGCTCCAGGAAGTCAGTGCGGAGTTACCCAGAAGATCTCTAGCTGCATATGCGGTGCAGCAGAACTGTGTACTCTCTCAAGATATAATAAAACACAGTTCTGTGGATGTAGCTTCTACCTTGGAAGTGAACCACGTAAAATCAGAGTGTAATGTTATTGATTCATGTGATTGTATTTACTTGTTGTATCTGTTGCTCATTACGTGAACTTTGCTTATAGTTAAATGTATGTATGTGTTATTCAGTTTACAGCATTATAGAAGGATAAATGCAAGTTGAAGTCTTTAAAAGTATTCTGTATAAGAGTTGTCTATGTTTCACTCGAGCCAGTAAGAGTCGCAGTGTAAAGCAGCCTTGTATGTTGAGTCCTGTAAGTTGAACACAAGTAACGCTAAGTACGCTGAGCCGCAGTGGTAGGATATCGCAGGGAGGCGATATCGCACAATCAAAGGAGTTGTGGTGCGTGATACCACAGGTTAAGGATCGAGCGTAGGAGAGAGTTACGTGTTTCCTAGGACGCATCGACGTGATAAGGGCTAGAGTCATCGCAAGTAAGAGGAAACTGCGCATCGTAGAGAGGAGAGAGACCTCGCGGGTTGAGAAGAGCTGCGAGGCGCACATAGGATGCGACAGAACTTGGTTGAAGACACTTGAGTCTTTGGCCAACCCATTAGAATCACTTCAGGTGAGACTTCAGGCCGCTCCACGCTCTGCCGCCGAAAGGGCCAGTGAGCTAGGGGTGTTGTTGGTACATTACAGTAAACCCGGGTCTGCCCAAAGCAAACCAACAATACAATCAGAATGGTTTTGGCCATCGCTCGACAAAAAATGGATTGTTTATCAAATGGATGTTAAATCATCATTTCTGAATGGATATCTGGATGAAGAAGTATATGCGGAACAACCATAAGGCTATGAAGTTCTAGGATAAGAGGACAAAGTGTACAGGTTGAAAAAGGCACTCTCAAGCTTCAAGATCTTGGTACAGTCGTATTGATCCCTATCTCATTGAGAATGGATTTCACATAAGTGAAAGTGAACCAACACTATAAACAAAAGTGAATGAGTAAGGTAACATGATAATTTTCTGCCTATATGTATATGATTTAATATTTACTGGTGATTTTGGCATAAAAGGTTTTAGAAAAGTCATGGAAAGTGAATTTGAAATGACTGATTTGGGGCTCATGAAGTTTTTCTCGGTATTGAAGTCCATTAGTCTGAAAGTGGTATTTTTATATCACAATCTAAATATGCAAGTACAATTTTAAAAAGATTTAATATAACTAATTGAAAGGCATCCACAACACTAGTAATAACAAGTTTAAAATTGAGCAAAGATGATGATGGATCAAGTGTAGATCCTACGCTATTTAAAAGGCTTGTTGGAAGCCTTATTTATTTAATAGCAATGAGACAAGACATCATGTATGGAGTAAGTTTGATCTCAATATTCAATGATTCACCAAAATACTCTCATTGGAGTGCACGTAAAAGAATTCGGAGATATGTAATTGGCACAAAATACCTTGGCATTATGTATTCAATGGAGGCATCACACATGAAATGAAAAGAACATCTCAGTACGCATTTCATTTCGGTACAGGTGTTGTGTCATGGGATTCAAAGAAATTACCCATAGTAACTATATCTTCAGCAGAAACAAAGTATGTTGGAGCTACAGGCTCTGCATGTCAAGCTGTTTGGATGCAGAGAATGTTAAAAGACTTGTCGCAGAACCAACAAGAACCAACAACCATATTTGGTGACAACGATTCAATCATTGCATTATCAAAGAATCATCTGTTTCACAAGAAAACCAAGCACATTGAAACAAGGTATCATTTTATAAGAGCATTGGTGAACAACAAAGAAATTTGATTAGAATTTTGCAAGTTGAAGATCAACTTATAGACATCTTTACAAAACCATTGGCAAGGGATACATTCCAGTATGTGCAAAGTTATTTAGGAATGACAAGTTCTGCAAAATGAACTCTGTCTAGAGCAAGTTTCAAATCTCAAACATTTTGTAATATTTTCTTTTAAAATTTTTCTCTTAATTAATGAGGAGTGTTGGAAATATTAATTACTCGCTGATCTGAATAGTACATCAACATCAACCGAGTCTATAAGAGTTTTAGCACGTCATTTTCTGTCACATGGTCTGACAAGATAAAGAGTTAACGACTCTCGTATATAAGCGAGTTGAATTTACTTGTTGAAGCTAAGTTTCTAGGTAGATAGTTATTACAGTCTTTAATGTTAAGTAGGTAGCTTAAGAGAGAAGGAATTTTAGTCTTTGCTAAAGTGTTGAGAGTCAAGTCTATATTTACCCCTTTAAGTTCTTTGTTATGTCTTCACAAGAAATATAAATCCATAGTTTATGGTTTAAGTTTTATTTAGCCGCATATTTTCTCGAGTTTTACCTCAATGAACATTTACTGTTAAAGAATGACACAAAGAATCCATATTTATTTCAGTACTTAAAAGTTCTAGTTTTTATGAACGAAAAGATTCAACACAAATTTTATTTAATATTTAGTTATATAATATTGTGACTAGTTGCAATAGTTGTGTACTAGTTTATCCCCAAGCAACTTTTAGTAAAAAGTTGGTGGAAACAAAGTGACTTCGTTCAACCTAAAAATGAAAAGTCCGTTCCCTTAACTCTATCGCAATAATTCCGGAATTTGTCGCAAACAAAAGTTAAAATGGAAATGAAAAAAGTTGTAACTCAAGTTAATTGCAGCAACTTCCGTTTCGGGAGACATTGGAGTCACAAACTGAAAATTAGAATGCCAGTCTCGGAATGCAGATTTCATGCATCAGATGCCTCCACGACTGAATCAATACGGTATTATTATAGGCTTCCCCTATGGCCCCTCACTACTGTATTGCCTCTTCCAAAGTCCACGCCAAGAAGCTCCTTGACCTTAACCTTCAGTGGCAATGCAATGCTCAATATTGGGATGACGGTTGCGAGTTCCGTACATTTGAATACTTCGTGCACGGGACTATTTTAAATGTCTAACAATTTAATATAATAGAGTAATGTATATTCTAAACAGGGATTCTTATCACTTAATATTTAAGTTCTCTGTGACTTGCTCTCAAGTAGGGTCAAATGTAGGGACGATCTCCGCTCATTAGTCTCTCAGTCATGAGCTCACCAACTCCCAACTTAGCGATTCTGTCTATAAATGATGGAGTTAGGTCCAGCTCTTCACATGAGCTTCCATGTCATTCGCGTCACAATTCTGTTCTGACATTGTTGACCTTCTTAGGGAATTGAAGGCACTTCACTGAAAAACAATGGAGGCATCAGTAGTGAGATCGGTACAGTTTGGGGCGAGCGGCCAGCCTGATGAAACACAGAGTAGATCCTCGTTCGTCTATTCAAATGAATTGGTATTATCGCGCAATGAAAAGATGCAGGAAGAGGTAGATTATAAAAATCGATATACCTATTTTTCATGTTACAGATCTCTGTAGCTTAAAAGCACATTATAGTTTTTCTTATTCTTTAATTTGAACTCTTATGCTCTCCAATTTGATGCATCATCGTCTGATCTGGTTAAGGTTAACCTTCTACACTACAAGTTTTGACCTAGTTTTCTGTAGAAAAGCTTTCTTATATCACTTGCATTCGATTTGTAAACTAAACTGCACCAAATCAGGAAGAACTGGGATATCTTGCCTTCTAATTATTTTTATTTGCTATTACAGAAGGAGAAGCCAGGCTGGAGAAAATTTATAGCTTTTATTGGACCTGGATTTCTTGTGAGCATAGCCTACATTGATCCAGGAAATCGTACGGAAATTTTAGCCTCCGATCCATTTTCTTTTTTGATGTACCTTGATATTGATGATCTGTTCTTATCATGAAAGTCATTGATGTATATCGATATTGATTTAAACTGTTGTCGATATTGTGTCTCAGTGCAGTCTGATTTGCAGGCAGGGGCGGAGCACAAATATAAGGTATATATTGATATGGATAAACTCTCGACTCAAATAATTGGCCACGATTGACTGTTTTCCTAAGAAGGAAAGGGAATTAAATTCATATTATGAACTCCGAAAATGGTAATACTAATTCTATTCTTTCATGATCTATATATTCATAATCACTTTTAGCTGCTCTGGGTAATTCTTGTGGCGTCATGCTTTGCCTTGGTTATTCAATGCCTTGCAGCGAATTTAGGAGTCACGACAGGTCAGCCCTATCTCTGTTAAACAATTATAGCAATTACAGGAATTGGTGTTTTCGCGCGAAGTATTATGCTTACCCATGAACTTGCTGGTTTTTCACTAGGTAAGCATCTTGCAGAACATTACAGGGAAGAGTACCCAAAAAAACTCAATTTTATCTTATGGATACTTGCAGAAATTTCTGTCATTTCAGCAGATATTCCTGAAGGTTAGCATTTTCAATCAAAGATAAATCAGCGCAAATTTCACTTTTTTTTTTCTGGTTTAAAAGTAATGGTTTGATAATAATATTGATTGATTTCGGGTTTAATTCATCCTTCATTTTTCTGATTTCTTTTCTCTTTCTTTCAATGTATAGTGTTGGGAACTGCCTTTGCTCTTAATATGCTGTTCCATATACCTGTATGGGTTGGTGTTTTAATAACTGGACTCAGCACACTCATGCTTCTTGGACTGCAGAAATTTGGGGTGCTCTATTATTTTTACCAACTTATATTCACGTCTTTAGTTATAAAATTGCATTTGATTGTTGTTGTGAAACAGTTTTACTTGAAAATCTTTAACATGTATTTTAAATTGTGCCTTTCTTATAAATCCTGGGATTTCAGATCAGAAAATTGGAGGGGTTCGTTGCTTTTCTTGTATTTACAATGTTTGGCTGTTTCTTTGGAGAGCTGGCATATGCAAAGCCCAAACCGAAAGAGGTTGTGAAAGGACTGTTTGTTCCTCAGTTAAACGGAAATGGAGCAACTGCTCTTGCCATCTCTCTCCTTGGAGCTATGGTTATGCCGTGAGCTCCGATCATCTTATTAATTCAATGAAAATATTTGGCTTACTCAAGTTGTTTCAAGTTTTTTCAATTTACATGGAAATCTATACTATTCTTCCAAGAGACATCCTTGTCCAAATTTAGCTTTGGTAAAACATTTCAGTTCAAAACAATATAACAGATCTTGTCATCGATTACCATGTCCAGGCACAATCTATTTCTTCATTCTGCCTTGGTTCTCTCGCGTAAAGTAACACCTTCTGCTTCTGGAATTAATGTAAGTATTCTTCAATCCTTTCACGAATTAATCGAATTCAAAGTATATTAGTATTGAAACAGCTGAGAATGCTCGAATTCAATGTATATTAGTATTGAAACAGCTGAGAATGCCCGAATTCAAAGTATATTAGTATTGAAAAAGCTGAGAATGCTATCTATTTTGCAGTCAGCGTGCAGATATTTCCTCATAGAAACTGGAGTTGCTCTATTTATCGCATTTATGATCAACGTCGCTATTATTTCTGTGGCTGGGTCCATTTGTTTTTCCCCAAACTTATCTCCAGAGGCGTTGAAGAATTGTGACAACTTGGATCTGAATAAATCAGCGTTTCTGCTAAAAGTATGTGGATAGCTTTGCAAGGGAAGAATCATGCATTCATCGTGATTTCAAAATTGCTATGCGACATGACAGAATTAGTTTAGATAAACACATCATCTGACAACTTCGTTTTAGTATTTATTCATGCTATTGATGGTTAGGGTTCGGAAAAGCTTAATCTAGAAACCCATTTTTACTGTTCTTCAGCGAGTGCTAGGGAATTGGAGCTCAAAGGTTTTTGCGGTAGCACTCCTGGCATCTGGGCAGAGCTTAACGATCACAGGAACATACGCTGGGCAGTATGTCATGCAGGTGGAATGCATGAACAAATGATAATTTCTAGCAAGTTTAAGAGAATGGATCATTGACTTTTGCTAAACTGAACTCTATAATTTTCGTTCGTATGATAAAAATGTGGCATCTTTTCTGTGACAGGGATTTCTTAATTTGAAAATGAAAGCATGGCTCCGTAATCTCATCACGCGGTGCATTGCGATCACGCCAAGTTTGATAGTATCAGTAATCTCTGGCTCTTCTGGTGCTGGGAATCTTATTATTATTTCTTCGGTACGTTTTTTAATGCATCTGCCTATTTAAGTTGAATATCTCTATTTACCACTAAAGCATTATTTTCTTTCAGATGGTATTATCATTTGAATTGCCATTTGCTTTAATTCCTCTGTTGAAGTTTACGAGTAGCAAGATAAAGATGGGGCCTCACAAGAGCTCAATTACTGTGAGCTACTACTATCCCTCTAGAGAAAAACATGCAAAGATTTTGCTTTGATTTTTGTAAACGTCATTTGTTTTATTGTTTGTCACAGACTATGGTTGTTGCATGGACGATTGGATGCTGTATCATAGGCATCAACATCTACTTCCTGAGCACATCATTTGGAGGATGGTTAATTCATAATAGTCTTCCTAAGGTTGCTTCAATATTTATAGGACTGGTGGTATTTCCACTCATGGCTCTATATCTCGCTGCGATTCTGTATTTGGTTTTTCGGCGAGACAGGAAGGTCACTTTTATAGCGCCAGGAGATTCGTTGGTGCACATTCCTTCAGACCCTGAACGAGAATTAGAGATCCTCGCTAACCATTAGCTGTCTCTGTAGATGTATTAAGGGCTTTAAATATTACATTCCAGTGATTAGTTTGGTACCGGTTCAGGAAACACTTTCAACATCCTCTGTGGAACTGGTGTGTTGTGAATTTGAATTGAATGTGTATAAATATAATGTTCAGAGAGAATCCACATTTTATATAAAAGCTTACAAGCTACATGCAGCTTAACTTTCATGTAATTTTAGATTGGCAGGTTGAAGTAGTTTGTTGGGATATATCAGTTATATATAATTGTGCTTATTGATAAGAAGGCTTTTTTTTTTAAACAGCGTTATTTGCAAATATTATGTTGCCAAAGAGTATAGGTATGTCCAAATTGAAAAATGTTTTCGTCAGAGATATTGAGCTCTACGAAACCTGGAGATATATTTTTTTTGGATTTCTTTTTTTTCAAACTTGTTTGTGTAATTTTTATTGATTATGTTTAAACAGTTTTTATATTTTAATATGAGATATATGTAATGTTTTCCTGGGTTAACTTAAAAGTCAATATTTTATATTTTAATTTTTAAAGAAATAAAAACTATGTAATATGAAACTTAATTTTAATTTAAAATTAAAATTAAAATCATATATAAGAAGATAATATTATTTATATATAAAACTCAAATATTTATATTTTAAATAAATATAAAATATACAATATATATGTTAACCCCAAATTATATATAAATTATATATATATATATATATATATATATATATATATATATATGAAAAGATAATACATCTTGTGAACATTCATCAATGTGAGAAATGATATCAATTACAAAAGTTTTAGAAATACAATATTACAGCCAACCAGAATGCTTATTTAGATTTATTTTTCTTTCTATTGGTGTAAATTAAAGAATGGATGTATTGGTTTATATTTAGTGGTAACTTTATTAGGTAAAATATATGTTTGTTTTCCTGAAAAGTATTATATAATTATTCTGTACCATTTTTTTTTAAATGTAAATATATTTGTAAGCTCCCTTAATTGTATTACTTAAAGAACAAGGTATATAGATTTCAAAATTGGGACCATGGATATAAGGGTTGTCTATCATGAGAGGTTCTAACAACAACAAAAACAAAAATTCTTCATGCTCTTGACCATATTTATCCTTATGAGTGTAAGTAAATATTAAACCTGAACTATTTGATGATTAAAAACCAAAAAATTAGAGAACAACTATTATGTAGGTTTATGACGAGATAGTAATATAAGGCGCTTCCTTTTCATGAGTGAAATCAGGAACATAGGCAAGATCAACATCTTAAAAGTGAGGCGAACGCAAGATTGGGAAGTCCATCCCTGTAGTGGCTCTGTAAATCAGGTTTTGAGCTTTCATGACTTGTTTGTGATGAGCTCAAATTTTGTCCATTTACAACATAATTTTGTTTCTTTCTTCTTGTACTTCAACCAATACTTTTTGTAACAAAGATTTAACCTTCTAGTAGAGAGCAAGGGTTTTGAAATATGTCATATTCAACGTCCTCATATTACGAGGGCTGAGCTTATCTAGCATGTACGAGGGTTGAGCTTATCTAGCATGTACGTTCATGCTAGTTAAGTCAGCTAGAGTGGGTCCTTGAATTCATGGACTGCCGTCTCTCTCGGATTTTTTGAAATTTTCGGGTTGCACTGTAGCTCACTGCTTTTTAAATTTAACGTGGGTTGTACCCCTCTGCCATTCCGAGCAGCCGCATATGACAGGTACGGGATCACAAGGATCGAGTCGACATGAAAGAGCTTGTTAATTAACTCAACCGAGCTTCTCACGACCTGCACCGTCTGGGACATTGATCAGGAGGGCCGAGCTTATCCAGCATGCTAGATAAGCTCAGCCGTTTATATGGGAAAACGGAAATAGATGCCGCATTTGAACCGAGCCGCATTCGAACTGCAAGAGAGTAGAGCTGAGCCGAGCCGAGGAGAGAATGAAAGTGGAGAGCCGAGCCAAGCATTCGAACTGCAACAGATCCGCCGAGGAGAGAATGAAAGTCGAGATCCAAGCCGAGAATTCGAACCGCAAAGCCGCTGCGAAGCCAATAAAAGTGGACAGCCGAGCTTTCGAGTCACCGAGCTACCCAGCAGTGGAGCCAAAGAAAGCCAAGGAGAATAAAAGTCGAAAGCCGAACCTAAGATCTGAGAAAAAGTAATATGAAAGAGGAGCCGCCAAGCAATCGAACCACCCCTGGAGTTTTAGCAGATCTGAGTCCAGCTGAGCCGAGGAGAGTTGGATCGATTTGAGAGTGGGGTTATTTGAATGTTTTTTGAATTTTATTTTATTTTTTTAAATTTTGAAGCATGGCCATGCTTTGATTTTTTATTTTCTAATTTATTTTTATATTGTTTTATTTTTATTTGCTATGTATTGTAATTGTTTTTTTTATATTGTTTTTAATTTTTATTATAATTGTTCTGTTTTTATCTGAGTTATGTTTTATTTGGTTCGATCTGTTTTTTTGGGGGGTCTGGCTTTGGTCGGTTGCAGCCGAGAGAACAATATCATGAAGCGTTTCACATTCAACTTTGCTATGAGGTATGTATTAGTATAATGTTCCAACACATCACAGTAATGTAAGGAATTTATTTTTAAATGTTCGTTTTTGTTATTTTGTTTTTATTAACATTTTCACCATATAAAATGTGGAATTTCAGGATCTGAAGACTATTTAACAAATCCATATGTTGATGCAGATTTATATATACAATATACATATGTAGAGGTAAGTATAAACTGTAATTTATTTTTTATTTTATAAGAGTTAGTAATTTTTAAATTTCTATTTTTATTTTTTATTATTTTATTTTAATTATATTATATTTAAATTTCTATTAAATTTTAACATAGATATAATTTTGGTATTTTTTTTTTATTTTCTTTTATAAAGAATAAGTTACAAAACAAACATAAAACCCATATAGGTTTACAAAGTTAGTGAAGAGTAAGAGGTATTAGATTTTGACTAATGAATGAAATAGTGTGTAGTTTCATGTTTTTTTTTTTTATTATTATAAACTAATAAAAAGTCAGAGGTATTAGATTTTGAGTCATGAATAAAATAGTGTGTAATTTTATGTTATTTTTTTATTATAAACTAATGAAAAAGAGGTTACATCTTTTGTATATTTATTTATTTAAATTTGTTTTAAGTAATAAGCAAAGATAAATGTCAATGTAAGTTTAGATGGTTAATGGAAGTAAGAAAAAAATTGTTAATATTTATTTAATATATTGTTATGTTTCTTTTCATCTAATAAATTTATTAGTGAAATCAGTTTTAATTTATCCTATATTTATTATCAGTTTTATATTTATTATTAGTTTTAATTATGGAGATTGTCTTGTTTTGCTTGCTTATGCACATTATTTTGGTATATGAGAGATGATCTTGTTTCAGCTATTGTGTCAAAATATTCATCTATTTTTGTTGAAAAGTATGGTTGAAATGACCTTTAGATGTTGTGTAATGCAGTTATACAAGCAAACATGGAAGATTGAATGGAATGGAAGATTGTGTCTCTATAGCCAAGATAAAAAAATACTTTAACATGAAGCAATATGTGAAAAAGGAGGATAATTTGGCTAATAAAAATTTTGAGGACATCAAGCATAAACGTGGTGGTCGCCTTCCCAACCGTCTGCAAGCTCAGTGATTGGAGGGGTTTTGGTGGTCGCCTTCCCAGCCCTCTGCAAGCTCAGTCATTGGAGGGTATTTTTACGGTCTCTACGGCAATGATGTTTTGGTAAAAACATGGAGGATTTGAAATACAGGATGGAACAGATGGACCATAGAATTGGATGCTTGTCAACATGCTCGGGCGCCTAGACATCAAGAGTTGCAGATGATTGCTCTGTTAGCTCGAGAACAGTTCTCCTCAACGGGCTTGTCTGTCCCTCTCAAAGTGGGCATTGCATTGCTGGTGATTCTCAGGTGGAAGCAGTCCCCAATTCTCGCTACTTCTAGTTTTTCCATGGTGACTTGTTTAATAAAGTTTTTGTTATAGTTATACTGGTGTCAATTAGGTTCTTATAGTTAAAATAGGCTTTCTAGAGCCTATTTTGGCCTCTATATGAATTCTAGAATTTTTGTTAGCTCTATCTATATGATATGGTTGGATTAACAATCTGTAAAATCTGCAATTACAACTCCTATGTACATTTTATTTTATTTTATTTTGTTAGCTCACTCATATGTAGATTTTATTTTATTTTGTTAGCTCGATCTCTATGATCTGGTTGGATCAACAATATGTAATATCTGCATTTACAACTCAGATGTACATTTTATTATTTTATTTTTTTAATACAATGCTTTGCCTAAAATCAAAATGAGAGAATAAATAAATAAAAATGAGAGAATAAATACATCAAAGTTATAAAAAGGGTTTAAAATGTGATTTTTTTTATTATAATAAATAAGATGCTTTGCTTTACACAAACAAAAATAATAAATAAATACATTGAAGTTATAAAAAGTGTTTAAAATGTGCATCTTCTTTTCTATTTTTTATTAGAAATACAATGTTTTTGCTTACTATAATAAATAAAAATGAGGGAATAAATACAATGAAGTTATAAAAGGTGTTCAAAATGTGTATTTTTTATTATTACAAAAAAAAGTGTTTACAATAATAAAAAATACAATGTTTTTGCTTACAATACCAAAAAAATGAGGGAATAAATACAATGAAGTTATAGAAAGTGTTCAAAGTGTGTTTTTTTTAATATTATAAAAAATACAATGCTTCATTTAAACGAGGGAATAAATACATTGAATTTTCAAAAAAATCTACAAAATGTGTATTTTGTTTATTATTATAAAAAATACAAAAATGAGAGAAAAAATTTGAAGTTATAAAAAGTGTTTTAAATGCTTATTTTTTTATATATAAGAAATACAATGCTTTGCTTAAAAAAATGAGGCAATAAAGACATTGAAGTTATAAAAAGTGTGGGAATATTTTTAAAATGAGGGAATAAAGACATTGAAGTTATAAAAAAAATGAGGGAATAAATACAATGAAGTTATAAAAAGTGTTCAAAATGTGTATTTTTTTAATATTATAAAAAATACAATGTTTCATTTAAACGAGGGAATAAATACATTGAATTTTTAAAAAAAGTTCAAAATGTGTATTTTGTTTATTATTATAAAAAATACAAAAATGAGAGAATAAATTTGAAGTTATAAAAAGTGTTTTAAATGCTTATTCTTTTATATATAAGAAATACATTGCTTTGCTTAAGAAAATGAGGGAATAAAGACATTGAAGTTATAAAAAGTGAGGGAATATTTTTAAAATGAGGGAATAAGTACATTGAAGTAAAAAATGAGAGAATAAATAAAAGTGAGGGAATATATACATTGAAGTTATAACAAGTGAGGGAATAAATACATTGAAGTTATAAAAAGTGTTAAAAATGTGCATCTTCTTTTCTTTTCCTTTCTTTTTTTATAAGAAATACAAGGCTTAAAAAATGATGGAATAAATGCATTGAAGTTATAATAAGTGTTAAAAAGGTGTAGTTATAAAAAATGTTTATCAAATAATATGAATTTGCATTATGTACTTTGTCAAAATCAATTACTTAAAATTACATAAAAAGTTGTTTTAAATTTGTAATAGATATTTTCTCATGTTTATCAAATAATATATGGATTTGCATTAGGTACTTTGTCAAAATCAATTACTTAACATTACATAAAGAGTTATTTTAAATTTGTAATAAATATTTTCTCATAATCAAATTATTAGTATTATCTAAATGTTTACAAAGAAAAGGACATTATATTATTATAAAAATGCTGCAAATATAATGACACACTGCTTTATTGTTTATTGTATTATGAGTTTTTAAAATGAAAGGTTCCTAATGGATGATAAAAAAATGTTAACAAAATAAGGTTTTTGATAAATTGTTTTTATTTAATCAACCAAATAAATTACAAATTAATAGCCATAATTTATACAAACATTGAATGATGCATTAGAATATAAATTATTGTAAATTTGAAATTAATTTGTCTTTGAAATTACAACACATATAATAAATAAAATAAATAATAAAATGTTGAAAATGTATTATTTATAATAACCTGATTTTTTATTAAGTTATGGAAAATGCCGCAAATGTAATGCTTGTGATAAATTGCTTTTATATAGAGAAATATAATAAAAATGCTACAAATGTAATGATATACTATTTTATTGTTTATTGTATTATGAGTTTTTAAGATGGAAGGTTCTTAAGAGATAATAAAAAATTGTTAGGAATATAATATTTTTAATAAATTGTTTTTATCTAATTAACTAAACAAATTACAAATTAATAACCATAATTTATACGACATTAAATGATGCATCAGAATATAAATTATTGTAAATTTAAAATTAATTTGTCTTTGAAATTGGGACACATTAAATAAAATAAATAACCAAATAAAATGTTGGAAATGTATTGTTTATGATAAATGTATTGTTTTATAAAATTATGAAAAATGCTCTAAATGTAATGCTTGTGATTAATTGATTTTATATAAAAATAAATAAACAAAAATGCTGCAAATGTAATGATATGCTGCTTTATTGTTTATTGTATATGAGTTTTTAAAATGAAATGTTCTTAATAGATAATTTAAAAATTGTTAGATAATTAATTTGTCTTTGGAATTATAAAATAAAAGTAAAAAAAAAATCTAAAAGTAAAAACATACTCAAAGAATAGACAACTCTCAAAGATAGCTTTGGCCATAGCTCCCTTTCAAAATTTTGAGAAAGGGCAAATTTCCTTTCTCTAAAAAAGAAAAGTAACAATTTTATTAATAGATAGGTTTAGGTGTTACATAAAAAAATAGTAACACAATTTACAATTCAAAATATGAGATTGCATTCTCATATTTGTACAAGTTATCCTCCTTTTTCACATATTGCTTCATGTTAAAGTATTTTTTTATCTTGGCTGTAGAGGCACAATATTCCATTCCATCTACCTCCATTCCATTCAATCTTCCATGTTTGCTTGTATAACTGCATTACACAACATCTAAAGGTCATTTCAACCATACTTTTCAACAAAAATAGATCAATATTTTGGCACAATAGCTTAAACAAGATCATCTCTCATATACCAAAATAATGTGCATAAGCAAGAAAAACAAGACAATCTCCATAATTAAAACTAATAATAAATATAAAACTGATAATAAATATAGGATAAATTAAAACTAATTCCACTAATAAGTTTATTAGA
This sequence comes from Pseudotsuga menziesii, assembly GCA_001517045.1. NCBI lineage: Eukaryota > Viridiplantae > Streptophyta > Pinopsida > Pinales > Pinaceae > Pseudotsuga > Pseudotsuga menziesii. The sequence goes on along the minus strand of LPNX010463750.1, from coordinate 605,909 downwards.
TGAAAAGAAACATAACAATATATTATATAAATATTAACAATTTTTTTCTTACTTCCATTAACCATCTAAACTTACATTGACATTTATCTTTGCTTATTATTTAAAACAAATTTAAATAAATAAATATACAAAAGATGTAACCTCTTTTTCATTAGTTTATAATAAAAAAATAACATGAAACTACACACTATTTTATTCGTTAGTCAAAATCTAATACCTCTGAATTTTCATTAGTTTATAATACAAAAAAAACATGAAACTACACACTATTTCATTCATTAGTCAAAATCTAATACCTCTTACTCTTCACTAACTTTGTAAACCTATATGGGTTTTATGTTTATTTTTACCCAAAACAATAAAATAAATAAATGTAACTTATTCTTTATAAAAGAAAATAAAAAAAAATAACAAAATTATATCTATGTTAAAATTTAATAGAAATTTAAATATAATATAATTAAAATAAAATAATAAAAAATAAAAATAGAAATTTAAGAATTGCTTACTCTTATAAAATAAAAAATAAATTACAGTATATACTTACCTCTACATATGTATATTGTATATATGAATCTGCATCAACATATGGATTTGTTAAGTAGTCTTCAGATCCTAAAATTCCACATTTTATATGGTGAAAATGTTAATAAAAACAAAATAACAAAAACTAACATTTAAAAATAAACTCCTTACATTACTGTGATGTGTTGGAACATTATACTAATACATACCCCATAGCAAAGTTGAATGTGAAACCCTTCATGATATTATTCTCTCGGCCACAACCGACCAAATCCAGACCCCCAAAAAAAACAGATCGAACCAAATAAAACATAACTCAGATAAAAACAGAACAATTATAATAAAAATTAAAAACAATATAAAATAAACAATTACAATACATAGCAAATAAAAATAAAACAATATAAAAATAAATTACAAAATAAAAAATCAAAGCATGGCCATGCTTCAAAAAAAAATAAAAAAAATACAATTCAAAAAACATTCAAATAACCGCACTCCCAAATCGATCCAACTCTCGTCGGCTCAGCTGGACTCAGATCGGCTAAAACTCCAGGGGTGGTTCGATTGCTTGGCGGCTCCTCTTTCCTATTACTTTTTCTCAGATCTTAGGTTCGGCTTTCGACTTTTATTCTCCTTGGCTCTCTTTGGCTCCACTGCTTGGTAGCTCGGTGACTCGAAAGCTCGGCTGCCCACTTTTATTCGCTTCGCAGCGGCTCTGTTGCAGTTCGAATGCTCGGCTCGGCTCTCGACTTTCATTCTCTCCTCGGCGGATCTGTTGCAGTTTGAATGCTTGGCTCGGCTCTCCACTTTCATTCTCTCCTCGGCTCGGCTCAGCTCTATTCTCTTGTAGTTCGAATGCAGCTCGGTTCAAATGCGGCATCTATTTCCGTTTTCCCATATAAACGGCTGAGCTTATCTAGCATGCTGGATAAGCTTGGCCTTCCTGATAAATGTCCCAGATGGTGCAGGTCGTGAGAAGCTCGGTTGAGTTAATTAACAAGCTCTTTCATGTCCACTCAATCCTTGTGATATCGTACCTGTCATATGCGGCTGCTCGAAATGGCGAAGGGGTACAACCCACGTTAAATTTAAAAAGCAGTGAGCTACAGTGCAACCGAAAAATTTCAAAAAACCTGAGAGAGACGGCAGTCCATGAACTCAAGGACCCACGCTAGCTAACTTAACTAGCATGAACGTACATGCTAGATTGACTCAGCCAAATTAGCATGGAGGGTACTTGGTAAATATTTTTTTCCTCCCATAAAAGGCATGGACACCGCCTATAAGCTAAAGTGTGAAGGCGACGCGACCTGCAGCCTATAAGCTATAGGCTATAGTGTGAAGGCGACGTGAACCAGCCATCCTTAACAAATATGTATCCAACGGACCAACAGCAAAGTCAATGGTTAGAACATCGAGAGAATTCTGGAGGTAATTTTCTATGCCGTGACTGAAGAGCCTGGTAAGCGTGGTAAGCAGCGATTACAGGCACCTGAGAGAACATCAGGAGAATTCTGGAGGTAATTTTCTATGCCGTGACTAAAGAGCCTGGTAAGCGTGGTAAGCAGCAATTCCAGTCTGCACATCGTTGGAGGAGTTTCCTTGGCTGGAGTAGATCTATTTTTTTTCCTATCTGCCTGAAAGAATTCAATGAGTTCAGCGTGGAGCCCGTGAGCCCATGAGAAATTTAATGTTTGCTCTATCAATTTAATAGATCACTTGAAGCGTGGAGAAGGCCGATAATTTTTTTTATGGTGGCACCGCTCATCAGCTGAAGAGAAGAAGCAGTGCATCCACCAAAAATTGCAAAGGATAAGCCTACCTACCAAAGGAGACAAGCGATGGTACCACTGAAGCTATAAAGAAGAGGAGCGATGCTTAAGGCTTTCCTTGAAAACGCCTGTTCCTTTTGTCACAGGTGCGGTTCTGGCCTGCTGTTATGTGTGTCTGGTGGCCTAGAGTTGAGTTGTATCTCCTATTGATGTAGAGTGAAGCCTCTTTGAGACCCTGTTGTGGTGTGAAGAACGGATCGTTGTATCCATCCGCTGCTAAGAGACAGTGAAAGTTAATCAGATCGCTGCTTTCTTGGATTGTTGCTCAATCATAGCTGATCTGAACCAATCACTGGAAGGATTTCTGGGAGAAGATCGTGGATTAAAGATCGTTGCCAATTGCTGAGAAGATTGCCATCCCACACTGAGTGGAGAGCCACTGAGAGCAAAGAGATGCATGTATAGTTTCCCATTGAAGCCTGAAGAGAAGAACAGACTGGTGTGGCTGCTGGCTTGTCCAGCTGCCTAAGTAAAGAAAAAATATTATTATGTCTTGTGATATAATGTTTAATGCTGCATTAAAATTTGATTTTCATCGTAGATATGATCAAGAATATCTAACAATAGAAGAACAAATTTTAATTAAGCTGGAAATTTTTTTAATTGATAAGTTGTTGGTTGGATTTACAGCAACTGAAGAAACAATAGTCAATTTTGAAGTAGAGTTGAAGTTTAATGCAGACTCACTTGAAGAGCCAAAGTATTAATCTCACACGGTGATCTAGCGACTAAACACAAGTTTAATCAAAGATTAATAACAATAAGTCATGAAAATGGTGTAATTGTGCTACAAAATGAGTAGTCGCTCAGTATATTCACACAAACAATGAGTAATAAAATACAAGATCATGCTGTAAGCATGAATGAAAAAGCAATTCGGATTCCCAAGGAGTTCATTCGAATTGAATGAGTGAGTCTAGCTTAACTGAATGTAAGCCAAGTCAACACTCAAGTTAACCACTCATCAAAACCCTAATTGACTCAACTAAGCCCCAACTAAAGTCAGAGTGTAATAAATGACTGAGTCTAACTAAAATTAGGTCAGACACATGTCACAGCAAGCCAACCATCAAGTGGTAGTGCATCAATGACTCCAATGAACCCCGATGAGGTTAACTGAAGTGTAACTAAACATCAGAAGTGGTTGGAGGCACCCCTGTTGACTCCAGTTCATTAAATAATCAATAAATAATCAATTTAATGATGGAGGGCACCTTCACTACTCTGTTTAACTGATTGTAACCATCAGTTAACAATATGGGGCATTAATGACACTCAGATCACCCCAGAGTGCTCCAGTTAGCCTCCCCGAATGTAGAGAAGGCTAAGTTAGCCTCCTTGATTGAAGGTAGGCGTGGGTGTGATCTACGTGATGTCATCTAGTGCTCCTCTGATGTTAATTAAGTCAATAATACTTAGGATAGTTGTTTAACTAGGCCAAATTGACCAAAATGAGTGTGTAAGGTGGTAAATGTCTCCAACACCCCCCCTTAAGCTATACTTAGGAGGAGTTAGAAAACATAAATGCATAAAAATGATAGGGCCCTGGAAATTAAGGCCACAGGTCACCCTGTACAATGTTGAAACTGAAACAATGTTCAAAAACGAACTAAGTGAGGAAAAGAGGGAAAACCAAGTGGGTAAAACCCCCCCTCAAGCTAAACACTGAAAGTAGTCTGATGACTTTGATGGAATCACCCCCAATAGTGAATGGAGGTAAGTGAACTTCTTTTCTGAAAATCTCTTGGTGAAGATGTCTGCAATCTGCTCATCAGTCGGGAAGTATTGTAGAATGATGGTCCTATCACTCACTACCTCCCTGATATAGTGCATGTGGATCTCTACATGCTTGGTCCTCTGCCTGGTAACTAGATATGTGGCTATCTTAATAGAACTTTGATTGTCACAAAAGAGGACAGTGGACAAAGTACTACCAACATCAAAATCTGAAAGAATGCCTTGCAACCAAACTGCTTGGATGCAAGCATTCACCGCTCCTCGATACTCGACCTCTGCTGAAGATAATGCTATGGCAGGCTGCTTTTTTCTAGACCAGCAAATGGGACCACCACCAAACATGAATACATATTTATAAGTAGACTTCCGATCAATATAATCACCTGCCCAATCGAAATCTATGTATCCAACCAGCTCTAGCTCAAAGTCTGCAGCATAGTGAATGCCGTAGGTCCTGGTTCCCTGAATATACTAGAGGATCCTCTTGGCTGCCTTCTAATGAATATCATGAGTTTGTTGCATGTATCTTGATACATCATTCATGGCATAACAAATATTAGGCCGAGAATGTGTCAAGTACAACAAGCTAGGAATCAACTGTCGATAGATAGTGCAATCCATGGGAGGTGTGCTTTTTCCTTCTTCAAGGTTGATCCTTGAAAGGAAAGGGAATGGTGCAGGCCTACATTCAACCATGTTAATCTTGACTAACATGTCTGATATGTATTTGGACTGTGTGACCATTATCTCATCAGAATTTTGCTCAATTTCGAGCCCCAAAAATTGTTTTAGGAGCCCCAAATCGCTTATTTCAAAGGCATTGTGGAGAGCAGTTTTGATGGCTGAAATGGAAGCAACTGTGCTACCTATGATCAGTAAGTCATGAAAATATAAAACAATAATAATTAAATGACCATCAAACTGCTGCATATAAACATTTGGATCTGATCTACACCTTTGGAAGTTTTGCGAGAGAAGGAAGGCATCCATCTTGGATTACTACTCTCTTGGGGCCTATTTTAACCCATATAGTGACTTCTTTAGCTTGCAAACAAAAGATGGATCAAAGATGTACCCCTCAGGCTACTTCATTTATATCTCTGCATGAATATCTCCATGTAGAAAGGCTGACTTAACATCCATATGATGCAATTCCCAGTGCTTAGATGCTGAAATTGCCAAAACTAGGCGGATGGAGTCCATTTTTGCAATCGGTGCAAAATTCTCATGGTAGTCCACACCTTGGACCTAAGAGAAACCATTTGTCACCATACTTTTCTTATATTTGCAGATTCTCCCATCAGTAGCAACCTTGGTCTGAAACACCCACTTACATTGAACCAATTTCGTTCCCAGAGGAAGAGAAACTAGCTACCAAGTAGTGTTTTTCTGAAGAGAATTCATCTCTTCTTCCATGGCAACTTGCCATATTGGATCCTTCCGAGCATGGTAGTAGGATTTTGGGTCTGAACTAATCATCAAATAACAAGTTTCGGACAGCAAATTATCAGGACAAGAGAGTGCAATACATACTCTTTGGAAATTAGACTGGGTTCTCAAATTATCAGGACAAGAGAGTTTCCAATGTTATCTCCTATGGAGAAGAGTGTCTATCGGGCCCATCTGGGAAGATGATTTTGTACTTCAAGTTCTGATTTAGCATCTGATGTTTGCTGCACACTGATATAAGAAATTAGAGGATCCAAATCAGGGTCATCACCCCCAATTTCATCATCCAAATATTCAGTAGAATAGGAAGGAAATTCAACAGTTTTCTCCTTCACTAGTTCCACCTACTGAAGAGGCTCATCAAACTTGACACTTCTCTCAATGATGATATGTTTTGTTTTGATATCTAGCAGCTTTAAACCTTTCGATTCATCAGGATACCCAATAAACATAAATTCTATGCTTTGCAGTTGCAAAGCCCTTCTTTTATCAAGTGGAATTCGGGCCCATGCAGTGGACCCAAACACCCGTAGGTTCGACACATCCGGCTTGTGTCTGAAGTATGCCTTGAAAGGGTTCTTCCCTTTCACGGATGAGTGTGGCATTCTATTTTGAATGTATGCTGTAGCATGCATGGATTTATCCCACAAATTTGCAGCCAACTTCTCTATCCAACATACAGGTGGTCATCTCCTTGAGAGACCGATTCTTCCTTTCCACTACACCGTTCTACTGGGGAGTGTATGGAATTGAATGTTGGACCTGAATACCAATTTGAGAGAATATGTGCAGCAACTCATTACTAACATACTCTCTACCATTATCAGATCTCAATATCTTGATCTTAATCCTAGAAGCATTCTCGATCAAGGCCTTCATTTCAGAGAATTTTTTCACATACTTCAGACTTCTTTTTGAGAAAGAAGACCCATGTGTACTTTGAAAAATCATCAATAAAAGTTAGAATATACCTTGGTCCATTCATGGATGTGATAGGCATCGGACCGATGATATCAGAATGTATCATCCCCAATATGCATGTAGCTTGGTTTGCCTTCCCTCGATCGAACTTGTGCTGAGGATGTTTTCCAACCACAAAGCCCCTGCGAATTCCAGTGGTTGCCTTGATGACCAAGAGGCCTTCAACCATGGATTTTACTGTAATTGCTGCAAATATTTGAAATTTAGATCACCAAAAATTTCATGCCACAACCTACTAACTTCATTTCCATGAGTTAGCAGTGGGGTGGGCTTTGCATCTGCCACAAAGTGGGAGAATGCATAGGCTTTTGCATGATGGTTTGCAAGGCCTTTAGCAATGACTTTCCGGATGCAAGTTCCATTATCTCAACATCATTCAGGATGAATGATACTCTCTTTGGAACTCCTATATGTGTTATCTGATAGACACTAAGGATATTTGATGCCAGAGACGGTACATACACAACATTTGAAAAATAGTCATTCTCAAGATCAACCGTACCTTGTCCTTCTGAAATGATGGTGGAGTCATCTCCCATGTGGATGGGGATGGATTTACCAGTCTCTAAGGATGAAAAAGAGTCTCTTTCAGCCATCATGTGGTTCAAAGCTCCAGAATCAATCAAGAGTGCTTTGGACTTTGAAGTGCTTTCCATGAGGGAATGACCTTTTTCATGATCTGGTTTCTGATCTTGTTGATCTCTCCTCTGAAAGCTTTCCAGAAGATTGATGTGATTTCTCTCAAGGAGAGAGGTAGATTCATCAAGATTCTTCTTCATGCAGGCATGTTTAGGGTGGAATCCATTCCCACAGTATGAACACTTGAATTTTTCCTTTTCATGGTGCCCTTTCCCTTTGTTCTTCTTTGAGCTGAAAGACTCATCATGCTTCTAGTTTTCAACTTTAGGCTTAGGAGCTTCGAATTTAGTTTTTGGGTTCTTCTGCTTCTTTCCTTTACCCTTCAAATCTTTGGGCCCCGAGACATGGAAGGCTTGATCATGGGAGGATCTAATGATCCCCATCTGGACAAGCTTATCATGTTCACTTGTTAGGGGCTTAATGAAGGCATTGAGTGTAGGCATCTTCCATCCAAGGGTTATGAGCTTCCTCGCACAGAATGTAGAGACAAAACCTGAATAATTAGCTCCAATTTTGGAGAGTGTGGCGAGGATGAGCTGATCATCCTCTTTCTCCACTTTGCATTGCTTCAACAATAAGACAATGTGCTTGAACTTTGTGAAAAAGTCATTCAAGGTCTCGAAATTAGAAGGCTAAAGAGACATCAATTCATTTTCAAGCTAGTAAACTCTCAAATCATCCTACTTTCCATACAAGGCTTCCAATTTGTCCCAAATTTCCTTTGGAGTCTTCAATCTTGAAAGATGGAAAAGAAGATCTCGGGAAACAGAGAGGCACGAGAATCAGAATGCTTCATTCTTCTTGTTCAAGAATCTAGATTTGTCTATTGCAAAACTGGGATCTTATTCGGTGTCCATGGTGACTCTATAGAGTCCTCTAGAGCATAGCTAGATCTCCATGTCTCCTTTCCACGAGTGGAAATTGAATGGAGTCAAAAGATCTACGGAAGAAGCCATTTGAATATGCTGGAGTGAATGCTTTCACCTATCAAAAACCTGACAATCACAACAAAAAAGGCAATGTAAGGTTAGATAGCCTACACATTTCAGGCTTTCATCACACCCAACATAGTCAATCAAGCAAGCTTGGTCAACAAGTTCTTTACTTGGGGTATTAAGTGGTAAGCCTTGGCTTCTCGTGCAGTGCTGGATTTTTGAGCTATTGCTCAATTTTCATGCAAGATCTGTCGAAAACCTTTTTTTTAAGAGATCTGAGCTTCATCCCACCATGAGCTCTGATACCATATTAATCTCACACAATGATCTAGGGACTAAACACAAGTATCATCAAAGATTAATAACAATAAGTCATGAAAATGGTGTAATTGTGCTACAAAATGAGTAGTCACTTTGTATATCCACACAAAGAATGAGTAATACAATACAAGATCATGCTTCAAGCATGAATGACAAAGCACTTCAAATTCCCAAGGAGGTCATTTGAATTGAATGAGTGAGTCTAGCTTAATTGAATGTAAGCCATAGTCAACACTCAAGTTAACCACTCATCAAAACCCTAATTGACTCAACTGAGCCCTAACTAAAGTCGGAGTGCAATAAATGATTGATTCTAACTGGAAGTAGGTCAAACACATGTCAAAGCAAGCCAACCATGAAGTGGTAGTGCATCAATGACTCCAATGAACCTCGATGAGGTTAACTGAAGTGTAACTGAACTTCAGAAGAGGTTGGAGGCACCCTTGTTGGCTCCAGTTCATTAAATAATCAATAAATAATCAATTTAATGATGGAGAGCACCTTCACTGCTTTGTTTAACTGATTGTAACCATCAGTTAGCAATATGGGGCATTAGTGACACTCAGATCACCCCCAAAGTGCTCCAGTTAGCCTCCGTGAATGTAGGAGAAGGCTAAGTTAGCCTCCTTGACTGAAGGTAGGCGTGGGTGTGATCTAGGTGATGTCATCTAGTGCTCCTCTGATGTTAATTAAGTCAATAATACTTAGGATAATGGTTTAACTAGGAAAAATTAACCAAAATGAGTGTTTAAGGTGGTAAATGTCTCCAACAGGCTACTCAAAATGTTGATTATGTAGAATGTATTAGGTTTGTAGACGGTGAAGAGATAATGTTGCAGAATACAACTGATTGTAAACGAGCGTAGACAACAATTACTAATTTTGCAGAATTTGTTGAACCTAAAGGAAGATCGAGGACAAGAGAGACCCAATCAAATACTAGAATGCACTATACATCAATGTGTGAAGACTTCAAGCTCTCAATCTGGAAGAGCGGGAAATGGAAAACATAAACAAATATTATCTGACAGCAACTAGGGTCAAGATGAAGGAGAAGAAGGAAATTGTAGAGTTCAAGCCTTGGAACCCTAAATGGTTAGATTATTTTGCTAATTTGTAAGCCTAACTGAGACTGAGACGAGAAGGCATGTTATGTGGCATGTTATGTATTTGTCATTATAGAAAATCCATTTCTACATTAAGGGAGGATGTTGGAATAATGTAGAAATTTAAAGATGCATAATAGTGATTGGATTGTGTGCATCTCATAAGATTTGGATATAGGGTTGAGATCCATGAGTATAGGATCTAATAGCTCATTTGGTTGAACATTGTTTCACTATATATTGTAATCATTTCTCTTTGATTAATTGAATTGGTTGAGTACCATTCCTGTGTGCGTTCGAGCCTTTGGCTCTGCACATCCTCCTCTCAATTTTTCTAAGTCAGGGCACCAAAAAACAAGGATGATTCCATGTCCTATAAACCCAATAACAAAATTACACATATATTTTCATTGGTGCATTTTCTAAATACATATTGTTTCCTTAACTCTCTCAAGAAAAAGAAATTGCAGCCTATAGGTAAGTTATAAACCAATATTAAGAAGGCCTTCATGAAAACTATATTGTCCCCCATCGTTGACATAGGTTGTGAAACCTTTCTCGTATTTGTTTTCTTATTTTTTCATGATAAAATTAATGATTCTTTACTTATGTAAGTTGTATGAATAAACACATAAAGATCTTATTTACTGTCACTTCAATTAATTTGTCTCGTTTAATACATCTTAGATCTACTTGATGGTAGAGCGGAATTTGTTTTAAAAGATTGAACATCACACGTAGACATAATGACTCTATATCTACCAGAATTTAAACATGGACGATTTGCACAGGTTTTTCCATCCCAACAAGTAAACTACAACCATAAAGGTTCCCTCTAACCACTAAACCACAACTTGATTGACTCGGGATTTAGAATGGTTTAAGGGAAATCTATTTTTTATGAGGATGAATATAAGCATACCTTGATTACTTTTTATGGAGTTTACAAGGGATCATATATTACTAGCACAACAACATAAAATGTTGTTGGTGTGCATCAATCGATGTCATTTCCTTTCTCATCTCTTAATTTCTCATCCCTTAAAAGACGTCGATCCGTGTACACCAACAACATTTTATGTTATTTTGCTAGTTACCGGACCGCGTTTGAGAAGGAAAGTAATAGTACTAATATTATTGTTATTCTAATTATTATTACTATTTAGAAATTAAATATTGAATCATGTAATTATTATTACTGATATTAACATTATTAATATTAATAATAAATATTATTATTATTTTTAGTATTATTATTATTATAAGTATTAATATTAGTATTTTTACACGTATGATTATGTGATTATGGTACCCTTAAAATTGCTAAATTGTTTTTTTAATAATAAGAATAATAATAAAACTAATTAAACTAATAATAATAAGTAGTAATATTATTAGTAGTAATATTTTAATAATAATAATAATAACAACAAATATAATTAGTATTATTATTAGTATTAATTATTTTATTACAATAAATACTTACATTGGTGGGTGAACTCATTTTACATTGTGGCAGAGTATCAAATGTTGTGTGGTGTATTTTCAGCGTGGAGTTCTCTCAGGAAATGGGCTCTCACGCCCAGCTCGCCGCCTTCAAGGCCCTTGTTCAAGCTACTGCTCCTCAGAAAGTTTCTCATTCTTCTTCCAAGTTCGTGAAAAAGATGGACGAGATCCCTTCTCTAGAGCTCTCTCCTTCGGATCCATGCCAGAAAGCTCTCATCCTCTCTGAGCAAGCCCTCATTGGCAATTTCACAGGGTTGTGGCCTAGCCGTAAGGCGATGGAGATCTGGATTGCAGAACATTGGAACCCTCTTCTGCAAGGACAGGTCTCTCTCTTTGCTGTTGGTCGAGGGTTTTTTGTATTCCTGTTCTCAAATAAAGAAGAAAGAGACCTTGTCTTTCATTCGGGCCCTTTCTTCATGGGCTCGAGAGGTCTGTTCTTAGCCCCTTGGTCTCTGGGGTTTAACCCAGAAGCAGAGATCACTACCGCTCCAGTCTGGGTAAGACTCCCTAACCTCCCTCTTCATCTTTGGGGGAAAAGTACTTTGATTGACATTGGTAATAAGCTAGGACGCTATCTAGATACTGCAGAACCAAAAGGGGGGCAGTACAGATGTGCCTGTATCTGCGTAGAGGTGAATCTAGAGAAAGGGCTTCCGGAGGCCCTAAAGCTCACTTTAGGAGAATGGAGCCACATTCAAGAACTGGATTATGAGCAGATCCCATTCAAATGCAACTTATGTCATGTATATGGACACTTCGCTAAAAGATGCCCCAAGCTTGCAGATCCACAGAAACCAGCAAATCCTCCAGCTACCACCGACACAGAGTTCCAGACGGTCTCTAACAGACTCCATCCTCCCCGAAGAAAGGAGCCTCAAGCATCCCAACAAAAGGTTTCCCAAGATCATTCTCTTCTTGCAGATACTCCACGGCCGAAAAACAAAAATAGTTTTGCAGTACTCCAAGAAGAAGAAGCACAAGAACCTGGAACTACAGCTATCCAGGATCAAGGCAACTCTGGCCCCATTGGCTCCTTGGAGGTAACTGAACAAGCGTCTCCAAAACCTGCTTCTCTAGGTTCAAAGAAAGATCCCAGCACTTTGATTCATGAGACTTCAGCCTAGGCAGGACCGACATCCTTGATCCCGTCTTTAGAGGGAACCTCTGACTCAGAAGACTTCTCAGCTCCTTCTCCTCCCCTCACCAGAGGGCAAAAGACAAATAAAGAATGTAGAGAAAAGGAAGCAGCCTCAAACATCAGTGCGGGCTCCCAGAAGAAATTGGATCATTTCATTAAGGGGCACTCCTCTCCGCCTGTTTAATGTTTTGTTTTTGTATTCTTCTCTGCTCACAATTTGTGAGAGTCCACTCTTGCAAGCAGTCCTTTTCTCGAAATAGCATCAGAAAAATTTGGGATTCACTTCTCAAAGCACTTTTAAGAAGGTTGACTGTTCTAATAGAGGTCATGAGCCTTCTTCTTCAAAACTCCTCTTTGTAAGCTTGGCTGGGCTATATCCTTTTTTAATCAATCAAAAAAATTTTCTCACTTTCTGTTAAAAAATATATATATATATATATTTTATTACAATAATTAAAATAAGTATAAAACTGATGAGGGTGACGACCACAATGATGACACCTGTGATTATGGTTATATTAAAGTTATTAAATTGTATCTTTAATAATAATAATAATAATAATAATAATAATAATAGAAATAATATTATTCTTATTATTATTAGTAGTAGTAGTATTAAAATAAAAGGGAAACAATATTATGTTTTAAATTTGTATAGTCGTGTATAATAGTGTGATAAAATAATATGGGAAAAAAGTAAAATATTTTTTTTTTCTATAGTAAACAAATGAATAATTATTTTTGTATTTTTCTTTTGTAAATATTTTTTTTTTTAAATATTTAAATTATTGTATTTAAAGTAAATATTTAAAAAAATAGCTTTAGAAAATATGTTTTGGTATAATATTTTATTTTTTGAATATTTATTTCATTTATTCACAATAAATTTTTCTGGAAATGAATTTCGTGGGTATGGTTGACATGGTTGACCATACCCATGCTTAAAAATGGACACTATGGTCAACTGTGACTATTAACCATGGTTAACCATGGTCATCTCCACCATGGTTGGCCATGTGCAACGATGAATACGACCATAGTTGACGATGACATGGTTAATTATTTTGAGCCTATTTAAACACATGGTCAACCTGGAAATGGGAAGCATATCTTTGATATGATGTAGTCAAGACCACCATCATGACATCCATACATATGGATGACAATACTTGAAGATAGTCATGAAAAGCATAGATTACATGGTCACCCATGGTCATGCCATACCTTGCGTCATCTAGTTTTTATACCATGGACATGGTTGACTTGGTTGTCAGACCATGGGCATGGTTGACATGATTACCATACCATGGTCATGGTTGACATGATTATGATATTATGAACATCCTTATCATGGTTCAGCATGTTGGACCAAGGTCTCAATATTGTTTGACATACTTGGCATGACCATACTTGGGCATGCTTGACATTGTTGTGTTTATTGACCATAGTTTCCTTTTCTATAATGTTTGATGTGATAGTCACGGTTGACCTGCTTCAATCGTTGCTATGTTTGAAGGTATAGAATTTTTTTGTCACAATCTACTAAAAGTTTGTCGTTATATGAAAAATTTGTCGGTAGATCTAAATTTAGTCGGTAGATCTAAAGTTTGTCACTATATTAAAAGTGGGTTGCTATGGTTTTATGGTAAGCTGAAAAGTGTTTCCGCTTTATGAAAAGGTTGTGGCCATATAAAAAGTTTGTCGCTATATGAAATGTTTGTGGTATATCTATTATTAGGGTATATCTATTTTAATTAATATCTATAAAGTGCTAAAAGGGATGGAATACATTGAGATGTAACTGTTTTTGGGGAAAAAAGCTTGATGAGGGTTTGAACCTTAGTAGCCTTGATTACTTTAAAATATTGATAGATGCATATTTAATATTGGTCTATATTGATTCCAGATGTGGGTGGACACAAAAAGTATATAATTTTTAATAAAAAATAAAATAAATTTCATAAACCCAATAAAAAATAGGAAAATTTAAATCACTAAGAATATGAATAATATGAAAGTGACAATATCTATTGATTAAGAAGGTTAAAAATAAAAAAGTGTTATTATTTATTTATGTATGTTAGTTATAGAGTAATGATCTCAATTTTTCTTCTTCACATTTTGTCTTAGCCTCACCTCCACACTTTCTCAACTTATCATACATGAATTATATAAAAATGGACCTTCAGACTCAAAGACCATTCAAACCATTAACTCTACATAGTGAAAGTGATACCATAGTTATATTTATCTCTAATATTTGCATAAAATATAGATTGTTAATCCCCAAATGTGTTTCAATATAATTTATTACATTTACCTCTTTGAATATGTAGAATAGGAACACATGGGTTGATCCAAAAACAAGATCTTTGCTACTCTATGACGTTAACATGAATTGCATAAAGAGCATGAAAGAAGCTCACAAATCCATAAGAAGAGAACCAAACAGCATAGACAATACGCACATAAAGACAACAAGTTGATAACAGAGTTCGTCCAGGATGGACTACGTCTCCGGGCCTGCTTCTCAATAGGAGGGCCGATCTATAATCTCAGCATGAAGGAAAAATACATGGAAATGATACAATGATACCTTGGCGACAATGGTTAGGAAGAGAACCGCTGCCCAAAACACAACCAAACTGCTTCCATCAACTCCGAAGCCTGAAGACGGTGTAAAACGAGTATAAACACTCGTACCTTCCTCCTGCAGAGCTACACAATCTCCCTTCTCTCCTTTAGCTACAAAGTCTCCACTCCAAAGCATGCCCTGTAAATGGAAATTAAGTGGGTTTATATAGTCTTGGCTTTCCCCACTCCACATTCTCCTCATGATTCTTTAGTTACAACACATTTTGCCCAAGAAGGCATATGGTTCCAACTCCCCACACTTGGTTAGGATCTGGGTCAGTGCAAGAAGATGAGGGACCTTTAAGATGCAATCCTAGTTTTCAAAAACAACATCATGTTACCAAAAAATACATCAACTCGAGCCTGACATAGAACTTGGTATGGTTCAACCTGAGCCTAACATGTAGGATAGGAAGACAAATCGCGTACGCATTATATAACTACAAACGTGCTCGTGATATGTAGTTATAAAATGCGTACGCGATTTGTAAATCATAAAAAAAAAATTAAATACACAGTCCCCAACCCGCGGCCCATTTTCCTAATCAAGAATGCGAATTCAACGGGCCATTGGAGCGTTTGGAGCGAGACCATTGCTTGGGATTGTTGCAGGAACTGATTCAGGTTGAGGGGAGGAGATTTCACTCGTGCATTGTCATCCAACAAGGTAATTCAATCACCCAATGCATTTTTTTTTGTCAATTTTTACCCTATAATTGTGTGACTTTAGATGTGTGATATTCAAATGCACTTCCCTCCTACCTTTTTTAATTCTCAAGAGCATTACCTTATACACCTAGTAGAAGAGATTGAAGAATGTGGTTAAAAGATGGAAATTTCTATTATTTGAACAAATCTCAGGTTCAAATCCAAGAACTAAACTATCAGTATAAATACATTGAACATTGAATTGAGTTTCACTTTATTACAAGCTAATGTTAAATTTAAATAGTGTCTTATGATTTCACTTGAGGTCTCATGCCCAAACCATTGGTTGATTCCTATACCCTTGGTTGATTTTCTATTGGCATTCCTTGTTCCAACATGAACTCACCCTTGTATGAAATTGTTGGTGTTTCTAGATGTTACATGGTGTATTCACCTTTGTATGAAATGATTGGTGTTTTTTATATGTTACATGGTGTATTCACCATATTTTTTGAAAAAATCAATATAAACAATGTTATGACCTGAGCTTGATTTTTAATTAGATTTAGTTTGAATTTTGAAGAGATGAAGTGTGTTTTACATTTAGTATATGAATTGTATTGTATATGGATAATATTTGTAGGTTGCAATCACAATTGAAGAAGGTTTCAGATTACTTATGTTATCAAAATTTGACATGATTGAATGAGTATTTAGCAAAATTTATTTAGAGTTATTGCACATCATGTTGTTTAAGTTTATTTTGATATGTTTTACATTTATAATGTCATGATGTTTTGAGTAAAGCCCATGATAATGTTTTGAGTAAATCCCATGATATTTTATTAGGTAAACACTATATATGCATGTGATTGGTTTGTTGTAGACAAAATTGGACTTGTGCTTAAGTTAGTTTTTCATATTTTGTTATGCATATTATTTTAAATGATATAATATACTTGTTGGTAGAAACCCAGTTATTGCAAAGGCATGTTAAACACAGTTTATTTTGATTGTGTTTCGCAAATTTTTGTTATCTAGCTTATGCTTTTGAATTAGTTATGTGGTGACATTTTATTTACTATTATATAGGTCTATGTGATGGTTGGATGTTCTGAAGATAATTGGATTTAGATGCATTTACATTTTCAATTTTGAAGAGATGTCATTATATACCATGTATACGTTTCTAATTATTTTCTTATTGATTTTTTTATTGCAGTTGCGGCTATGGACCCCAATGCGGAAATATTGATTGAGCTTTCCCAATTGAGAGGTTTGAGTACTGCTTTTAGTGGTGGTGATAGAATTCGACGTTCACTTGCATCCACTTTGGATGCAATTGTTGAGACCATCACATTATCAAACAACATACTATATGATATTACTTCATATAGAGAAAGAAAAAGACATGAGTACGCTGATGGGCTTAGCTACAATGCAATAAAAAAGTTGAAAATCACCAAGGAGCATATATTTTCATTGTTTAGGGACCCTCGTACGGGGGAAATCCCAAATGCAAATAGGCCACATATCTCTATCGAGTGGTGCACATATCAACCATTTGTTGATAACTGGATGGACAGATGGTATATGGTTTTTGATATGCCGCCACACAACAACAGGGAAATCCCGTTGTACTTCCTTCAAAAGATGTATGCAGAGTTCATCTTGGGAAAACACGTAAACTATTTTGATATATTGCAGTTTCAGGGGATCGGTGGGGGGATGCCCCAAAACCGACCCAATGTCAGGCTTCAAGACGTTGATCGCCCTATCCCTGCACCTCGCAGACAGTTGCCTGGGCTAGATGTCCCACCTGTACATCATGTTATTCCACAGACACGTGAGGAATTTTTGAGTTTGGCATGGGCCGTTGTTCGCCATAGCACTATGGTTCAGCATATGGGTGAGGAAGGGACATCTGTCCCTGGTGTGGTACATACACTAGGTCCTCATGGTGCAGAACCATCTTCTAGTGCAGTACCACCCACTGGTGCAGGACCATCTACTGCAGGACCATCTACTAGTGCAGCACCATCAGCACATTCCCAGCCTACTTTTGAGCCTCACGAGTGCACATCGTGTGGTCATCCATGCTATGGTATTTCGTCAGATGTTGTCTTCAGTGGGTTTTTGAGTGATGTATGTATATGGTTAATTGTAATAAATTCTTCATTTATTTTCCTCTTTGTACACATATGTATAGTTTGAGCTAATATATTAATTTTGTGAACTTGCAGCTAATGCTTTATGCCAGAAGCGACGCCCCAGAGTATCATGTCCCACACTCTACACAGGGGTAGGACATGCCATCCACTAATCCCGTATCTCTCACACCGAGGTAAACATTTTAAAATTTCAGTTTTTCAATACTTGTTAAATTGTTAATTTCCACATACTGTACATTTTAGTTCAATAATGTTATCTACGGTCTAATATTTACAATTATTAAACTTGCAGATGCCGGATACTTCGCGGGGGAAAGCAGTGATGGAGGTAGGATCCATATCTGGGCAGATGCCAGATCCTACATGAGGGGAAGCAGTGATGGAGTTAAACATTTTAAACATTTAAAAAATGTCATTTTTTAAATACATGTATGTTCGTTGAATCATCCATGTCTAGCTACATCATCTCTTGTTGACTATAGGATGGTACCGAAACACCTAGACCACTTCCTGGAGTTGTATCTCCTTATAGGCCATATGTGAACAAGGGTCAAGTGTATATGAGACGGCCTACTCCTAGAAAGAGTGAAGTTTTCCGTGACCATGGAGATATTGATACCATGGTAATTTTTATATCCTTCGATGACATTTCTTGGTTAACTTGAAATCCAGTGCATTAAATATTTTGTTAATGTTTGATTTGCATGTTTACTGCATCAGGAGCCAGAGTTCACTGTTGAAAACCTTGCAGGGATGGTTGATGCAGCAGTCAGTGCTGCATCTACAATGGCAACAAGTT
>LPNX010463750.1:560563-574215 GCA_001517045.1 Pseudotsuga menziesii | reverse complement strand
GGAGGAGGAGGATGATGATGATGTTCATGATGTTGATGTTGATGATGATGAGGATGATGATGATGATGTTCATGATGTTGATGGTGATGATGATGATGTTCACAATGTTGATGGCGATGATGATGATGATGATGTTCATGATGTTCATGATGTTGATGATGAGGATGGTGATTATGATGTTGATGGTGATGATGATGAGGATGATGATGATGATGTTCACGATGTTGATGGTGATGATGAATGATGATGAATGATGATGATGATGATGACGATGATGAAGGTGATGAGGATGATGAGGATGATGATGATGATGTTGATGGTGATGAGGATGATGAGGATGTTCATGATGTTCATGATGTTGATGATGAGGATGGTGATTATGATGTTGATGGTGATGATGATGAGGATGATGATGATGATGTTCACGATGTTGATGGTGATGATGAATGATGATGGATGATGATGATGATGTTCACGATGTTGATGGGCATGATGACTGATGATGATGAGGATGATGATGTTGATGGTGATCAGGATGATGATGATGATGATGTTCATGGTGATGATGATGAGGATGATGAGGATGATGTTCACGATGTCGATGGTGATGATGAATGATGATGAATGATGATGACGATGATGAAAGTGATGAGGATGATGAGGATGATGATGATGATGAGGATGATGTTGATGGTGATGAGGATGATGAGGATGTTCATGATGTTCATGATGTTGATGGTGATGAGGATGATGAGGATGTTCATGATGTTCATGATGTTGATGATGATGATGTTCACGATGTTGATGGTGATGATGAATGATGATGGATAATGATGATGATGTTCACGATGTTGATGGGCATGATGACTGATGATGATGAGGATGATGAGGATGATGATGAGGAGGAGGATGATGTTGATGGTGATGAGGATGATGAGTATGTTCATGATGTTGATGATGAGGATGATGATGATGATGTTGACGGTGATGATGATGAGGATGGTGATGATGATGTTCACGATGATGATGGATGATGATGAATGATGATGATGAGGATGATGATGAGGATGATGATGATGATGTTCATGATGAGGATGATGATGAGGATGATGATGATGATGTTGATGGTGATGGGGATGAGGATGATGTTCACGATGATGACTAAGATGATGATGATGTTCATGAAATTGATGGTACGGATGATGATGAGGATGAGGATGATGATGAATGATGATGATGTTCATGATGTTGATAGTGAGGATGATGATGATGATTTTCATGATGTTGATGGTGATGGATGATGATGATGATGATGATGAGGATGATGATGATGAAGGTGATGTTCATGGTGAGGATGATGATGATGTTCATGATGTTGATGGTGATGATGATGATGATGTTCTTCATGATGTTGATGGTGATGATGAGGAGGAGGATGATGATGATGATGTTCATGATGTTGATGGTGATGATGATGATGTTCACGATGTTGATGGTGATGATGATGATGATGATGTTCATGATGATGATGATGATGGTGATGGTGATGATGATGATGATGATGTTGATGGTGATGATGATGAGGATGATGATGATGATGTTCACGATGTTGATGGTGATGATGAATGATGATGAATGATGATGATGATGATGATGATGATGAAGGTGATGAGGATGATGAGGATGATGATGTTGATGGTGATGAGGATGATGAGGATGTTCATGATGTTCATGATGTTGATGATGATGATGTTCATGATGTTGATGGTGATGATGAATGATGATGGATGATGATGATGATGTTCAGGATGTTGATGGGCATGATGACTGATGATGATTA
The DNA here is from genome assembly GCA_001517045.1 of Pseudotsuga menziesii. NCBI lineage: Eukaryota > Viridiplantae > Streptophyta > Pinopsida > Pinales > Pinaceae > Pseudotsuga > Pseudotsuga menziesii. The sequence goes on along the minus strand of LPNX010463750.1, from coordinate 572,375 downwards.
TGATGATGAGGATGATGATGATGATGAGGATGATGTTGATGGTGATGAGGGTGATGAGGATGTTCATGATGTTCATGATGTTGATGATGAGGATGATGATGACGATGTTGATGGTGATGATGATGAGGATGGTGATGATGATGTTCACGATGTTGATGTTGATGATGGATTATGATGAATGATGATGATGAGCATGATGATGTGGATGATGATGATGATGTTCATGATGTTGATGGTGATGATGTTGATGGTGATGATGATGATGAGGATGATGATGATGTTCATGATGTTGATGATGAGGATGATGATGAGGATGATGATGATGATGTTGATGATGTTGATGGTGATGAGGATGAGGATGATGATGATGATGTTCACGATGTTGATGGTGATGATGAAAGATGATGATGATGATGATGTTGTTTATGAGGATGATGATGAGGATGAGCATGATGATGATGATGTTCATGATGTTGATGGTGACGATGATGATGATGATGTCCATGATGTTCGTGATGTTGATGATGAGGATGATGATGATGATGATGATGTTGATGGTGATGATGATGAGGATGATGATGATGATGTTCACGATCTTGATGGTGATGATGAATGATGATGATTATGATGAAGGTGATGATGAAGATGATGATGATGAATGATGATGATGTTCATGATGATGATGGTGATGATGATGAAGATGATGGTGATGATGATGATGATGATGATGTTGATGTTGATGGTGATGATTATGATAAGGATGATGATGATGGTGATGATTATGATAAGGATGAGGATGAGGATGATGATGATGAGGATGATGATGATGTTCATGATGTTGTTGGAGATGATGATGAGGATGATGATGATGATGATGATGATGAGGAAGGTGATGATGATGAGGATGATGATGATGATGTTCATTATGTTGATGGTGATGATGATTATGAGGATGATGATGATGAATGATGATGATGATGATGATGATGATGATGATCATGATGTTGATGGTGATGATGATGAGGATGGTGATGAGGATGATGATGACGATGTTCATGATGTTGATGGTGATGATGATCATGATGATGGCAATGATGGAAATGGTGATGATGATGATGATGATGATGGTGATGATGATGGTGATGATGATGAAGATGATGGGGATGATGATGAGGATGATGATGATGATGTTCATGATGTTGATGGTGATGATTATGATAAGGATGATGAAGGTGATGATGATGGTGATGATGATGACAATGACGACGATGGTGATAATGTTGTTGTTGATGATGATGATGATGGAAATGATGGCAATGGTGATGATGATGATGATGATGATGGTGATGATGAAGGTGATGGTGGTGAAGATGATGATGATGAAGATGAACATGATGAAGATGATAATGATGATCATGGCGATGTTGATGATGATGATGATGGTGATGATGAAGGTGATGGTGGTGAAGATGATGATGATGAAGATGAACATGATGAAGATGATAATGATGATCATGGCGATGTTGATGATGATGATGATGGTGATGGTGATGTTGATGATGAGGAGGATGATGATGATGATGATGACAACAATGGTGATGACGATGATGTTCATGATGATGATGACGACGATGGTGATGATGATGTTCATGATGTTGATGGTGATGATGATGATCATGTTGATGATGATGATGATGGTGATGATGATGATGAAGCTAATGATGACAATGAGGATGAGGATGATGATAATGATGATGAGGATGAGGATGAGGATAATGATGATGGCGATGGTGATGATGATGAGGAAGGTGATGATGATGATGATGATGAAGATGAATATGAAGGAATGAAGATGATGATCATGTTGATGATGATGATGAAGATGATGAGGAAGGTGATGATGATGATGATGTTGATGATGACGATGGTGATGATCATGTTCATGATGTTGATGATGATGAAGTTGAAGATGATGAAGAAGATGAAAATGATGATGAACGCTATTTTTGGTTTTAAGAAATGGGCATGCGATTTGTATGCACATAACGCGCTCACGATTTGTTTCTCTATAACGCGCACGCGTTTTGTCTAGTTAAATCATGCTCGCGTATTGTTTAAATTCAAAAATTTATTCCCTCCAAATGATAAGGCCGAGCCTCCACCCATGCTTTCATGGAATTCCTATGCCTATGTGTCTGCTTTGTACTTTGCTTCGGATTCAACATGCATGTGCCTTGGGGTATGATAAACCATGGCAAATTTAGCATTATATGCATATTTTCAATATGCTTGTGTTTAGCGGTTCGTCTGACTATGCTGCACACCTCCATTTTTTATGAGATTTTAGAAACATATATGGTTTTTTTTGCAGATTCTAAATATGTAAATTTTAACAAGAATACATAATTTTTTCTATTTTTTTCTTATTTATCTTCTGTCATCACTCCTCAACTCAAAAAACACACTGGTAGTGTTTCGTCCATATCTCTTTCGTTTCTCAACCATTTAAAAAAAAATTGTATGGTGCACTAAAGAACACCAACCTCTACATGCTAAAAAAAACCCATTTTCAAATAATTGCATTAAGCCATTGAAATGCTGCACCCACAATTGACGTACCGTTTTCGAGGTTTGATCTCTTATATAATTAAAAAAAAATAAACAAATTATTTTTATTATTGGAAAAATAGTCGTGCACTAGTCCTATATGTTCTCTATATGTATACCGGTTTTCGTAAGTTTATTCCATCATTTAGACACTCAGACGCTACACCCACAAAAACATATACCTTATAATTTGTCCAAAAAATAAAAAGTGCCTGTTAAAATTTATCTAACTTTATATAGTGAACAACATTTTCAATAGAAAAAAAATATATATTTGGAAAGGTCATTCAATTTCCTACATTTCTTATTTTTTTACTGATTGCAAGATTCATTGTGTAAGTGTCTCAAAATATCCATGCAAGTTGATGGATGCCTATTTTTTCAGTTTTGTATTGCATCTAACGTGCCAAAAGAGACCCTCAACTTCTTGCACACACCCATCTTTTTAAATTATGTAGTTGACATAGTTACAACTATGCCAACCACATTTTATATTTCTAGAATATTACAATAAAATTCTTTTCCCCCAAACCCACATGGTTCATTGAACCCACAATATGGTTTTTTTTAAAAACAAATTTGTTATAATGTAACTTGTTTTTAGACCCACTTATAACCCATTTTATATAGTTTGTAATTTGACATGTGCTGAAATAGAGCACGGGCTCCCGTGCTGGTTGGAACTCTCGGTCACGCTGGAGGAAGAACCAAGGTCGGGGCTAAGCCTCGGCTCCTTTGGGGCTCGAAATGCCACTTTAAATAATATTATTTCCATACATTATACAAAGAACACTACCAGCACAGTTGGTAAAGGCACAGAGACAGGGTATGGGAGGTCAGGAGTTCGAAATTGGTGGAGCAGCAACATTTTGGTGAACTTCAATCAATATTGGCCTATCCGGTGCTGCCACGTTGCAGTTCTGGATTGGTCCACCTCAACACCCAGTCAACTGCCAACTCATCTGCCGTACTGCCAACTAAGTTGCACAGTCACCTCTATACTGATACTTGTCCCATTTGGATTGGTATGTACTGCTGATTGGATTGCCACCTCATCGTCCGTACATGACATGTGTCACATCCTGATTGGACCGTACTGCCAGCTGTATGTCCGTACAACTGCCACGTCATCCTTTCGTACTGTATGAATGCCACATGTCACCCTGTTAGTGGTGCCACGTCTTCATGTTTTTACAATATGGATGCCATGTGTCACCCTGTCAGTGGTGCCACATGGCACCTCTTTTGCCAATTTTGCTTGTTGACCTCATAAAATAGAACGCGATAACTTTCTCATACGGAGTCTGTTTGAGGTGAAACGAACGCCGTTGGAATCGTCTCAATGAGCCCTTTGATTTGGAATTGGTTTTGCTGAGATTGGAGGACTTTGAAAATTTGGCCTTCCTAGATCCTCCTGGATCATTCCTCCCCACTGAGAAGCTTTTGGCCTCCAAAAGCCTTTACTAATCAATAGATAGGTGAGGGAATTGCTCCCTCGCTTTCTCCTTCTCGATCCACTTGGATTTGTTTGGATGAGTGCCTCTGATGCCCACTCAAAGATAATCAACATCACCTCTACGAGAAGTCCTTGTCCTTCTATCCAGGATGACATCTTCCTGTAGCTCATCCATGTAATCAGGAGAAAATTAATCAACTGATCAAAATGAGACATTCTCCCTTTCATACATGATCATGGGAGGCTCATAGAGTTTCAATTTCTCCACATTCACCACTGAGTAGATCTGCATGTATGGCGGTAGCTCTAAGCGAAAGGAATTCATCCCAATCTTCTCCAAGATGGTGAAGGGACCATATCTGATGGGCTTGAGCTTCTTTCCTTCTCCATTCATCCTCTCCTTGCTGATGTGAAGCCACACTTGATCTCCCACCTGAAACTGATGATCAACTCTATGCTTGTCATGGCGAGCCTTGTACTGGGCTTGACTCTTCTCCAACTGCTCTTGCACTGCTTGATGTACCTAGTGAACCCTCTGAATGAACCTGCAGGATTTGTCTTCATCCTTGGAAGTGCTTGAACCAACCTCTCTCCCGTAATTCAAGTCCAATGGATTCTATGGAAAGTACCCAAAGCATGTCTCAAATGGCGAGCTCTGAGTGGAAGAATGCATAGCCCTGTTGTAGGCATGCTGCACATATTGGATCTATTCATCCCATAACTTAGGATGCTTGTTGAAATAGCCTCGAAGAAAATGGACAACTATCTTGTTGAATACCTCTGTCTGTCCGTCAGTCTTTGGATGGAAAGCGGTGCTCCTCTTTAGCTTGGTTTCCATCATACACCATAACTTTGTCCGAAACTCTCCAAGGAATTGGGAGTCCTGATCCGAGATAATGGACATAGGAAGTATGAAGTGAACCCATACATGCTGAAAGAAGAGAGAAGTAGCCTGTTCTGCAGTGACCTACTTTTTACATGGCATAAGAATACACATCTTGCTAAACCTATCCACAACCACATACAAGTAGTCATGACCCCTCCTAGACATAGGCAAACCCCCCACAAAACCCATGGAAATGCTTTCCCAAGGATGGGAAGGAACAGGAAGTGGTGAGTACAGCCCCAATTTTCTATTAGTGGGCTTACAAGTAGAGCACATCACACACCCCTTTACATATTTTGTTACAATGTCTTTCATTCGAGGCCAATACACGAGTCTTTGCAAATGAGCCAAAGTCTTACCTACCCCAAAATGCCCTAATACAAGAGAAGTATGAGCTTCTCATATTACATGGACTCTTTCACTGATAGGAACACATAGCTTGCCCAAATGATAGAGCAAATTTCCCTGCAAATAGTAGTCTTCCACCTGTGTGCCATTGGTTAGCTTCTCATAAATCTTCTTGAAACCATCATCAGTAGCATACTGCTCAATATAACTTTCATGGGATAAAGAAACATTTTTTTAAACAATAGATGCAACAATAGGAGGTCTAGAAAGCATATCTGCCACTTTGTTACTAGCACCCTTCTTGTACTTGATCACTAGATGGAATTGTTGAAGAAATCCCATCCACCTAAAATGACGAGCTTGCTGGAGCTTAGTCTAGGACTGGAGATACTGCAAGGGCTAATGATCGATATGGATGATCATCTCCTTACCCATCAAGTAGTGTTTCCACTTCTTGACACTCTGAACCAAAGCATACAACTCTTTGTCATAGTTGGGGTAGTTGATCACTGCTTGAGTAAAAGTATTTGAATGGTAGAAAATAATCTTGTGGTCCTGCATCAATACTGCCCCCATGGCATATCCACTGGCATCTGTCTCTATCTCAAATGGCTGCTGCAAATCGGGCAAGGCTAGGACCGAGGCGGTGCTGATCTTTCCCTTCAATGTGTCGAAGGCTTTCTGCTGCTTACCTCCCCACTGGAAGGATTTCTTCACACTTGTTAAGGCATGCAAAGGAGATGCTATGTATGAGAAGTTCTGAATGAACCTCCTCCAATATTGAACAGCTCCTAAAAAGCTTCTCACTTTAGTAGCATTAGTAGGCTTAGGCCAATTGACAATTACATCAACTTTTGAAGGATCAATTTTTAAATTTCCACCTCCTACAATATGACCCAAGTAAACTAATGAAGTTTTGCCAAATTCACACTTTGACAATTTTACATACAATTTCTCCTTTTTCAAAGTATCTAATACTTTCTTTACATGCCCCACATGTGCTTCCCAAGTTTTGCTAAATACCAAGATATCATCTAAGTATACAATGAGAAAATCATCTAAGAATGGCCAGAAAACATCATTCTTTACATGCATGAAGGTTGCAGGTGCATTGCAAAGCCCAAAGGGCATCACCAACCACTCAAATAGACCTTGGTTGGTCTTGAAGGACATCTTCCACACATCACTTTCTGCAATTCTGATCTGGTGGTAGCCACTGCGCAAATCCAACTTGGTAAAGAACACAACATCTTTCAACTGGTCGAGCAAGTCATCTATGTGAGGAAGCGGGTATCAATTTTTGATCGTGATCTTGTTGAGAGCCCTATATTCAACACACATCCTCCATGTGCCATCTTTCTTCATCACCAACACAATCGGCGAACCACATGGAGAGGAGCTAGGTTTGATCACTCCGCGGTCCAACAAGTCTTGAACCTGCTTCTTAATCTCTGCCATTTCAACTGCGGACAACGTGTACATGCCCACATTAGGAAGAGGGGCATCCTGCTGGAGATGAATCTCATGTTGAATCTCCCTTTTGGGAGGAAAACCTATAGGTTCCTGAAATATTTCATCATAGTTAGCCACAATATCAATCATAGCCTTTTTATGAGAAGGATCACAACCTTTGAAAGCATCGAATGCTTCAGCATCTTTTTCTCTCACAACTATGAGCATGTATCTCTTATAAGTGTTAATGAGTCTCTTCATCTATCCTGCACTAACAAGAGTGGTGTTAGCCTTCATACTGTGAGCTCTCACGATGTACTCCACCCCATTTTTGGTGAGATGGTACTTGTTCTCGTGATGGAAGAATACTGCTTTTCGATCATACAAGTATGGGCTTCCCAATATGATAACGCAGATGTCAAGAGGAAAAACATCTAAGTCCACCTCATCGATCAACTTTGAAGTAATAGAAAACCTTAACCTGCATTGCTTAGTCACATGTAGCTTAGCATTATCACATACCCATCCAAGAGGGTAAGGCTTGGGGTGAGGTTTAGTCTGTATGCCCAACTTCTTAACAATTAATTCTGAGATCAAATTTACTTGAGAACCCGGATCAAATAATGTTTCAATCTTTGTATGCTTATACACAACTCTGATGTGAAACAACTCACTACTTCTTTTATCATTTTATTTAGAAACATGAGTAGAACTTGAACCAGTATGAGGAGTTTTGTTACCTTGCATTCCCACAACTGTAATCCTGGTTTTGTCACTTGAGTCGGAACCCAAATCTCGTTGCGCTGTTGCAATGGTCTTTTTCTTCTTTTTTCCTCGATAATTCTTTGGCCTCTATTCAGGATGCAACTTCCAACAACTTTCTTCATCATGCCCATCAGTGTTGCATTGTTTGCAATGGAGCTTTCCTCCTTCCTTCTTGGCAGTAGCTGTCTTCTTGCTCTTGTCTTTGTTTTTGGACTTGTGGTTGTTGTTCGGCTTGAAAGGATTCTTCGAATGGTCTTCTTGCAAATGCTTCCCCCTGCTCTCAAGATGAGTAGCCTGAACACTTGCTTCATCCACACTAGTAGGATTCAACAATAGAAAAGTATGGCATAGATAATGATGAAGAGCACCAATGTACTTCAAAAGAGTGTCAGGAGAATCTAAAGAAATATTCAACTCTAAAGCTTTCTTTCTAAATTCTTCAGTAAAATTCTGAACACTCTAACCCTTGCCTTGTCTAAAACTTTTCCAATCCATCATAGCCTTTTGAACATAACCCAACATATAAAATTGCTTATGTAAAGTAGAAATGAAAGCACACCATGATGAGAGAATATTACCCATTTGTTTGCTACCTTGTTGAAGCTTTCTTTCCCACCATACATGTGTGGTGCCTATCAGCCAAAGTGAAGCCAACTGAATCTTCACATCTTCTTCTTTGACCTACTAGACTCGGCAATAGACCTCAATTTTCCTTATCCAATTGTTCAACTTCTTTACATTCGCTTCCCCATTGAACATGGGCAAATCAAACTTCACATCGAGCTTCAATAAGGGCTTCTTTTGAGGCTCTTTGTGAGGAACCTTGGAATGCTAAGAATGAGATGAGGAAGAAGCACTTGAACTTGTGCTTGAAGCTGAAGGTGAAGAGGGAGGCTCAGGAGGCTCTTCGCCACCTCCTCCTTGGTTAACTAAAATATTGCCTTCATCCTTCACTTCTTTGTCTTCCTTCTTTAATTCACTGCCTTTTCTTTCTTTTGCCATACGTCCTTCACAGTCTGCAAACAACTTGTCTACCCTATCGGCCATCATGTAGAAGACCTTGTGAAAGTTTTCCTCCATCTCGATGCGGGAATCATTAGCATCCATCTTCCTCCTTTGGTGTGCACGTCTGATCTCAGAATTGTAAGGCTCTAATGTACCCTCACCAGTTTGCAGTTTAGCCCTCATGAGCATCCACACTCACAATCCAACATCAAATAGACCTGCTATGATACCACATGATCCGAAAACAAGATCTTTGCTACTCTATGACGTTAACATGAATTGCATAAAGAGCATGAAAGAAGCTCACAAATCCATAAGAAGAGAACCAAATAGCATAGACAATACACACATAAAGACAACAAGTTGATAATGGAGTTCGTCCAGGATGGACTACATCTCCAGGCCTGCTTCTCAATAGGAGGGCTGATCTATAATCTCAACATGAAGGCAAAATACATGGCAATGATACAATGATACCTTGGCGACAATGGTTAGGAAGAGAACCGCTTCCCAAAACACAACCAAACTGCTTCCAGCAACTCCGAAGCCTGAATACGGTGTAAAATGAGTATAAACACTCGTACCTTCCTCCTGCAGAGCTACACAATCTCCCTTATCTCCTTTAGCTACAAATTCTCCACTCCAAAGCATGCCATGTAAATGGAAATTAAGTGGGTTTATATAGGCTTGGCTTGCCCCACTCCACATTCTCCTCATGATTCTTTAGTTACAACAAATTTTGCCCAAGAAGGCATATGGTTCCAACTCCCCAAACTTGGTTAGGATCTTCTTAAACTATGTAGTTGACATAGTTACAACTATGCCAACCACATTTTATATTTTTAGAATATTACAATAAAATTCTTGTCCCCCAAAACCACATGGTTCATGAACCCACAATATGGTTTTTTTTAAAACAAATTTGTTATAACGTAACTTGTTTTTAGACCCACTTATAACCCATTTTATATAGTTTATAATTTGACATGTGCTGAAATAGAGCGTGGGATCCCATGCTGGTCAGAGCTCCCGGTCACGCTGGAGGAAGAACCAAGGTTGGGGCTAAGCCCCGGCTCCTTTGGGGCTCGAAATGCCACTTTAAATAATATTATTTCCATACATTATACAAAGAACACTACCAACACAGTTGGTAAAGGCGTGGAGACAGGGTATGGGAGGTCAAGAGTTCGAAACCGGTGGAGTAGCAACATTTTGGTGAACTTCAATCAACATTGGCCAATCCGGTGTTGCCACGTGGTAGTTCCGGATTGGTCCACCTCAACGCCCAGTCAGCTGCCAACTCATCTGCCGTACTGCCAACAAAGTTGCGCAGTCACCTCTGTATTGACACGTGTCGCATTCAGATTGGTCCGTACTGCTGACAGGATTTCCACCTCATCATATGTACATGACATGTGTCGCATCCTTATTAGACCGTACTGCCACATGTCTGTCTGTACAACTGCCACGTCATCCGTTCGTACTATACAGATGCCACGTGTCACCTTGTCAGTGGTGCCATGTCATCATGTTTGTACAGTACGGATTCCACGTGTCACCTTGTTAGTGGTGCCACATGTCGCCTTATCAGTGGTTCCACGTGGCACCTCTTTTTGCTAATTTTACCTGTTGACCTCATAGAACAGAACGTGATAACTTTCTCATATGGAGTCCGTTTGAGGTGAAACAAACACCGTTGGAATCTTCTCGACGAGCCCTTCGATCTGGAACTAGTTTTACTGAGATTGGAGGACTTTGAAAATTTGGCCTTCCTGGATCCTCCTGGATCATGGGTGGCAAGTTTGGATGAGTTTCTCATTGACCTTAGGGGAAAAGAGGTGATTAAGTTTTCATGTGATATTGGGAATACCAACAATAACTTGACCAAGTTACATGCTCTTTATTATGGCTCGAAAATCACATTGCTAATGGCAGTTTCTCAAGTATTGATATTTGTGAATACCCTCATGATCATTAATCAATTCCATATAGGCACTCCTCACTCTCATGTCATTCAGAAATGATTTCTTTCCTTAATTAATTGGAATCTAAATCACTTAACTAAGCTCTCATTCCGGCATCTGCATTGGTGCAATAAAAACATAATAGATCAATTGGAAAGTGAAGCAATTCATCTGGATAAATAAATTTTGGATCTTAAAGGTGGTCGAGTGGGTACCATAGATCCCATGGAAATCATGTGCAACTACCTTTTCTTGCATGGCTATGTATAAGTAGCGAATGGTGGAAAATGTCAACTCACACATAGGAAATTTGAAGCGACCAACATGGGATCAATGTGGTGCACGATGATGCTTACCAACATACAACCTTGATCCACTTCTCATTTAATTCACTTGCTTCAATCAAGTTTCTTCTATGTTCTCGTGATCCATTGAATTCTATCATCATAAGCTGGAGTGAGCGAAATCATGGCTAGTGATGAGATGAATATGTGAACGCCAATGGAAAAACCAAGCTTGAAGAGAGGTAAATATGAATCTAATTCTCTTCCTTTGAATGTGTTTATGCTATGACATAGTGAAAAAATAGAAAAATGGTTCTTCCTATGTTAAAAGCTTGTTCCTAGTCTGTGGAAGGGGGAGAGGGATATAAAAACCATGCTAGAAGGGTCTAAGAATGGGAAGATGTTCATTTGGGTGCATGGGGTTTGTATTGAAAGGTTGTTGGATGTGAAGGGGGTGTCGAAGGACGAGTATTTCTCATCATTTCTAGTATGGAATGTAAGGAGAAGTGATATGGAAAGGATAGCAAAAAACTTAAGAAAGGTGGCAGAGATGAAAATCATGGTGGGGGAGATACATGGCTTGAGAGGAAGTCTTTGACATGTTAAAGGGTGGCTCAATTGACCGAAGAAAACCAAGCATAGCATGATCATATTGTCCATAACATTATGGAGAAGAGGGTGGATGCTCAAGAAGATCAAATGTCCTAATTGACCATTGATAGTACTCATCAACTTGATATTCTCCAATATCTTGCCGGGAGAAGGAAGTCTAATACTAAAAAAAATTCAAATTCAATCATGATGGACCTTGATAAAGTGTTGCACACTACAATCGTTAAATTTGATGATTATTGTTAATCACCAGAGTTAATAGAAGCACCAAACCCAAATGTATGAGGTTAATGCCTCAGTTTTAGTTAGCTTATAATATATGTTTTATTGTTTTATCTATATGTTAGGTTACCACATCTGAGTTTATCAGAGTAAATATGGATGTAAAGTTTTGTTTTTAGTTTGGACAGTATGGGATGAATGGATTTTGAAG
>LPNX010463750.1:465981-559046 GCA_001517045.1 Pseudotsuga menziesii | reverse complement strand
TATATAATATAATATAACTCACACATTAAAAAAATTCCTTCTTGGAGTGAAGACCATAAAAAAAAATTCCTTCTTGAAATGAAGACAATAAAAAAGAAATACATATAAACCCAATTAATAGATTTTTCTCAAAAAAAATACAAATATCCTTATTCCAATGCTTAGATTGGTCATCAAATATCATCCCTAAGTAAATAAATTCTATAATTTGTTTAATGCATTATATTTTCTATATTAATAATATTCTATGCATTTAGAAACCCCTCATATGTGCTCAATTATAAACAAACCTACCTAGTTGCATGTGATATATTTCATTACCTATTTTCACATTACCAATGTCTATATTGAGTTAATGTAAAAAGTTACATGAATAAAGGGTATTAGAGATATGTAATTGTAAGCCATCAAAATCACTTGGGATCACACTCAGCCTGGGCCGCACCAACCCTTAATATGATTGGATTTTTTCATATCAATGGGATTTGAATCGACGACCTTTCCTCTTAGGGGCATCTTAGCCATACCCCACCACCGAATATCCTGCATCTCACGAATTCCATAATAATATTATTAAAATAAATACATTAATTTTTTCTACCATTATTAAAATATTAAAATAATTGTACCAAAATATTTAATACTATATTTTATTGATATTATTATAATAATATTTTTTTATTCAAATAAACACCAAAGTAATATTATTTCTTACCTGTTTAAAACTATAAATTTATACGTAACACACCCCACAAAACATTGTTAAACTTAGGCATTATAAACAACTCTAAAGAAAAACAAATTGGAATTAAAGATATATTAAAAAATTAAAATAAGTGTGCCGAAACATTTAGCACTATATTTTATTGTTATTATTATAAATCAATGCAATGAATTGTTTTTTTATTCAAATAATGCACTAAAGTAATATTATTTCTATTCTGTTTTACACTATAGATTTATACGTATCACACCCCCCAAAACAAATTGTTAAGCTTAGCCATTATAAGCATCTCTAATGAAGAGCAAATTAGAATTAAAGCATTTTATCATCTTAAGAAAAAGCATTCACCGAATCATTTACTAACGTCCAATACATGTAATCAAATAAAACGATGGCTTTCAAGGTCGGCAACAATTTAGATATGTTTTTTCTTTTTCTTGAAGGTAGAAGATGGTCAGATTTAATTGAGAATGACATGTTCAAAGAAATCCATACAATTGAAATGTAAAATTCCAAGCAAATGACTCGTCAATGTTAAAATTATTATTTGTCCATGTTTAAATTACTATATACCAAGTTACATATTCTTATATCATTGATTTTACATCATATTCTTACATCATTGAAATGTAAAATTCCAAGCAAATGAGTGCTCAATGTTTTTGTCCATGTTTAAATTAATATATACCAAGTGATATGATGCTCTTGTTGAGCCTTTATGTATTGACTATGCAATGATTAAGTGGGTTATGTTATTCTCGCCTTGATTCTTCTTTGGAATAAAACGTGAACCACCATATATAGGAGTTGAAAATATAAATTGCATTGTAATAATGCATTACATTAGAGTTATAGTGAACATCATGGGTGTTAGTAATGATGATGCTTGGTTTAATTTAACTCTATTTTGGAAGTTTCAATCACATTATTTTATAGAAATTAGAAATGTGTGTAAAGAATAATTGAATTTTAGCTGATTTTTTTTTTTGGTTGATTCTTCATTTTCTAGTTTATTGTGGATTTGTGAGCAAATTTTTACCATGGGAATGATGTTTTTAAGAGGGCTATCCATGGCTAACAATGAACCAAGTCAATATATGAGATACATCTCCAATCGCATATTCCACCACATGAAACCTATTTGTTAATGTAAGTGTTCAGAGTAAGAAATGACTTTACTTTGTCATTTGTTTCTTCATTTTCCTATAATTTCACAATTACTATGTACAACTGAGCTACCATTTTTATTATCATTTGCACAAATATTCACATTAAGTGTTTATTAGCGTTGAATTATGTATTTGGATAGTTTTGGATGAAAAGTATGGTATTAATTTCCTATGAGTTTTGGATGTAGATTTCTAGGTTGAGATAAGATTTTTAACATTGAGATGTAGATCCTCCTTAAAGTGCAAAATGAAGTTGTAGATCAGTCCCACTCTAGAGAACAATTGGTTTCTTTATTTGCATGGGTCGATCGACTATGACTGGAGGTGGTCCTAGTGTTTTGAGGGATCTATCCATAGAAATATTGTGTTATGGATCTACTTGTTCATAACTTCAAAGAACCAATTTTGTCCACAAAAAGGAAGGTGCTTGACTAGTACTCTATTTTTCTCAAAATTGAGGTCACGATGCTATCTTGAAATGATGCTGATAATGATGATATTGAGTATAAGAGAGAACATCCCTATTTTTGTAATCTCATTAGTATAGATCATGATTTTGTTTGGGATTTCACCTGATATGTGCTCAAGAACATGGATGATCTTGGTCATAAAGATTAGACACTTTATCTTTAACATGAGTTTGTTAAACTATTTGAGAGTAGGATGACTCTTTAGAGTCCCCAACGATCCTTTTTCCCCTGTATAAATAAACCTAGTTATCAAAGGTGAAACAAGCTAGATGTATTAAGGATAAGACTATGCTACAGATACTCTGTTTTCTTCATATTAATACAAATATTTCCTCTATTTCATGTGAGAATGCTTTAATTTGAGTTGGTGTAATCAGATCTTAAAGAATGTGGTTCTTGGTCGAAGAGAGGAGGGCCCCTATTCTAAGTTCAAGTACAAAGTTGTAGAATAGCTTATTTTGTTTTCATAAATTTGTGTGTTTGAATTAGAATTTGAATAATATGTTTTTTTCTATCAATATCATAAATGCTAATATTTATTTAATTATGATCACAAATAAATCCTCTTTTCACTTGTGGATTTTCTTCTTAATATGTGATTTTAATATTTTAAAAACTATTGTGTAAAAAAATATCTTTCATGTGTTTAAAACAAATCTTTCATAGAGACTAAAGGAATGAGCTTGTATTAATCTCAGGTAGGGTGAAATTGGTTCCTCATTCGATGATTAAATGGTCTGATTTGTAATATTTTCATTATCCAAGCTCTCAAAATCAATCAACACCAGAGACTTGAATTCAAATCTACCTCGGAGGATAGGGACTACATATAATTGATGTATAAATCCTTGCAATTGATTAAAAACAAAGATTGATGTTGGATTCATTTGCATGGGTTAAGGACTAGTATTGACAAGGTGCGATTAAGTGTTAGTAGTTCTTTTTAAATTTGTTAGTGTGAGTTTCCTTTCTTAGAGTTCATATTTTTAAATCCTTGTTGAATTAAGATTTGACATATAAATATATAGTCCAAACATCCTTTCAAAGAAAATAATTATCCTACTTGATAATTAGTGGTTTGATGAAATTGATGTCCTTGAAAGAACAATGATTTGCACCGACATAATTTTAGTGGTGCTTGAAGGGAGGTTGTCAAGGGTGGGGTAACATGGTTTGATATTGATTTTCATAGTATTTCCATTCCCTAATCGTATTCAAAATGTAGCTTGAAGCACAGGGTCAAAGTGAGTGGTAAGATGAAAGGTATGAACTTATGCATTCACCCTTAAGTTATAGAGGTGAGTTCTCATGCCACTGTCTCGAAGGTACGCATAATGCATGGCTTGTGGAAGAAATTTATATTTATCATGTAGAGGCTCTCCTAATTACACATATCAATGAGGAAGGGGTACCCCCATTACTAATAATTCTGCAAGAAGACAAGGTGGAATGATATTAGGAAGAGGAATAATGAACAATCACGAATTGGAAGTTCCTCCATCTGATCCTTCAACTAATTTTTCATCATCTTTGGCTTTTGCATCAATTAAATTTGAAGGGCCTACTATGATAGAGGAATCAAAAAATGAGTTGATTATTCGACATCTTGGAAACAATGATTTAGAATATAAAGTTAGACATAATCTTGTTCAAGGTCCAAAAGACTCTTCACAAGAATTAATATCATGTGAGGAATCTCACTTTTGGGAGATTTGAGAAAGTTTAGAATACACTAGGGAAGAAGAGAAAGATAATGATATCTACTCTCACATTTGATTTCCCCATTGAGAGTGTTACACGACAAACACCATTGAACAATATCCCTCTTTTGAATCTCCCAACTTTCCATGGTTTGGCATCTTAGCATCCTAAGACGTTCCTTTTTGAATTTGATGTCTTACGTCATAGTTATGATTATTTTATAATGCAAAAAATTGAATCTATTTCCTTCTACATTCAAGAGCACAACATGAAGATGGTTCAGGGGAATTATGGGGTAAACCATTCATATATGGGATAAAATGAGGCATTAGAGGAAATTTCAATTTAAAATGGGCCTTCCAGAAATAATACAAATTCCATGTCATCATGTATTAGCCAATCAAAATTCTTTAAAATTCAAAAAGGGAGCACCTCTTAAACAAATTTTTAAAATAAATTTGGGGATAGGTATCATAAAAAAAACTATTTTTTTTGTTCGTAGTTTTGACATTTCTCCCTCTGTTTTTACTGAAATTTTGATCAAGAGAGCTCATTGGATGTGGAATTCAATTCTGCATCCAACAAGTACCCACTCAGCATACTTTTGAAAGGCCCCGCTACCCCAAAAATAAGAAATACCTGAAAAAATGTGATGATGATGTCATCATCGCATTTTTTCAAGTATTTATTGTTTTTGGGGTAGCAGAGCCCGTCAAAAGTATTTCAAGTGGGTACTCATTGGATGCGGAATTTAATTCCACATCCAACGATCTCTCCCGATCAAAATTTGTGTAAAACACAGGGAGATATGTCAAAAATACGAACAAAAAAGTAGTTTTTTATTTTCTTCCTCCAAAATTAATAAATATTATTTTATTAATTTAACTATTATTTTATTGATTTTCCTTAGGAGGCCAACTTTAAGTTGAAATTTCCTCTAATGCAACGTTTCCTCCAAAAGTACCAGTACTATTGTAGTGCCAAACATATTTGAGAAGACATCTCCAAATTTTTTGTAATATTTCCATTTTGAGAGAACTATGGTTCACCACTAACCCATTCAATTCCCATGGGTTCTAGTGGAAAATTAAATTAATTAGTAAGGGAGTTAGTTTTGGCCATAGTTACTTTATGTAGTTAAATATATCATGAAAGGATGATGGACCACAATTTTGTGATATTTAATCCTTCTAATAATTGTTTATGAGTTATAGATGATTTAGGCGGATCAATAGGGAACACAGGAAGAAGATAAAACATATGAGTTGTGTCCCTTAGGAAAAAAAATAAAAAATCATATGAAATTAGTAAAAGCATCCAAAAGAAAGAAAAGAAGGAAAATAACAAAAAATCAAGAACACAAGAGTTTCCATATTTTTGAAGATAAGGATCAAGAAGGAATAGTAAAAGCAAGAATGCAATCAAGAGTCATTATGAAACCTATATATCATAATATTAGCTAGAGAGGGTGAAATCATGGAGATAAGTGGGTCCTATGCAAAATAAAATTACTAAAGAAGCATTCAACTTATCTATGGTTCGAACTTTCAGTAAAGCAAGCTCTAGAAGGAAAGAAAAAACCAACAACGATTACTAAATGGAGGATGGGCACTCTCTTTCACATAATTTTGGTCACTTTTTATTTTTGATCCTTGTGATCTTGAATAACTCTGCTCTTTTCATATCTTGGATAATGTGCCACTTGTTAGTATTGTGAGATATGCCCCTTTGGAACCAATAACTAATTGGGGGATTGAGAGATATTTTCAGTAGGTGATCAGGAACGGGATATTCACTTCTTTTCATGGAGATACATATAAGAAAATAATATATATTTTCATGTATGGTTCAAGTTATTATTGGTCTGGTAGAGTTCCAGTTGTAGAAATGTTCATTTTCTCATTGTTTTCCTATATTTAGGTTGAATTTTGTGCGTGTGTGTGTTTTGGATTGGAGGGCATAGTAATTGGTGTTGGATGTTGGTATACGATGTTGTATTGGCTATAACAAGTCTATATTAGGTGGTCTACGGAATTCAAAATATTGTTTGCATATATGGGGTTGAAATCCCTTCAGAAGGATCAATCTTTGTAATGCAAAAATTCATTGTTATTGAAGACAATTTGTTAATCTTTCTTTCTACATTTTCATAAGAAGATAAGCACTTAAATATCATATTCTTTTGTATTTTTAAGCTGCAAATGCATCCATGTACCTACACCTAATTTCCATCCTACATCCATAACATAAATGTGTGTTTGTCTTATGTTATTTGTAAAAGTGGTGGTGTCATATTATCTTTAGTCGAAATCAACAATTAATGGAAAAACAAGTTTTAATTTGTGTGTTGTATAAAACACAACTATTTTTCCAAAAATTAGTGTTAGGGCCATTTAGATTAATTAGCACATGTTAGGGTATAAATGCATTTTTTATGAGTAATTTTGAGTCAGTATGTAGTGGTAGTAGGTATCCCTCAGCTAAATGTAACTGATTATTTGATTACTATAAATCTAAGTATAATGATGTTAAATGTCGATTATTTAAACAATTAGATAACTCATATTGATAAATTGATTATGTCAAAGTATCTCTGACTATTATGTCTCCATTGTTATTGTTAATTAGGAGATATGCATAGGTAGGATATGCTTACTAATAGTACATATGTGATCTATGCATGCATTGGATGCATATGTAGACTTTGCATATATACATTAGTATCATTATACAATTGGTCACAAGATTAAATAATTGTGTAGGTTGTTTACAAAATAGTAAGTTGTTATACATTGATAATGGAAGTTAATATTTGTAAGGTATGTATTAAACTAGTCATTTAGTGTTCCTTAAATTGTATGTGAGCACTATAATAAATGATTTATTAAAGAGTCATCAATTGAAATTATTGTTAGAAATTGTCGTAAGTAAACTTGAATATTGTTCGTTATTCGACAGTAGAATTGTACTATTGAATTATTAATTACAATTAGTTTTACCCTTGAGAATAGTTGTCTATAAGTGTAAGAGTATTATGTTGGTAATAGGCCACTTAAAAACTAAACAAACAAGTAATTCATGTTTATTATTATTATTACTATTTATTCAAATAATTATTATTGTTATTATTAATACCATTATGATGATGATTATTTTATACTGTGGTGAAATAAGTAATTTCATTTTGCTAGTTAAATTAATAATTCAATATTTGGATTATTCTACCTCCTTTGATAAACAATATATATATATATATATATATATATATATATATATATTAGGAGTGAATTGTCCAAAACCAATAATATTGTATTAATATTATATGAATATTTAAACAAAATTTGAAATCGAAACATCCTTGTCAAAGCTGGTTTTTATTAAGTAATCAAGAGATTGGGATCTCGTTATGTTAGGTCATGCTTATTAATTATTATTTTATCCTAAAACATTTAAATCATAAGTGGTAGGTGGATCCATCAATTAAGAAGATACGCATCATAAATCAACCCAGTAGTGGTCATTCTTAAGAATTAATAAATAATTGAAGTCAACATGACAAAACTAATTTACTAAACATTATTCTTTGAACTAATAGAGAGAAAACATGATTTGATAAACATATTAAATATTAAATTTTCTTGAATATCGAAAAGGGGATTAATAGGTTTGGGTCTCGAGAGGATAGAGGGAAGACGATAGAGTAAGGTTGAAGGAAGCATAAGGAAGTTGAAGACATATAGGAAAGGTTTGAAGGAGTGGTCAAGGATCTTTGATCTTGGTTTTGGGGAAAAATAAATTTGAAAGAGAAGGGGAAAACCTTGTGGAATAGAGGAAGGGGAACATTATTGTTCAGGAAACAAAATAAGGAAGTTGTTATTGTAATTATTGTTTGGGTATACAGGGTACTCCCAAAAGATCAAACAACTTGAGCAACTGCTTCACACAAATAGATCAAAGATCAACACACCAATGTTTGTCACTTGGTTAAAACCCTCGAGAGGGAAACAGTCCACGACCCTAGCCAAATAGCTACATGGAGCAATTTATTATGCGAATGAAGGAAAGTTACATGAGATTCTCATAATCGATCAACTAGCCAAGGACCCTCTATGCTCTTTAAATAGAGATCATAGACCAATCAGGTGTTAAGCCACAGATCAATGGTAGGTATGATCTAACAGAATTTGAACTGTCGGATCACTCTATGTCTAGAACATATCATGACCGTTGGATTAGAATATTTACAAATGCATACTAATGCATGCTAAAGAAACATACTTTCACCTAATGGATATATTACACAAGTTGATCTTAACTAACTCCTAAGTGTTTAAATATCCTAACATCCCCCCTTAAGAACAACTTGGGATAGGATTGAATGATTTACAAAAGTGACACTATTAAGAGAAGAAAGGAGGCATTAGAGCCTATCCCCCCTTAAGGACACATTCCTGAACTCCTAACATAGACCGAAGTCTAGAAAACTTTGCTTCTGTAAGAGACTTGGTGAAGATTTCTGCAACTTGATCATCTGTAGGGCAATAGAGAACTTCAATAACACTATCATGAACAAGATTTATGATGAAGTGCATGTGTAGCTAAATGTGTTTGCTGTGTTGATGTAGAACTGGATATTTGGAAAGCTTGACGGCACTTTGATTGTCGCACCAAAGTGGAGTAGGTTGCTGCTGCTCGAATCAAAACTTTAAAAGGATCTGCCAAAGACATAAAGCTTCTTGACTGGCATTAACTGCGGCTTGATATTATGCTTCTGATGAAGAAAGAGCAAGAGCTTGTTGTTTATTACAAGCCCAAGTGACAGGTCCAGATCCCAGGCTGAAAACATAACCTGCAGTAGACTTTCGATCATCAGGATCGCTGGCCCAATCTGAATCAGTGAAACCAACCAACAAAGGTTCCCCCCTATATTGAATTGTACCTCGAATATATCAAAGTATTATTTTTGATGCTTTCTAATGACTTTCATGAGGAGTTTGCATATAACTGGAAACACGACCAATGACAAAGGAAAGGTTAGGATGGGAATGAGTCAAGTATAAAAGACTACCAACAATTTGACAATACAAGGTGGCATCTACTTCAGGGGAAGTACAAGTGGAAGAAAGTTTGACTCTAGACTAGAAGGGAGAAGGGGCTGGTTTACAATATTCCATGTGGAAGCGACGAAGAAAGTCACACGCATACTTAGACTGGGGAAGAAAGATTCCTTATTTGGTTTGTAAAACTTGGAGACTAAGAAAATAATGCAAATGTCCTAAGTCTGACATTTCAAAATTTTGCTTAAGACTGGATTTCACATGGGTTATAAGTTTAGGGTCACTACGAGTAAGGATAAGATCATCAACATAAAGAACAAGTATGATGAGATGGTTTCCTACTTTCTTGGTATAGACATTGGGGTCAGAATGGCATCTAGAAAAACCAGTGTCAAGGAGAAGGTTATCCATTTTGGCATACCAAGCTCTAGGAGCTTGCTTAAGGCCATATAAGGATTTCTTAAGGAGACAAACAAGGCTAGAATTATTTTGAACATATCCAGGAGGTTGTTCCATGTAAATTTCCTCATGTAAATCACCATGTAAGAAGGCAGACTTAACATCCATTTGATGGACTTCCCAGTTATGTAAGGCTACAAGGGAAAGAACAAGGCGGATGGAGTTCATTTTTGCTACAGGGGAAAAGGTTTCATTGTAGTCAATCCCTTCAACTTGGGAAAAACCTTTGGAAACTAACCTTTCCTTAAGTCTTTCAACACTTCCATTTGATGCATACTTAGTTCTGTAGACGCATTTACATCTGACAAGTTTTATTCCTTTTGGAAGAGGAACAAGATCCCAAGTATTGTTCACCATTAAGGAATGCTATTCTTCATCCATAGCTACATCCCAATCTGGATTTCATGAAGCTTCTGCAAAAGTTTCTGAATCATGATTCTCAGAAACTTGAGCCAAAAGAAAAGAGGCTCGCTGAAACTAAGAACATGTTTGACGTTCATCTCTAGGATCACCGACAACATCACCAGCTGCTTCACATGTTGAACGAACCCATCAAGGAAGTATTGGTGCTGGTGCAATTTGAGGAACATGAGCAGGCGGAGGTGGATTTTCATCCTCACTATTATCATCAGAAACTGGAGCTGGAAACCTGTCAAGGAAGTTGGAAGAAGAAGAAGAAGGCACAATCGTCGAATCAGGCTCGTAGACCAAAGATGGCAGACCCACCAAGTTAGGCTCACAGGCCAAGATATTTTCATCAAATTTAACATCTCTTATAATTATTATATCACATGAATGGGGTTAAAGAAGAATATCCAACAAATATGCACTTTTCACTTTTAGGCTGCAATGCTTTCCATTTTTCATCTGGAATGTGAGCCCATGCTTCACAACCAAACACACGAAAGTGACTTACATCTGATTTAATTTTACTCCATGCTTCTTCCGGTGTTATACCTTGTAAAAATTTAGTGGGTGTGCGATTAACTATGTAATTTGGACAATTTATGGCCTCAGCCCAATATTGAAGACTTAGTCCCTTAGATTGGATCATACAATTAGCCATTTCTTTTAAAGTGCGGTTCTTCCGTTCAGCTACACCATTTTGTTGTGGTGTATATGGAACAGTGTGTTGTTGTTGGATTCCTTGTTCATTGCAGAAAGTAGTGAACAAGTTGTTAACATATTCTCCTCCATTGTTAGATCTTAACTTAATAATTTGATGACCAAATTATTTTTCAACAAGGGCCTTGTAGGCCAAGAACATGTTAAATACTTCGCTCTTAATTTTTAGGAATTAAACCCAAGTGCATCTCGAGTAGTCATCAATGAAAGTTAAGAAATATTTGAAACTAGAAAATGATGCAGATGGAAGAGGACCACACAAGTCACTATGCACAAGCTCCAAAGGAACCGAGGCGTGCCAAGAGGCACGTTTGTCAAAGCTGTCACGATGATGTTTTCTGAATACACAACCAGAACAAACACCATCCTTGCAACATACCATTGGAAGACCAGTCACCATATTGTCTTTACATAATTGTTGTAATGAGCGATAATTTAAGCGACCAAATTAGTCATGCCAAAGTTTGCTCAAGTTATCACTATGAGCAACAAAAACTGAAGGAAAAGGTGATGACCCAAAGTTGTTAAATTTGTATAACTTGGTAATATCATCAACAGTTCCAGTAGATAGGATTTTTGGAACACATAGTACATCAGTGAAATGACCATTTTCTACTGAAACTGTTCCAGATCCTACAACACTTAGAGATCTATCATCATCAACAAATATTTGTTTGGTGTTACATTCATGCATAGTAGAAAAGATGGCTTAATCCTTATCCATATGATAAGATGCTCCAGAATCAATGAGCCATTCATTTGAAGTAGAAGAAGAAGATGCAGTATAAGAGTAACCAGAAGCACAAAGTGCATGTCCATGAGAATTAGATTCTGAAGACAAATCAAGGCTGATGTGGTGCTTCTTCATTGCTGCTTCCAAGGCTGCCATCTTCTTGAAACACTTAGATTCATCATGATTATCTTTCCTACCAAAATTGCAACGACGCTCAGTCTTCTTTCCTTTTGGCTTGGATCCTTTGTTATGTTTTAAAGAAGGAGTTGACTGAGAGGGTTTGGGACCCTTGTTGTTTGGTTTATTATTGTGAAAATTATATTTCTTGGGAGGCTTGGAATTTTCTTTCTATTGGGACAATAAAGCTTTCCCAGATGTATCTACATTGTTAATTATTCCAAGATGAACGAGCTTATATTGCTCTCTAATTAAGGAATCACAAAAGGATTCAAGACTAGGCTCTTGATAGCTAGCTGCAGTCAAGGATTCTTTCATGGAGTAGAATGTAGATACAAAAATAGAATATGCAGGTCCAAGTTTGGAAAGAATATGATAAATGCATTGCTTGTCTTCTTTCTTAATCTTTCATTCTGCACATAAGAGTCTAAGAGTTTTATACTTAGATAAATAATCTTGAGTGCATGAAAAATCATTTGGATTCAAGGAAAGCAACTCATTCTCAAGTTGATGACCCCGAATTTCATTGTGTTTACCAAACACAGATTCCAACTTTTTACAAGCTTTATCATGTTCATCAATTCTTAATATGTGGAATTACAAATCAGTAGAGATTGACATCCCAATCAATACACAAGCTTCATCACATCTATTTTCCCATTTAATTTTTTTATCATCATCAATGGGTTCTATTTCTTTCCTTGAGGTTATCCTCAAAAGTCCCCTACTTCGTAGAACATCCTCCATATGATATTTCCATGAGAAATAGTTAGAACTTGTAAGTATAATATCACAAGGGGATGCCATAATATAAAACAATAGCTGAAAAAATAGAAACTAACTATCTGGTTGCAAATAGCTCGAAAAAATATGCGGTTTTAAAAAAAACGGCACTGAAAACTGATTTTGGATGATGAAGTTATGCTTGATCAAAGAAAATGTTGAAGATGTTTCCAATAGTGACGTGGCAGATATTAACTTGACCAACTAAAAAAAGAACCCCCCCTCTTCCCAAGATCAACCTTTGACAATCACTTTACAATAAAGTTGCTTTGAAGTGAATCAGTTTTGTGGAATAAGTGAGGTTCACTTTTAGAATAATGGTACTTTTAAATAGTGCTGCAATAAATTAAAAGACTTAAGTGACTCACTTTTTATTTTATTTTATTTATGTGAGATACACTCACGGTACCATCTACTAGGTAGATATCCTAGTTATAGAGTTTGTGTCCTTTCATTATTGAGAGAGAGTGGAGCTCGTTTGCAGGAAGGGATGGGCGTGCGAGGGTTTGATTGAAGGCTAGTCGAAGGTTTCTCAAGCTTCAGCCGGGATGGCACCAGGCCCTTCACTCCTTCCAGCTTCTGGCGGATTCACTAATTGGTATCGCCCTACCTGTTCTTCTGTTTTTTGTTACCTGGCTGTTAGGGTTTTCTGTGTTCGGCGCTTTCTGGATTCTACCTCTTGCTTCGTTACTCCCCACTTGGTTTTTGATTTGGTTTTGTTGATCTGCCTTTTATTTTTCCTTAGACGCTCCCGACAACTAGAGTCCCTCCTCATTCGAGGAATAGTACCAACCAGTATTAAAAAAGTGGGAATCATCATTTTTGTCGGCTCGCTTCACCTTCTTCATACGTCGATTTGGGTGGCGACCTACATTCTTTGGATATGTTGAATGTATTGGTACAATGACATGTCCTTCTGATTTGGGTCTGTCAGTATGTGGTTTTTTTTGGTGGCTGTGTCTGTTTTTACCCACGCCTTATTGTCTCTTGGTCAGCTATCCTTTGGGAAGTAGTCTTACCCAGTGGGTATCCCCACTTTATTGTAACCCTTGCCAATCAGGCGGCCATATGTTAACCCTAGCTTTATTAAGAGTCGATTGAGATTTTTGTGATTTGTGGCCTTAGGGGTAGCCTTTATCTGTCCGCTAGCTTCAGGGTTTGTATTGAGGGTTATTCATATTACATACACCCTCTTTCTACTTCTTGCTATGGTTTTTTTTTTCCCGGGTTATTGACTATCGGTGATGTAAGGTTTTGCGCCTTCATTGGTGACTATAGAGTGGAAGACCCAGTTGTGTTTTTTTGCTGCTCTGTCGCTCCTCGATAATATTGTCATTTCGGTGCCGTTTTTGTTGAGATTTTTGCTGAACAACTCCTTTATTATTTGACCTTAATGCATTCTGGAATGTATTTGGAAATTTGGGGTTTTTTATTATCTCTCATTTGGTTTGTCCCTTTCAGGGATGGTATGACTTCGGTTGCTTATTTAAGGTTTTATGATATATAATCCTTTTGATGAGATTTATTACTGTCTGGCCGTTATTGTATGAGATATATCTGATTCTCTGATTTCTGCTCTTTGGTATTCGACTATCTTTATGTCGGTATTGATTTGCGGCCTATTTTGCCCAGTTTCGTCCTTCTGTTTTGGGGTTCTGGGTATTATTCGGAATATCTGGGGTATGTTGCTCTGTTAGTGGATATAATTCCTATTATGCTGGTGATATTAACATATCTGGGGTTCTAATAAAATCTCTGTTATTCAGCTCTATATATATGATGATTATATGTATGTGGCTTGAACTTGTTACTGAGGAGATGCTTTACTATTATCTGGAATGACTTGGTTCTCTGGTCTTACGGGTTTCGTATGCTCTCCTATTTTTTTATCCTATCAGTGTCATATTTGTTATCTGTGATTTTTTTAAGATGCTGTTTCAGAGCCCTTTAGTTTGACAGCACTATGTCCGGGGTTTGGTAATGATTCTACTTGCTATGATGGTTGGGTCTGATATGCTGTTATCTTGAGAAAGTCGGTCAGGCTATATTTATTTGCCAGTTATGCACTTTTGATCGGGTTTCTTTCTGATTATTATTCAGCATATTCTGGATATGAATGTTTGCAATAAGTATATCAACTTATTTATTGGTTGTGGTATCTGAGATTATTATTAAAGTAAATGATATCAGCCATCCTTCTGCTTGCCTACTTGTTGGAGATACGTATTTGAAGGTTTGTTATTGATGTGGTGTTGTTTTATTCTTGGCCTGGCTTGGCTTTCTAGGTGTGATTGTATTTTTGGGAACCAAATGTCTTCTTTCCATATTTATTGATCCTTTCTGTGCCCGAATCAACTTCTAAGTTTTCATTCAAGAGATTTGATTCAGACCCCTATTTATCTGTTGCTCTAAGTCCGGGGTATGTACCTCTTGGTTTACTACTTTGTATGAGTTTCTGGATCTGTTTTGGGATCTGCTTACTGGGAAGATTATTCCTTGGTTCAGATGGAGGAGACCCATGATGGGTCTCCAGACCCTAGAGCGGACTATGGTCCTTCTCTCTTTCAGAAGCAGCGGAAGGAAAAGGCTTACAAAATTATGGAAGGGAAACTCCGATATGTGGTGGGTCGAGATATCTATATGGATAGGGTGGAAGCTTTGAGTCGTCGGGCCTTAATTGGGAGGTTGGAATATGCTTCCATGGAGAAAAAAGACTGGGTTTCATGGGCTTCTGAGTATTGGAAACCTTTCCTAACCTATGTTCCCACTATCAGCTTGTTGGTTCGGGGCTGGATCGTTTTTGTATTCTTAGAGGATTCCCATGCCTCTGAGGTCTTAAGCCGTCTTTGGAGGGTGGGTCAGGGTTCTTTAGTACTTGATCAATGGCATGTAAACTTTGATCCAGTGAGAGAAAGAGTGAAAAAATGACATTTGTGGGTAATACTCCCAGGGCTTCCTTTCCCGCTCTGGAACCGATCTCTTTTGGAAGGTATTGGGAACACTATAGGTCGGTTTGTAGCTCTAGAGGATGACTTCATGAATTCCTTTGATAAGAGGAAGGCTAAAATTCTTGTCAAACTTGATATCACTAAAGGACTCCCAACTGACGTAGACATTCTCTGTCATGAGAGTTTGTTTATACAACGTTTGGATTTTCAGGGCATTCCCTTTAGATGCAATGTGTGTAGAGAGACTGGCCATTTGCGTCGTGACTGTCCTTCCTTCAGAAAGAGAGTGGTCAAGCGCTCTTTAACTGATTCTTTTGTTAATACACCTTTAATATCTCCATCAAAGGATGTTTCAACTCCAGTTCAAAATGTCTCCTCTACTGGTCATTTGAAAAATGCTATATCTCTTTATGGGGAAGTTTCAGATCTTGATCTGGATATTATTGATTCAGTGATTAAAAGAAAAAAAACTCCTACTCTATCATGTAATCATTCTGTGGAAATTGATCCTGTAGTCCCTTCGAAGCCTGCTTTATTGGAGCCAGCTCCTTTTAGCCCTTCTCATGTTCAGGTTCCTCCATCTGCTTTGATTCTGATTGAAGACATGCCTAGCTCCTCTCCTTCATCTTCCCGACCCCTGGAAATTGTTTCCCCTCCTCCTTTGTTCACTGAGGAAGATTTCCCCCCCTTACCTATTAAGGAGCCATCGACTTTAGAAACACCTCCTCTTAGCCCAACTGTTTCCCCTTCCTTCAAAGACCCTTCTTTGCAAAAATATCTGAACATTTTCTCGGATAAGTCGCCCCTTTCTCCTTCAGTTCCCCCACTAGAATCAATCAGATTTGAGAATGTCACTATCAGAAGAAAGAAAAAATATACTAAGCCTCCATTTGACTCATTGGATTTAGCCCCGGCTCCTTACACCCCTTTATCTATGAGATTAAAAGCAGCAGATTGTACTTCTTCCTCTCCTTGGGTCCTTAGAGCTTCGACCCCTCACCTTACCGATTCTTAATGCGTATCCTTTCCTTGAATATCCATGGTTTGGGGGGTTCTGCCAAACAAAAAAGCCTCCGTCTCTTGCTAACTACTCTCTCTCCTGATTTAGTTCTTCTACAAGAAACAATGACAAGTCCTTATCTAGCCTTATTTGCTTTTTCCAAAATCTGCCTGGGTTGGGAGGTTTGTGCCCTTAGCTCTTTCGGTCTCTCTGGGGGATTACTCTTTGGCTGGAATTCGAAACTTTTTAAATGAAAACCTTATCAAACTGTTGCTGGTATATTACTGAAAGCCACTATCAGGGGTTCTGCTATAAAGCTCTCCATTCTTAATTACTACGGCCCTTATCACAATCGTGATTCTTTTTGGAATACGGTAGCAGCGGGAAGTCTCCTTTCGCTGCCTAATCTTATCTTAGCTGGGGATCTTAATCTAACTCTTTCTGCTTCATAAATCTGGGGTTCAAAATCTTTTTTAGATCCTTTGAGCCCTTATTTCTCTAAGCTTTTCTCAAATCATAACCTTGTGGATGTGGCTCCTCCCTGTGCTGGCCCTACTTAGAGGAATGGGAGGATTGGGGAAGAAGGTATTTATAAAAGATTAGATCATTTTATGTTATCTGAATAGCTGGTCAGCATTCTTCCCAAGTATAGAACTTGGACTCACAGATGTGGGATTTCAGATCACTTCCCTATTGTGTTGGAGTGTTTAGCTCAACAATTCTCTAGTGCTTATCCTTTCAAGTTTAATCATACTTGGTTAAACAATGAAGATTTTTTTTAGATGGTTCGTTCGGAATGGCCTCTTATTCAATCGGATCGATCTTTGGATTCCATGAATAATCTTTCCTACAGATTGCGAGCTCTTAAAGAAAAGGTAAAAACATGGACTAAAGCTGAAGCTTCAAAAATGAAAGATAAATCTATGGCTTTGGAGGAAGAAATCAACAGTCTTCTCCGCTCCTCTCAGTCTGCAATGTTGAACCAAGATCAGTAATTAAATTTGAACTCTCTCAAAGCAGCTCTTCAACAATTGACTGATCATTAGATTTCTTCTGTTAGACTTCAAAGTAGAATAACCTGAGCTCTTAAGGGAGATGCTAATACCAAATATTTTCATGTGGTGGCTTCAGCCAGAAAAAATCATAATTCCATTTGGAGTCTTAAAGATGGTTTGGGTAATTGGGTTTCAGATGATCAAAGTCTAAAAACCCTTGGTATACAATATTTTAAGACCATGTTTGAAGATGATAAGCCGACGAAACTGGAATCCCAGCTGAAGGTTATTCGTCTCTTTCCCTCTTATATCAGTTTGGAGGATAAGGAATCTTTTTCTAGCCCTATTACTCTGAAGGAAGTGGAAAAGTCTTTGCATCTTTTTAAAAAAGATAAGGCCCGTGGCCGGATGGATGGCCATTTGAGTTCTACTTGTTCTTTATTGATCTTTTGGGCCCTTTCCTAGTTCAGGTGGTGGAATCAGCTAGAACCATGGGCAAAGTGATTCCAGCTATTAGCTCAACTTTTCTTTCCCTTATTCCCAAGACAGACCTACCTGTTACCTTCACTGATTATCGACCTATATCCCTTTGTAATCTTTTCTATAAACTGATTTCCAAAATTGCAGCGATGAGGCTCAAACCCTTCTTGGATTCTTCCATCTCTCCTCAGCAATATGGATTCTTAAACAATCGGCTGATCCATGAACCTTTAGCTATTACTCAAGAAGTCCTGCATACTATTAACTCTAGACACAAATGTGCCCTCATCCTTAAGATGGATTTATCCAAAGCCTTTGACAGAGTTAACTCGACCTTCATTCATCTTCTCCTTATTCAGATTGGGGTTCCACTTGTTGGAGTTAATTGGATCCTAGGTTTCCTCTCTTCAGCCAACTTTGCTATTCTTGTTAATGGATCTTCCTCTTCTTTCTTTCCTGCATCTCAGGGATTAAGGCAGGGATGCCCTTTATCCCCCCTCTTGTTCATTTTGGTTATTGAAGGGCTTAGTCTTCTGATAGAGGATGCAAAGAAGCATGGAAGGATTAAAGGCATAAAAGTTTCTTCAAAGCTTTCGCTCACCCATCTACTATTGGTAGATGATGTGATCTTATTTGGTTTGGGATCCATTGAGTAATGGCTGGCCTTTAAAGCCATTCTAGATACTTTCTGCGAGGCCTCAGGCATGAGCATCAATGTGAATAAATCTTGTTTTCTTCAAAATGGTATGGAAGAGGAAGTTCTTCAAAGAATTACTGATTTTCTCCCTTAAAGGACTGAAGATCTCTGGAAAGGTTTTAGTTATTTGGGCTACTTCCTGAAACCATCTGGATATTTGGTTAAAGATTGGCTCTGGTTGGTTTCAAAATTTGAAAAGAAAATATCACATTGGACAAACAGACTCCTCTCCATAGGAGGTCGACTTGTCCTCATTCGTGCTGTTCTCTCAAGCATTCCAGTCTACTGGATGGCTCTGGCTCCGATTCCTTCTTCAATTCTAGATAAACTAAGGAAGCTGATCTATTCTTTTCTTTGGGGATCTTCTTCCAGGAAGAAAAAATTTCATCTAGCACACTGGCATCTTCTAGCTAGGCCCACTTCCCTTGGTGGCTAGGGTATAAAACATCTCCCTAGCTTTAGTTTTTCCTTGAGAATGAAATCTTTTTGGTGGGCAGTAAACAACAAGGGCATCTCGAATCTTCTCATTACTGTTAAATACCTGAAAAATAAACCTTTTCACCTTTGGCTCAGGGAAAAAAACTTCATTTACAACAATGTTTGAATTATTTGGAAAGGCTTTATGACTACTTTGGTTTGGATCGGTAAAGGTATTATCTGGCAAGTTGGAAATGGAGAATCCATTTTCTTGGGTACAGACCCAATTGTGGGTATGGGATCCCCCTTCTCCCTGCCTAGAGGTTTACGTGATTACTTAGAGGATTATGGTTTATGTACTTTAGCTCAGGCTCGCAATCAAACTCCCAATGCTACAGGTTATTGGTTCTCTGCAGATGACCTTGACCTTATCGGTGAATGGAAAACTATATGGGAAAATTATGTTAGAGGTTTGGATTTTGGCCGTATACGGCTCAAGGATCAAAATGATATTTTATCCTGGTCTCACGATAAGTATACAGGGCCGTTATCTGCTGCTGAAGGTTATTCCTGTATAATCTCTGATTGCTGTTCAGAAATAAATGACAAAGTTTTGAAAATCTTATGGACTGTGAATATTCCTCTGAAAAGAAAATGCTTTATCTGGTTATTGATATATCGGAAAATATTAACCTGGGAGCAACTGCAGTCTAGAGGATTCAATGGGCCAAGTAGATGTGTTCTTTGCGATGGTAACCTGGAAACTATCCATCATCTTTTCTTCAGCTGTCCTTTTTCTGCCAGTATATTCTTTCATTTTGAGAAAAAATTCAACTGCTCTTTTCCCATTACTAGCTCTGTTCATTCCTTTCTGGGCCTTTGGTTTTCTCGTATTACGAGTTCTGCTCCTTACAGCTACTTTCCACTGTTTATTTTTTGGGGAATCTGGCTATTAAAAAATCTCTGCATATTTGAAAATAAGAAACTAGCCTCCTCTTTCTTGATTGCCAAAATTGATGGATTGATAAACACTTTCCCTGTGCCTTTGAGAAGCCAAAAAATCCGCAATATTGGCCATGAACCGGTTAAATGTTTCCCATGTGTCTTCTTTGATGGAGCAGCCGCAGAGAATATTGGTGGATCGGGTTATGTGATTTTTATCAATGATTCACATTTCTTCAGTTTCTCAATGGGCTGTGGGAGCAATTCGAATACTAGAGCTGAGTTGTTGGCATGTTGGGAAATTCTTAGAGTCAGTCTATTGATGGGTATCCCACTGCAGCTTATTTATGGAGACTCCATGGTGATTATCTCTTGGCTTAACAGAAATTCTGCACTTGATGTTCCATCACTGATGCACTGGTGTTATGACATAGGACTTATGCTTCAGAAGGTCCCGCCAATGATCTTTAAACATACATATCGTGTGCATAATTTGTTGGCAGATGCACTCTCCAAACAAGGCCTGAAATTGGATATGGGGTTTGTTTCTTTTTCTGAAACTATAGATGGTTTAATTGTGAATTAGGGCATTCTCAATCTCTTTTAGAGTAGCTGATTAATACTTTTATTCAATGTGTTTTCAACGATTGACAGAGTATCACTTTCTGTTCTTATTGAGTTCTTCTTGCCAGCATATATTGCTCTGATTGTATGTTCTGAAGTTCATCTTCGATATCTCTCAGTTCCTGCTAACTTGATTTATCAGGGATGATGAGAAAAGTCTGCTACGATCAGACTTTTACTTTTTTGTTTCAGCTGTTATGTTTATTGTCACTTGTTCTCATATGTGATGGTTCTGGTTTGGAAACTGTTATGTCACTTTTGAAGTGTAGTTGTTATGTATTGTCACTTATATGTGTGATGGACCTAGATTGGCAGTCATGCTGATATGTAAAAGATGTCTTTTGATTCATATGAATAACAAATGCTGGTATTTTTTTCCTCTGAAAAAATAAAGTAACTTGAAAATATAAATTGCATGCATTAAAAAGTAGCTTAATAAGACTTGAACTCAGGACCTATTAATCAAGAAAGCAACTTTGGACCAAGTGAGCTAAGTTTAAAAGGTACGTAAAAGAATGGAAAGAGGAAGGGGTCTTTATTTTTTATTTTTACTCTTCTCTCTCGTTCTCTGTGCTTGCCTTTTTTTTTTCTGCAAATCACAAAAAAACATTTTCCACACAACGGGGTTAGATCTTGGTTATCTTACCTGGAAAGTGTACATTTTCAAGTTTTCTTGTTGTTTCTGATTTGGTGTGATCGCACAAGGCACATGGCAAAGAACATACATAGCCGAGAAGACAAGAAAAAAACTTTTCCTTACTGTTTCTGATTCGCCACAATCGCTCAAGGTGCATGGAAAAGAGTATACGCAGTCAGGGAAGGTAACAGCTTGAGACTAAAACAAAAAAAATCTAATAATAAAACTGATAAGATATGAAAGATTTAAAAAAAATCGTTATTGTAACATTATACCTTAAGATTTGCCGAAATGGGTGTTTCTAGAACAAACGGAAACCGTTTTCGATGAAATGAAGACTATTTCCCAATGGAAATGGTGCTCCAGACGCAATGGAATAGCTCCCACTAGCCAAAAATGCACAGAAAATATAGAACTAGAAAACCTTTCAAAATTTCGGTAACACCGGTTCCAGATCTAGATCAAAACCGAAAGTGGCTCTTCATAAAAGATCTGATACCATGTTCGGGTATACATGGTACTCTCAAAAGATCGAACATCTTAAGCAACTGCTTCACACAAATAGATCATAGATCAACACACCGATGTTTGTCACGTGGTTAAAACCCTCGAGAGGGAAACAGTCCACGGCCCTAGCCAAATAGCTACTTGGAGCAATTTATTATGCAAAAGAAAGAAAGTTACATGAACTTCTCATAATCGATCAACTAGCCAAGGACCCTCTATGCTCTTTAAATAGAGATCATAGACCAATCTGGTGTTAAGTCACGGATCAATGGTAGTTATGATCTAAGAGAAGTTGAACCATCGGATCACTCTATGTCTAGAACATATCGTGACAGTCGGATTAGAATATTTACAAATGCATACTAAAGAAACACACTTTTACGTAATAGATATATAACACAAGTTGATCTTAACTAACTCCTAAGTGTCTAAATATCCTAACAATTATTGGTTTGTGGGCTCATGGGCTAGTAAGTCTATCGATGTCTTAGGGCTAGCATGATGAGAGCTGGTCGGAAGGGTGGTTTATTCAGTCGATTGCTAAGCACTAAGGAGGCTAAGTTGGAAATTTCTACTGGATCAAGGGAAGATTTGTAGCATCTACGAGCATCAAGTGTTCTTCTTGTTATTCATCAATTTATAAGTTACTACATAGAGGAGGGTATTAAGACAATATTTGAGACAATATTTGTGTAAATTGTCTCAACTTAAGACAAAAGAAAAATTATGTATTGTGTTAAATATTGTCTTTAAGGGGGTGTCTAAAACTATTATCTTAAATGATTGTCTTAAACTATTGTCTTAAATTTAATACAATTCATTGTCTTAAATTGAAGACAACAGTTTACAACAATCATTTAAGAGACCCGCTTGAAGACAATATTTAAGACAGTACATAATTTTCCTTTTGTCTTAAGTTCAGACAATTTATACAAATATTGTCTCAAATATTGTCTTAATACCCCGTTTATGTAATAGTGATAGAATGTAAATATTTACGATAGGGCAGGGTGGAATCGAACCACCAATATTCTACATTTTATTATGCAGATGCTCTACCATTGAGCTAGCACCTTACAACTTCAGATACAAGAAGAATATTTGAATTTTTTAGTGTTTTTTTAAATAAATAAACACAAGAAGCATAATTGACTCATTCATTTGTAGTTCTGAGATAGTTTAGTCAGGTTTTAGAACATATTCGCAAGACAATAAGTATTTCCCTCACTAATTTCTTATAATTAAATTACCAAAATTATAAACCTATGCCTAATGAAGTTCTTTAAGGGACATAATCTTACAGGATCATTATTGTACAGTTGACTTGTTTAGTTAATTTGTAAGCAAATTTCAACCCTTTTTATCTACGTAAACTACTCTTAGAAGAATTCCTGAAAGGTAAGATTAAATTTCTATTTATTTATAGTTGAAATCATGAGACATATAGGTGAATTTTTAACATGTCACAATACTAGTCTTGTTGCCAAGGATTTATAAGTTTCCCACATGGGAATATATAACTCTAATTCATATTTTTCAGGGAACATAGTTTGCCAATATTGTATCAAGCAATAATGATCTGTGCAACATTTAACCATTGGTTTGAATTTAACACGAAAAATTGATCTTTTGCAACATTTATTTTTGTTGAAATGAGTAGGTCACTTGTGGATAATCATTTCAGTGGATCAATGCCAAATTTATTTAATTTAAGCCTATTGGAATGACTGTAAGTTTTTTTTAAACAAAAAAATAATCTCTACGTTTTCTTGTTACTTTGCATTTTCACAAACCCAAAATTTACTTTGCTTAGTATCCATATATTTACAAAATAATAATTTGAATTGTAGTGCTGAGTGGGTGTCTAGACTAATGAATCTTGAATAATTGTAAGTTTTTCTGTTTTTCTGTTTTTATTCTTTCCTACTACATCAAGAAAGTCATGATTGAGAACTACAAATGAATGAGAAGAAGAAGCATATTTCATTCACAAGAAGCATATTTCCTAGGGTGATGATATATTGTATGTTAATTCAAGAAGAGGTTAATCGATATCTTATACAACTAGCTGCCATAAAAATTGAGTGCATTAGCATAGAAGGATCAGGATATGTTAGACTCAAGCCATTTCCACCTGAATTCGCTCTCTTGTACCCCAGTAATATTGGAGATTATCCTACATATTTCTCTTATTACAGTTTTATTTGTCTGTTGGGCTGTGAGAAGATGCAATAAGCCAGGAGAAGATGCAATAAGCCAGGACGAACAACATCCTGCACCACAAAATATAAAATAAAGGATAATGGACAAAGTAAATCCAGCAGGGTTTGAGATTGGACTCTTTGCAACACTTTGCATGGTGTTAGATCACAGTCCAACAAATGCATTGATGATTTAAATTATTTAGAAGAAAGTAAGAAAGACGTGAAGAAATACCTAAGACTGACCAGATACAATGTTTCACACAGTTCGTAAAGAAAGGACAACAATAGAGGGTGAAGGATGCATAAAATATAAACATTTCATTTTAATTAATATAACTAGAATCTTATCCTCTCTATCAAATAATCAGAAATAAAATCTAGGACACTTTCACTCTCATTGGATATAATTAAAGTCATTAAAACCTCAAAACTCAGTGATTATTCTTCTATTCTTAAGGAAGCAGTAAAGGAGTTACATGTCTCTCCCTACAAAATACATGAATACAAACACACATTCTAGCCACTGCAAAACCTAAAATTTGGCAATATGATTAAACTCCAAAACTACATAGAAAAAAATACTATATATTGGATATTGCAAGAAATTGCTTTGTGAAACCTAAATTGTTTAAGCATTTTTTTTAAACTTCATAAGGAACCTGTAATATTGAACCTCTAATGACCCATTTAGATCCAACTAACTTCAAAATATACTTACCCAATTATATCCAAACATAAACAAAGAACTCTGATATCTATTTTTCGTTATCTTCTTACCTGACTGAATTCGGGTTTGGGTTCAGCACAACAAAAAATTGAAATAGCCCAGATACCATGAAAATCGTGGAAGAATCATTAAATTGTGAAAGAAACTCTAGATCCCTATATATTGGAGAGTCTCAATTAAATCCATTGAAATTTGTTGTAATATAGACCAACCATCACCGGTTTGGAGAGAGGTGAATGAAATACAATATTTGAAATTCTAAAAGCTTAATCATGCTAATCTTATCCTGTTTTGCAAAAAGAAATGGTATGGATTTTCATTTGAATTCATTTTTCTTATTGTAACTATCAGTTCGTATAATCGTGCATGTGCACTTTTAGATGGTGATTCATATTATGTTTGGAGAGGTTACTTGAATACATATAGAATATATATATATTTACGTTGAATACAGTGTTTTTCAATTTCAATATATAGTGTCAAATTCTACCATTGTGTTCTCATATAGATTAAAAATTTTACTGCCTACCCAAATAAGGGTTATTGAAATATAAATTTTTCTAGGTGCTTCCGTAATTCATGCCGAATATGTTCCTCTATGTCATCTTAAAAATATTTTCTTAGACGAATCTAGTGAAGCTACTAAGCCAAAGTCAAACTAATTTTGCTAATCTGTACACAACAATTGTGCTTACAATTGATTCTCATCTTTTGGGTCTCATCTGTTCTTTTGAACATGAGAAGTTTAGATTGGGGAAAATTTATTTAGAACAATTTTCAGACTTCCAACTATGGTCTCTTGATGGGGAGAATAAAGAACAAAATCATTGGCATCTCAGTTAGAAAAATATTTTTAACAATGAAAATTATGTTTCGTTAATTGAATAGAAACCTTCTTAGGACACAAAATGTGTTACACCTCATTTTCTATATGATTTATGTTTAATCCTTTTGGGAAAATGTGTCGAACACTGAAATATTTGAATGAATTCCTAATATAACCAAGGACAAAATCTATTGTGATTTTTGTGCATCACTTGAAATTGCTACTTGAACTTTATGATTACTCATTATAGGGTCTGCAATACCAACATACATTCCAGATTGAATTGTAATAAAGCGTTAAATGCTATTTCAATTTTAATGGCATCACTGGTTCTTCCCTTTCGTTATTGATTTTCTGACGAGTTGGAGAAGTACAAAAAATTAATCTCATAAAAGTTCCTTTCTTTGAGAATTATGACAAGAAATAATTTCCATATTGATGACTAAAGTGAAGAGGGAAGTGTAGAATATGTGTGTGGAGGTGGTTACTGAGATTTGTTGAAATCCATTGCACAGTTTAAGCATTTGGATTATCTGAGAGGGAATAAGGCATCAATATGCCTCTCTATTTAGATTGTTAAGCAAGAAACTTCTCTTAAAGAAAATGCCAGGAAGCCCCTCTAGCATGTCACTTTATTCCATGTAATTAATTCATTCTCAAAGCTTGGAGTATATCCCATATTTATTTTACATGGAGGACCACCATCTTTAAAGTCACCAACAAGTATGGTCCACTTTTATAGAACGACATAGATTGATTTCTTGTCCTCACAGAAATAAAACTTTAGGCGTGATTAAAGAACTGTGTGCAGAAATGAATAGAGAAAAGCTAGATTGAAGCACTTTGTGCACAAATGAATAGAGAAGGTTTGGTGTATGCTTGTATTACAGTTGATAAGGATTTCATTTATTCATGGTGCAAAATTCATAATAAAGTGTCTCCAAGCCGATTGATTGTAGAGTGAATAAAGTTTACTTTACAAAGCAATAGGACAAATGAAAAGGATTGTATACAATGAAGTGTATTAGAAAGAGATTGTTTGCAATCTCTTCATTCTATAACCAAAAATGATGGATTAGGCACACAAGTCACATATGTATAAGTTTTGTTGCTTCCTATGAATCCTTGGGTGGAAAAATGACTTGAATATTTCGACCTCCATTTCATGAGGCTTTAGACAAGATGGATGCACTTGTTATTATTGCAATTATTCTTAAATTAGATTTTGACATATTAACTAGCTTAGATGAAACTCAAATTTATCATGAGGTAAATCATAAGCATATGAGGTGAGAGACATTGTTATAGAGGGTATTCTAAAGGAAGAAATATGAGAAGGGAAGAGAGTCCCAACTTAGAGGGAATTCTGTAGGGTATGTGAGAACTTGTGGAGAGAATGCAGGCACTTACTTTCTCTATTAACTAATGATTTTCTCAACAAGTTGCAGCTTCTAAAAATTATGGAGGATATTTTGCAAGGAGTCTTGAATGATGTTGCAGTTTTAAAAGTGCCTAGTGAAATTGGTATATTAACAGGCTAGCAATATTTCCAAAGGCCCAAATATCCTTATAAAATTGAAAACCAGTTGAATTCAATGCCAGGGAATAGTGTTATTATTGAAATTAAAAAATACAGAAGATATAAAGATGAGAAATGTTAAAATTTCAGCTGGAAGCATATTATGAGATAAATAAGGCCATCAAACATCAACAGAACTTGCAATAGCATACCTCTTCCTTATCACAGAGGTAAGAAGCTCCACAAATACATGTAACGGATCCTATATGCAAATATTTGATCATGTATTCAAATGTTCACTCACATCTCAGTGGATTGGTTTATATTGTTTTTCTTCCTGCAAAAATAAAAAATCAATTTCCAATCTTAAAATAATAGTATCTAAAAACATAAAGTAGAAATTTATATTCTTAAAAAATATTATTAAACCATCCTAAAAATCATCTAAAATTTGTCTTAAACAAATTTTTAAAATATATATCGCACAACTTCTAATTTTATCTTTAAAAATGGTCTTAAATACTATCTTAAAAATTCCTAAAATATATAAAAGCAATTTAAAATAAGTCTTAAAAATCCCCACCTTGTATTAGTTTCTAACTTATGGTGAATATACAAAAGAAAATCCTGTTATTTAGTAATAAATTTGTTTTTTATCTCTGCACATGTTGAAAATGACCAGAGTAAGAAAAATAAATGGAATTGAATAGACTATTAGAAAATATATGAAAACAACTTAGTTTTTTATTGAAATTTATACAAAGTAGCTCAGAATGAGCTTAATACATAGGAAGGTTAGCCAAAAATGAACTTAGTGCTCTGCTGCAAAACCAGAGCTCTACACAATGGTATGAGAGCCATGTATCAGACACTTAGTACCTTTAGGGCTCGCACACACCTAAAATACCCTGCATTTTCACTATGTTTAAGCCTACAATAACTTAGAACAAAAACATTGACAGAAATTGAGATATGCACACCACCAACCAATCCCAAAACTTCTCCTCACAAAATGTAGCATATACACTCCTCCAAAAAATAAAGAGTTGTTAGAAAAATTAAACTTAATACTAAAAAAATGAACTTTCAATTTAAACCTAGATAAAGTTAGACTTTCTATTATTATTATTGAAAATGTTTGAAATATAGTTGTCTCTTGTATTTAGAAACAAATAATCTTGGTGGAATTTATAAACATTTAATAATATAGATATTTGTGAAACAAGGAATTAGGTTGGAAATCCTAAAAAAACTAAAACTAAAAAGAAGTAAACAAGCAAAAAAAATCATAGATTTCAACTAAGCAAAGGCATAGTTATAATTTTTTTATATTATTATTCTAACTACTATATGGATTTATATATAAGAAAATGTTTTTTTTTTTTAAAAGCATAATATACAATTGTATATACTATGTAAAATCTTTGTAACCCCTCTCTGTAAATTGTTGGCCTCTTCCTTCTCTGTAAAAAAACTGGAGTTGCAACTTTGAATTATGTTTATGTCTCCTAATTGTTTCTGTTTGTGCTCTTAGCCAACTTGGGCTCTACAAGTCCTCATTGGAAATTAAATCTCATGTTCATACTCTAAGAATTTATGAAGTATATGGAAAATCCAGGAAAACACCTGAGGTCTTTCCAATGGCCATACATTTTCCTATTTTCCAGGCAGTTGATGTGTGTCTTGGGGGACCAGTAGAATTTATATAAATGCAATGCTTAACAATAAAACAAAATGCACACTGTTGAGCACAAACAAATGATTTAAATATGAATTTTCAATCCCACCTTGTGGAAAACATTATAAAAAAGGAGTTGTAGAATGTGGGAAATGCCGACCTTTGCATCATGGAGTAGAGCTTGGCATTTTCCTAGACGAAATATGTAGAGAATGATCTTATCCAAATAAAGATATTTTTAGGGTGAGAAAGGAAAATATTCTTTAATCGAAATATTTACACTTTATGAATGAATCACTTAGTGAGTCGATAATGCCATTTACTTATCTTGGTAATTTAGAAGCTTCCCTTGCTTCCCATGAATGATTGTTGATTTTACATAGCGATACGACCGATTGTACGGATGGGAAATCTAGTCGAGGACCTATAATATGCACATACAAGGATGGGTAGACAAGGTGAAATAGAAAAAGGAAAATCCAGGCTATCAATAAAACCATGAATACGACTTCTCGAGGGTAGATAAGAGCAACGATATTACACATTAAATATTGTGGGAGAAGATAACACATGGAGCCTGCTCTAGTTATTTCCAATTTTTCCCACAGTGGTAAACTCTACCACTAACTCCAGGTTGGGAAGAAATGATAAGGAATGGTTGTGAATCCACAAGTCCTAGGGTTGATGTGTTGTGTGGGGAGGGGGATCTACAAATTCCATCTACAACTTACTATTTACAACCTGCTTCTCAGATGATGTGTCAATTGTTGACCCAACATCACCTCCATGTCTATGCAATGAATCGTCGGTTGTGTGGGAAAGGCAGGGGAGTGCCTCTCTCTTCAACAGCAGCACTAAAAACTTCACGAATAGCTCAAAAACAACCTACAGGAAAGCTGTACATTGCTCGCTATGACTCAATGACAGAGCTTACAAACTTAATTTAATTTCTACAAGACTGTTGTAGCTCGATTGCTACTGCTAACAGTACCCAGCAGAAGGTGTTGTAGCTGGTTGTTATAGCCGGCAACACTTTATATGCTTAATTCAACTAGCTACGACTGTTGACGTCACTCACAACTCACGCTCATCTCTGTTGCAACTCACTATTTTTTATTGATTTGATGACCCCTGCATCCAGAAACTTATTACACACATTCTACTGAATAAATAAAAAACACTCACACTAAAACATGAGCTTCTACAACAACCTAACATTAAAAAAAATAAAACTGAGTTTTTTCAAAACCAGAGTAA
The DNA here is from genome assembly GCA_001517045.1 of Pseudotsuga menziesii. NCBI lineage: Eukaryota > Viridiplantae > Streptophyta > Pinopsida > Pinales > Pinaceae > Pseudotsuga > Pseudotsuga menziesii. Next base: position 529,190 of record LPNX010463750.1, on the reverse strand, counting down.
AACACATAATTACAGAGGAAAATATCAGAGTTTCAACTATGTTTCTATTACGCTCTGCTGTTCATATTCAGCGTATCAAATATGGTTTACAAACTAGGTATATATATGATTATGGCTAATTTGGTCATTAAATACAAGCTCGCCCTTCGTTTATATAAAAACAGGATTCTCTATGAATAATTTATTGTCTCTTACAGTTCGACAGATTTTGAAAAATGCGCTCGCTCTTCAAAAAATAGATCCACTTAATTGACATATAAAAATGGTTTTTTTTATGATTTAATAAATTCTTTTTTGTCAGGCGTTGAGGCAGTGTGGCGGTGTTGTGACTCTTCAGTGTTATGGCAGTCACAATCTATATAGTGATGGATTTTCAGAATTTCGGCAGTTGATGTTGTCGCTTCAAAATCTGTTGCATTCAATGGAGTAATTAACAGTTCCAACATTCTTCCCCTTAATTACTACACTTAAAAAACAAAATTTTGCAACACTTGATTTCTGTTACAGCTTACAAACCCCAATGTTTTTCCTATGAAGTTCAAACAAATATTTTCCTAATGGTTTTGCAAAAAAGTCTGCAAACTAATTTCTTGATGTGCAAAATTCCACACTGATCTCATTGTTGTTTATCATTTCACGAATAAAATGATACCATGTATCAATATGTTTACTTCTTTTGTGAAAAACGTGATTTCTTGATAGAGAAATAGTTGATTTATTATCATAGAAAATTGGAGTTGGTTCATTTTGTTCATGTTGTAACTCAGAAAGAGTTCTTCTCATCCATACTATTTGACATGCAACTGCTATTGCAGCAACATACTCTGCGTCAGCAGAGGATCATGTGACTATGGGATGCTTCTTCGATGCCCATGCTACTGATCCCAATCCAAAACTGAACACATATCCAAATGTGCTCTTTCTATCATCAATAGAACCTACAAAATCACTGTCAGTGTATCTAATCAACTTAAAATTTGAATTATATGTATACTGGATACCAAAATTTGTTGTTTTGGCAATATATATTAGGATTCTCTTTCCAGCTTGCCAGTGGGTACTCTTCGGTGTTTCCATAAACCTTGAAATCAAACTTACTGCAAACATTATATCAGGTCTTGTTGCAATTAAGTACATGAGACTTCCAACCAGTCTCTTATACATCGTTGAATCAATTTTCAACCCATCATCTTCCTTACTGAGTTTTATGCCAGTTGCTATTGGAGTTATAGCTAGCTTACAATTCAACATTCTAAATATTTTCAATACATCTTTTACATATTTAGATTGGCATATAAAAATACCATCTTCAGATTGAATTACTTCAATACCAAGGAAATATATCATCATTCATAAATCAATCATCTCAAATTCTAGTTTCATGGCTTTCTTGAACTCATCTACAGAAAGATCTCCAGTGAATATCAAATCATCCACATATAAACAAATAATCAGTATTTTACCTTCTCGGTTTACTTTTGTATACAGCATTGGTTCACTTGGACTTCTGTTGAATCCTTTACCATTCAAATATTCATTAATTCTAATGTACCATACTCTGGGTTCCTGCTTCAATCCATACAACGCTTTCTTCAATCTATAGACTTTATCTTCTTGTCCATCAACCTCATATCCCGTAGGTTTTCTTACATAAACCTCTTCTTCTAAATATTCATTGAAAAATAAAGACATTACATCCATTTGATGTACATACCATTTATTATGAGCAACAATAGCTAATACCATCCTTACCATATCAAGTTTGGATATAGGTGCAAATGTCTCATTATAATCAATTCCAAATTGTTGACTAAACCCCTGAGAAACAAGTCTTTCTTTATATTTTTCAACATCACCATCAACATTTAACTTAGTTTTATAAATCCATTTGACACCAATACAATTTTTATCATGAGTCAATTATACAATATTACAAGTATTATTTCTTTCTATGGCATCAATTTCTTCATCCATTGCTTTTATCCAAACATCCTTTTTAACATCTTCATCAAAATCTACAGGATCACATGCTATAAATGAAAATTTTGAAACTTGATCTACTTCATCATTTTGTTGTTACAGTTCTCTTAAACTTCCAGTCTTCTGACCTCTAACTCTGTTTCTTAATGATGCCATTGTAGGATTTGATTCATTTCTTACCTCTGATCCTATTCCTTGCTGTCCAACAACACTTGATGGTTCACCATGTTCATGAGTTCTGGGCGTTCTGGAAGGTGTCCTTGCTGCTGGTGTATGTGGAGTCATTTGTCCTCCATGTCTGCCCTGTTCACCTTCTTCATTTTTTGTGTGAGGTGTTACAGCTTCCTCACCAACTAATTTATCAATTCTCCCACCCCATGGTTCGTCTTCTTTAAACAACACATCTATGGTAATTACATACTTCTTGGTGATGGGATTAAAAATTCTATATGCTTTATATTCTTCACTATATCCAACAAAAATAAATTTCTAACTTTTGTCATCAAACTTTCTCCTCAACTCTTCAGGTACATGTGCATAAGCTACACAACCAAAAATAAATAAATGAGATATGCTGCTACACTTACTGCTCCAAGCTTGGTGAGGAACTTGATCCTTCACGCTCTTCGTTGGGCTTCTGCTCAGGATGTACACTGAACAAGTAACATCGTCTCCCCAATATTCATTTGAAAGATGCTTCTCCTTCATCTTACTTAGATCCATGTTCATAATGGTTCGATTCTTCCTTTCTACTACACTGTTTTGCTGTGGAGTGTAGCATGCAGTAAACTGCCTTTTAATTCCATGGTACTTACAAAAATCCATAACTTCATTTGACATATATTCACCTCCTCCATATGATCTCAATACTTTAATAAATTTGTTACTCTCTTTTTCATCCATAGCTTTAAAACTTTTAAACACATCAAATGCTTGAGATTTTTGTTTCAACAAATACACCCAAGTTTTTTTATTCTAATCATCAATGAAAGACATAAAATAAACATTAGTAGTCAAAGAAGGTGTTTGCATCAGTCCACACAAATCTGTGTGTACCAGCTCCAATGGTTCGTTTGCTCTACCTGATACTCCAGAAATAAATTTCTCTCTATGATGCTTTCCCAATATGCAACTCTCACATGAGCTTGCTAGCTTCTCAATACTCAGCAATCCTTTTACCATCTGCTTCTTGTGTNTCTCAAATGCCATAACCATGATTGATCTAAACTCTTAGTTTTATAAGCATTCAAAGAGTTAGTCAAATCATTTCTCATAGTCAGTGGAAACATTCTATTCTTGTCATCTCTACTCTGTCAATCAACTATTTACTTGGATATTTATCATAAATAGTGCGTACCTTTTTCTTAAAGAATACTATGTACTCTTTCTCCAACAATTGTCCAACACTCAATAAATTACACATCAATCTAGGAACATAATAAACAGCATGTTGTTCTTCTTTTACCATCTTTTGTGTATACAAAAATCACACCTTTACCATTAACTTTTACCTTACAGTCATTACCCAACTTCACTTCAGACTATATGCTGGTGTCTAGACTTGAAAATAATTCCTTATTTCCGGTCATCTAGTTGCTGCATGTGCTGTCCAAAAACCGTATATCTTTTGAACTTTCCTGGGTGACATTATAAGTTAAAAACATAGGCTGCTCTTCATTTTTAGTCTCCTCTGTCATGTGTGTAGACAACTTGCTAGCATCTGCTTGCTTCTTCCAACATTTGTTAGCAAAATGCCCAAATTTCTTACAATAAAAACATTGAACTTTAGATTTCTCATACATTTGATTTCATGACTGTCCTGCTCTATTGCTACCCCCCTTTATGCTAGGAGTACTCTGCTATAACTTCTCTTCATTTTCAGCATCATTTCTGCTATCACTATGACCAACACTTTGTCCTCCTCTTCCTGTGTTACTAGCTCTTCCTTTGCCTCCACCTCTAGTAACATTTCACTGAGATTTAAAAGAATTTTTGAAAGGAGTGTCATCATACCTGTTCATTCTTGATTCATGAGCAAGCAATAAACCAGTCAGTTCATCAATGTGCATTTGACTGATATTTTTAAATTCTTCAATTCGAACAACCACTACTTCAAACTTCTTTAGCAAATATCTCAACAATTTTTCAATCACACGTTGATCTAGAAGATCTTCACCATACTGTCATAGCTAGTTTACAACACTCATGACTTGTGTCATGAAATTATCAACAATCTCAATGTCTTTCATCTTTTGATTCTCAAAGTCTCTTCTTAAATTCTAGAACTTAACATTCTTCACCTTGGTCACACCTTGATATCATGCTTCAAGAGTGTCTTAAGCTTTATTTGACGACTTAGCACTTGATATGTTTGGAAAAATAGATTCACTCGGGACTTGCTGAATAAGACAAAGAACTTTATTATCTTTCTTTCGATTTTCCTTCAACATAACACGCTCAGCATTTACCAGAGCCAAATCAACCGCTTGATCAGCTGGTTCAGGGTATCTAGTCATAACAAACTCCCAAAGGTCCTGAGCATGCAGGATAGTTCTCATTTTAATAAACCAGGGGTCATAATTCCTTTCAGACAATACTGAAATTTGTGGTTGCACTACACTGTTGTTAGAAGCCATTTCAATCAATTTCCAAAACAAATGAGCAATAAAAATCAACCAGGATCTTAAACAAAAGATGAAACTTAACCATGCTCTGATACCACTATGGGGGAAGATAGGGGAGTGCCACTATCTTCAACAACAACACTAAAAACTTCATGAAAAACTGAAAAAAAACTACAGGAAAGTTGTACATTGTTGGCTGCAACTCACTAATAGAGCTTACAAACTTAATTTAATTTCTACAAGGCTATTGCAGCTCGGTTGCTACTATTAATAGTACCCAGCAGAAGGTGTTGCAGCTGGCTGTTACAGCCGGAAACACTTTTTATTCTTAATTCAACTAGCTTCTACTGCTGACATCAGTAATAGCTCACGCATAACTCTGTTACAACTCAATATTTTTTTATTGATTTGATGACCCCTACATCCAGAAACTTATTACACACATTATACTAAATAAATAAACAACACTCACACTAAAACACGAGCTACTACAACAACCTAACATAAAAAAATAAAAATAAAAAACTGAGTTTTTTCAAAGACAGAGTAAAACATAGAATTACACAGGAAAAATATCAGAGTTTCAACTTTGTTTATATTATGCTTTGTTGTTCATATTCAGCGTATCAAATATGGTTTACAAACTAGGTATATATAGGATTATGGCTAAATCGGTCATTAAATACAAGTTGGCCCTTCATTTATACAAAAATGAGATTCTTTGTGAATAATTTACTGTCTGTTACAATCTGACAGAGTTTGAAAAATGCGCTGCCTCTTCAGAAAATAGATCCACTCAACTGACATATAAAAATGGTTTTTTTTATGATTTAATAATTTGTTGTTTTGTCAGGATTTGAGGCGGTGTGGTGGTGCTGTGACTCTTCAGTGTTTTAGCGGCCACAATCTAAAGAGTGATGGATTTTTCAGAATTTCGGCAATTGATGTTGCCGCTTCAAAATTTGTTGTAGCTGGTGGAGTAATTAACAGTTCCAACGAGTTGAAACAAACCGTGAACTTGAACTAACCACTTGGTCTCTTCCACTTATACTACTACCATTGTCACCTCATCGTAAAGGTACACAATTATTTTCTCGCTCTGGTAAAACAACAGAATTTGAATTTTGTTATGGTTTTCCTGGCCCTGGCCTATTTGTTTTCCTTTCTTTCCTGATATACAATGTATCACTTCACGCTAACCACTAGAGTGCTGTGAAATACAAGAATCCTAAGATTGTAAGTGTTTCTCCTGTGATTGACAATATGCTTGTTTTTGCCAAAATTATGGACTAGTTTTACTTTCATCATCTAATTGTTGGGAATCACTTTGCATTTCTATGAATCACACCATCAAGAAAGAAAGAGCGCAATATTGAAACAAATTTCTCACTTATTGGAATATATAATTCTTCATTGTAATCTACACTGGGTGGAAGAATCAACACATTTTCCATTTCTCTTACAACTAGGATTCTATGAGTAGAGAACGGGTTGGAGAAAGACCTCATGCATGGGTGAGGGTTAGTCGGTTTTGGAGGAAGGCCTCCACATCAGGGAATAACCTGGAAGTTGGGCGGTGGGATACTGGGGTGAAAGGATAATGGGGGAGACTTGAGGTGAATGGCGACGGTGGAGTGGCACGGGTGAAGAGGTTGGTCAAAGAGGAGAGAGGGAGGTAGGGTGGTGGAAGGAGAAGATGTCAGCACACAGAGAAGAGGTAGGTGGATAAGGGGAAGGTAAGTGCTAGAGAGTAGGCTAGGGTTACCTTAGGTTTAGGGTAAATTAAAATATTTTTTTTAATGTTTTGATATATTAAGCATATATTAAGTATATATTAGGTTTATGTTTGATTTTATGTTGATAATAGAAAATTTTGGGATAAAAACTAAACTAAACAATATGATATTAAAAATTTCATACTTATACTTAACATTAAACATTAAACATTAACATTTAACATAACATTAAGCATTAAATAAAACATTTCAATTTTAGGTGTTTTTATACTTAGAAAAGGCATTGCCAGGACTTCAACCTATAGTCAAAGAGACGAAACAAACACAAAATCCCAAAAACAAGACACTGGTAAGACCAACATGATGAGATGAACGCTAAGACACTAATCATAGCCCATGACGAGATCATATAATGAAAACAAAAATCCAAGATTTATGCCCATTCAAGACAAATGATATCCCTACACATAAGTATAAGCATTGCTTAACTAAATTTTATCCTCACAATTATTGGATTGAGAAAATGACAATATAGTCATATTGATGTTCTAGGAACTATCCTGGTTCAAACACGTAGAGTTTGAGGTGGACCACCCTCAACATCTCCATAATAACTGCCACCAACACTACCAAGGAAAACCTCCACTTCCAAAATAGAGATCATACTGAGGTGCTTGGAAACAATTATGACCACATTGAACAGACAATTAGAAAGTGGTGTAGAGTTTTATACCACTCAACTATGTAGGGAAAATTATTAAGGGACATAGGGCCCGAGGCTGGAGCCTCTTCAGGATATTTCAAGAGAGTTGTAGAATATCAAAATTCCCAAGTTTTTCAAAGGGAGACCTGGTAAGCATGTTGAAGCATGGTTCAAAGGCTTAAATTTCCATCTTTTAGCTAAATGATGATTCCCTAATCTGGTGGTCATATCTATAGAAGTATTTTCACCTTACTCCTCTAACGGTTTCTTGGGAATTATTTGAGGAGAGGTTCAACATGAAGTACTTTTCGAATTATTACATGGAACAATAGCTAGGTCGATTTCATGCTTTGGTACAAGGAAACATGATTGTGGAAGAGTATGAATCTAGGTTCATGGAACTAGTGAAATATGTTTCTTACTTGGACTTAGATGATCTTGAGGTAGAGCATTTTTTGTATGGACTCAACTACAAGATCAAGGTCACAGTATAAATGTGGAAGCCAACTTTAGTTGCTATGCTAGTCGAGTCTTCTCGTTATGCATAGGACATGTTAGAAGCGAGAGGAGGTAACAAATTGATAGGTTCCAATCAGTATGTTACTAGGAAGGCCCCATGATTGTACTTCATGCAAGGAAAATATAGACCTCCTCGTTATGATAACAGGTTCACCCCGAGAGGCAACACTTCAGTACATGCAGTGTCACAGAAATCTATCGCAACCCATGAGATTTCGGGTCAAACACACAGTAGTTACGATATAGGAACAATAGGTTTTAGAGGATTCCAGGGAAGGAACTCATCCCAGAGGACTCCTCCCCGAAGCATGGAATCACCACCCAATGTCTCTTATTGGGGATGCAGAGGCCCTCATTTCCAGTGAAATTGTCCTAGAGGCCACATCGACAATAGAAAAGGGGAGGGAAAAGAACACATGCATAGTTCATGTAACAATCATCAGAATCATGTGGAATTTCATAACAACCAAGCATAACATCATTCCATTGTAATAGAATCCGCTTGTCTAGGACGAGGGAACCTTCATGGTCAAACCATTACATATACTAGGTCGTAGGGTTCGATAGCTCCATTGTCACCACGTGGACCCAATTAACATTTAGTGGGACAAGTATAGCCCATGATAGCCTACCTTGGAGGTCGCAGAGACTATGCATCGAGGTTTTCCCTCACTATTTTGACCATATATTCATGATGAATTTTCCTGAATGGTGGGTGTATGTAATTCCCCATACTTTTACTAGGCATGTTTACCATCATACACACTGCACTTTATTTTTCTTATTATCTGTTGGAATCCTCTATACTGAGTCAACTATATTTTGGCACATTAGACATGATTATATGTTACTACTATACTAATGATGTTACTATTCTTATGTTGTTTCTATGAGTATGATGTGATGATGTGACCATTCTTATGAAATTTTACTATGATTATGTGATTTTGATGTTGTACTTATCATGAGATTTCTTTATTTCATAATGATAGTGTATGTTTACTTATCGTCTTTGATGAAATATTCTTTATATGATGTGCTACGTGGATACCAACCCATAATAAGATTGATTTATTGATGTTATGTGATGAAATGAAAGGTTGTTGATAATATGGATCAGTTGTTGATCGAATAGAGATATTTGTTAGAAATGTATGGTTTCAATATACTAATCCGCATGACATATGGTCTATGAGATAGTAAGATACTTGATATGATATGAGGAATAAGTCCCTGTTAAGCGATAAATATTAGCAATCGATAAGATAATGCGATGACACAAACCAATAATCTAAATAACATCATAGTGTGATTTTGACAGGGTATAGATCCAGTATGTTGAGAGGAATGGAGGTATTTCCCACCATATGGTTTTTATGATACCTAAGGTCATGTGAGGGATGTGCTAAGTCATGTTTCCTTAGATGTGTGATGGCGACAGTCAGGTGCCTTCTAGGAGGGGTTGGGTGTAATGTTTAGCTAATGCTAACGCTCTCAGTTTCTATATGGGTTTGGGTCTCTGAAGCCGACACCACATGTTTACTAGGAGAGGAAGGATAGGGAGGATGCATAAGTAGGATATGATGGGAGGATGTATTATCCAATATTGTGGGGGATTGGGGGTTCTATGGAAGTATGTAGTGGTAGTACGTCTCCCTCCCCTAAATGTAACTAATTAATTGATTACTATAAATATAAGTATAATGATGTTGAATCTTGATTATTTAAACCATTAGATAACTCATATTGATAAATTGATTATGCCAAAGTATTTATGACTATTACATATCCATTCCTATTGTTAATTAGTAGATATGCATATGTAGGATATGTGTACTTATAATACATATGTGATCTGTGCATGCATTGGCCACACATGTATACGTTTCATATATACACTAGTATCCTTATACAATTTCTCACAAGATTAAATAATTGTGTAAGTTGTTTAGAAAATACTAAGTTATTATACATTTATAATGATCATTAAGATTTGTAAGCTATGTATTAATTTAGTCATTTAGTGTTCCTTAAATTGTATGTGAGAACTATAATAAATGATTTATTAAAGTGTCGCCAGTTGAAATTATTGTTAGAAATTTTCGTAAGTAAACATGAACATTGTTTGACATTAAATTGTAGAATTATACTGTTGAATTATTAATTACAATTAGTTTTACCCTTGAGGCTACTTGTTTATAAGTGTAAGAGTACTATGTTGGTAATAGTTCGCTTAAAAACTAAACAAACAAGTAATGGATGTTTATTATTATTATTATTATTATTATTATTATTATTTATTCAAATAATAATTATTGTTATTATTAACACCATTCTGATTATTATTATTTTAAACATATTGAGAGTGAATTTCCCAAATCGAATAATATTGTATTAATATTATATGAATATTTAAACAAATTGTAAAATCAGAACATCCTTGTCAAATCTGATTTTTATTAAGTAATAAAAAAATTGGGATCTCGTTATGTCAGGTCATACCTATTAATTATTATTTTATCCTAAAACATTTAAATCATAAGCGGTAGGTGTATTCGTCAATTAAGAATATAAGCCTCATAATTCAACCTAGTAGTGGTCATTCTTGATAATTAATAAATAATTGAAGGTAGCCTCATAGAAGTAATTTAATAAACATTATTGTTTGAGGGAAAACATGATCTGATAAACATATTAAATATTAAATTTCCTTGAATGGCGGAAAGGGGATTAATGGGTTTGGATATCGAAAGGATAGAGGGAAGGAAATATAGTAAGGATGAAGGAAGCATAAGGAAGTTAGGTATATAGGAAATATTGGAGGGAGTAATCAGGGAGCTTCATTCTTGGTTTTTGGGAAAATTAAATTTTAAAGGGAAGGGGAAAACCTTGTGTAAGAGAGGAAGGGTAAAAATCTTGTTTAGGAACCAAAACAAGGGATTTTTTATAGGAATTATCAGTTTATGATCTCAGGGGATAGGAAGTCTTTCGATTTCCAAGGGCCAACATGATCATAACTGGTCGGTAGGGTGTTTTATTCAGTCTAGTTCTAATCTCTAAGGATTCTAAGTTGAAAAATTCTACTGGATCAAGGGAGTTCATCTACCATCTACTAGAATCATGCATTCTTCTTTTTAATTATCAATTTATATTATTCTAACTTATGTTGATATTTAAACCAAAAAAAATCTTGTTATTTAGGATTAAATCTCTTTTTTTGTATGTATACAGTTGAAAATGACTAGAATAAGAAAAATAAATGGACTTAAATAGACTATCCGAAAACAGATCAAAACAACTTAGATGTTTATTGAAATTTAGAGAAATAGCTCAAAATGAGATTAATACATAGGAATGTTAGCCAAGAATGGACTTAATGCTCTGCTACAAAACCAGAGCACTACAAAATCATGTGGAAACATGCCCTGCCGATAATAGGATTTCCTAGGTTTGGGTGATGAGATTTATGCATCCATTACCTTTAAAGAATATATATTATAGATATGGAGTTTGTCCCAAGACTGCATATGGGGATTTATTCAAGAGTATAATACCACTAAGATAAGAGACACTAAAGGTTGAGTGAAGATACTACAATATGGCTACAAAATAGAGGATGTCGATGAAGCAAAAACACCTAAACAAGAAGATAAATCCATGCACATAGATTCACTGAAATCAAATAAATAAATGAAGCATAGAAAACCACAATTTGCATATGTAAGTCCTCCTGAGTAGCAGAGTAGGCCAATAAAAATCAATCACTTAGAGAGGATGAAAAGGATCCACAAATGTATGATCAAAATTCTTATTTTTTCAATAGTCACTATACATTGAATCTCCTTGAAGTACCTTCCACTTCATGCCATAAAAGTGATATTGTGAATGCTTGTAATGATGATCTAGAATATTTCCACAAGCAATTTGATCCTTTATGGTATCTATTAGATGAAGGAAACTTGGAGGATGACTTTCCTTGTGAACCATATCACTTGAGTGGGACACTAAGGGAAAATCGAAAGAATCTGAAGGAAGCTTTGAAAAACTTGATTGACATCAATGCATTGGTGTCTAATTAGTGTTGGACAGATTCCATAGAATACTAGGGGATATAATATTTCTTGGGATATTTTGAAATGATCATAGAAGATATGACCAAGATGAAAGAGAGATACACAAACCTACTTGCATATAGAAATCATCTTCTCATTGTGAGAAAAATTTACCATCATGCACTCAGAAGGGAAGAATATGAATCAAAATGTTTCATTATCAAATTGGAGGCCACCAATGATTCTTTTAAGTGCACAAAAAAATCAGTTAATCAATCAAGAATGAAAAAAGATAATATTTGTGAAGAGTTGAATATGTTACACTCTCCATCTTGCATGGGAAAAACACATTTTCACAAAGAAGGATACACCTTGGGCATGATGGAGGAACCTCATGTGGGTATTGAACATGATGAAAATTTTGATTTGCGGGTTCTTAAGAAGAGGGATGACATTGAAGACTTTGGACAAGTGCTTGTTTTGAAGTATGAGTAAGAGAACTTAACTATGTGAGAGATAACTAAGGCCATGCCATTCAATACAGTAAGAAAAAGTATTTAGTTATCCATGGAGTGGGTAGATGAGTACATAAAATAAATGTAAGTTCACAGATGTACTAGACTTGATTGCATTGGTAGGAGATTTATCAACACATCAATTGATGTGGAATATTGTGAGTAATAGCATGAGTTCCTATGGAAGCCATGTTACGCTTCTAGTATGCATAGAAGCACATGGGACTCCTACTTGATTTGGTGGATGGACAGATCCAGGCCATGCACAGGTGCACACCAGGGAAAACAGTCGACTGAATGAGTCAAGTACTGTTATGGAAGAAGCATATAAGAAGAACCAACAAAGCAGGAAACACACTAGGTCGACAAGAAATATACGCACATATAATATGCAAGATTTCAAACCAATTTATTACTTGTTCTCCATGAAATATGGAGGAATCAGATGATATATATTACATTAATGTACATTCTTATATAGGATGTTGAGACACTTGCGTGACTACCCATTACATTCAGTTACAAAAGAAGTTATAATGATTCCGAAGTTCAACCGTTGTAGAGCATGTTGGTATGTTGTATGTTGAGGCGGACCTGTCGAGGCGAACCTATTGAGGTAGACCTATCAAACGCGAACCTATTGAATGAACATGTTGAGGAGGACGTGTAGAAGGTGAACCTATCAGCTGCTGGTTGGATCATTCCACCTTCCTTAAGAAACAATGGTCTCCATTGTGTATTAGTTAAGGTGAGGAAACCTGTTGGCTACTTCAGTAGATGAGTATCATTTTCCTTGCGTGGGGAGTTGTCCATATTTAGTCACTTGAAATAAGGGAATGTAGTTTGTCCTTGTATGGTGTACGAGTCATCCCACAATGGTGTCACAAAGAAGAGGTTCCTAAACATGTGGATGGATGTCTTCGGGTTCTTCTATCTATAAATCTTTCTGTTCCAACAATGGTGCATGGTATGTTAAAAGTATATCTACATTGAAAAATGGATATAGGCCAAGGAATACAGGAATTTCAAGCCAAAAATAATTTTATCAAATATATTTAAGGATATTGTATGGACCATATCACAAGGGTTTCATTTTTAGGTATGGACAAGTGAAGCGCTCCTTCTTTAGATGTAACCATACCTGATCCCCAAATTGGAATGGATGAGGAATATAATGCTTGTCATGTTGGGCCTTAGCTTTTTCATTGGATCATTGCAACATCTCCTATGATTGCTTCTGAATGTTGTATATTTAATATCTGAACTTCAATGCTTTCTCCACTTCTTGTCCTTTGAATTCGGTGTCATTAGATTGTGTCGAGGAACTGATTAGGTCGATAGGTGCTGAGGGTTGAAATCAGTAATAGATCTCAAATGGAATATTTTCGGTAGATATGTGTTGAGCATGATTGTATTTGTGATGTATGTGTGGAAGGCTGTCAACCCATGTTCAACGATGCTTGCGGTCGTAGATGCGAAGGAATTGTACGACTAAGCAATTTACAACTTTCGTATGTACGTCTGTCTACAAATGGAAGGTTGTTGATAAAGAAAGTATCGTGTCGAGATGTTGCCAGATATTTTTCCAATAGGTGCTAACAAATATAGAATCTCTGTCAGCAATAATGGTCGTCGGGAGGCCATGATGTTTCCACACATTTTCAAAGAAGAGTTGAGTAGTCTTCCTGCATGGTATGAGTATAGCCATATTCGAAAATCTGTTGACTACTACTAGTATCATACCATGTTGATGTTTGGTAGTAGGATATCTCGTCAATTATTCCATGGAAATAGATTCCCATGGTCGACTAGGAACTAGAAGGGGTGTGTATAGTCCTTATTGTCGATTCGGTGGTTTAGCAATAGCACAAACTACAGATGATGGAATGGACTTGTTGATGTCATATTTAAGTGAAGGATGGCAGAAATACTTTTGGAGGATAAAAAGTGATTTTGTGACTCCAAAATGTCCCGCAGTCTTGCTAGAGTGCTCATCCCAAACGAGCTTCTGTTTCACCTATCAGTACACACAGCTTTCCAATATTGTATAGAAAGGTGTCCTTCAAAAAGTAGTCATTAGTCACCAACTTGCCAGTCTGAAGCTATCGATAAATTGCAGAGAAGTCACAATCCATCAAATACAATTGCAGCCAAGTAGTGGTGTCATAACCCTGCATACTCACCACCGTAGAGAGTAGAGTAATAGGTGGTATGCTGAGATAATCAACTACAACATTGGATTTTCATTTTTGATACTTTATTACAAACTAAAATTGTTACAGGTAACTAATCCACTTGAGTTGTCGAGTTATCTATAGTTTCGACTAGGACAAACCGAACTACAAAGGTTTATGGTCCGCGAGGATAATTGTTTCCTTACCAAGAATGTAGTGTCTCCATTGCTTAAGATCTTGCACAAAAGTGTATAGTTCTTTTTCATATGTCGATTACCTTCTAACAGTGTCACTGAAAGTCTCGAAATGAAACGTGACTGGGTGACCTTATTGAGTGATCACTACACAGAGGGAATAGTTCGATGCATCTACCTCAATCTCAAAGGGCTGATGCAAATCAGGTAACACAAGTACTGGAGTAGTACAAATCTTGTTTTTTATTTGTTCAAAATCTTGTTGTTGTGTCGGTGTCCATTTGAAGATATTTTTCCCATTTCCTTTCATCAACTGATTCAAAGGCCAGGCGATGTGACTGAATCCAAGTATGAATCGTCGATAGAAATTCACCAAACCAAGAAAAATTCTTAATTCCTGAATGTTTTTAGGAATGGGACAACCTTTGAGGATCTATACTTTTTCTAGGTTGACATGAATGCCTACAGATTCAATTGCATACCCCAAATATTTGATGTTGGTCATCACAAATAAGCATTATTCCATGTTTAGATATAGTCGATGTTGCTAGAGAGTGTCGAAGCTGTTTGACATGTTCTTCCCATGATCGACTAAAAAACAAGATATCATCGAGATAAACAATGACACATTTACCGATGAAAGGTCGTAGAAGTTCATCCATATATCTCATGAAGTTCATAGGTGCATTCGTTAAGCCGAAAGGCATGGCTAACCATTCAAACAATCCTTCCTTGCTCTTTAAATTAGTTTTCCATACATCAGTGGACTCGATTGGAATTTGGTGGTATCTTAACTTGAGGTCGATTTTTGTAAAGAACTTAGCACCTTTCATATTTTCGATGAGTTCATCAATCCATGGAAGAGGGTATATGTTCTTCACTAAAATTTTGTTGAGAGCTTGATAGTCAATGCACATGCGCCAAGTCCCGTCTTTCTTTGGAACTAAGACAAATAGACTTACACAAGGAGAGGAGATGGGGCAGATATGACCCTTGTCGATAAAATATTGTATTTGTCTATGAATCTCTTCATTTTTTAGAATGGATATTCTATAAACAAATGCGTTAGGTAATGAAGAACCAGGAACAAGTTCAATGGAGTGTTTTACCTGACAATGCAGAGGCACTCCATTGGGTGATTAGAATATGTTCTGTTATTCTTAAAGAATGTTGTCGATCTGTTGTTTTTGTCGAGACTTGCACTAGTCAGTGAGTCAACTCATTTCTTAATACTTCATATTCAAAAAGGCTTAATGAAGTAGGCGATTCAACATTTTCATGTGATCCTTAGTTCCTTCCCATCCTTCATCCAACTGATATTGTAAGGCTAAGGATGTGGAGTGGTGAAAAGACCTAATTTCTTCACAATATCTTTAGAAACGAAGTTCTTCTGGCTACCATTATCCACAATCAGATGTATTGGATTTTTTTGAACCCATATCCATGTATGGAATAGGTGCTCTCGTTCCTCCTCATTGACAATGGTCAAGACTGTCAGAGTGTTTGAGGTCGAAGCCAAAAGGGTTTATACATCTAGATTAGATTCTGCCAAGGTTCTTTCAGACAAGTCGGATGTAGACAATTTTTCCAAAAATGTCTTCCAAGCTTTGCATTCTGATGTATCATGCCATGTTGGAATATGATAATCACACCATTTCTCGGTAGGAGTTTCTTTGATATGATCCCACTTGTATTTCTAAAATTTCTTCTTTGGATGATCGGGATTTGGTGGAGTCGGCTGAGAAGAGTTCTTGAACTTGCTGGAGTCGGCTGGTGACTTCTTGTTAGATGTTTGAACTGTTGTCTTATTTGTGAAATGTGCTTTTCCTTTATGTTTAGATTCAAGATTTATGGTGTAATGAAATGCATCCGCAAGCGTACTGATAGCTAGAAACTCCATCTCTTGCTGAATGTATGTGGATAAACCACTGACGTACTTCAAGACAAGTAATTTCTCTTCTTTTTGGACGCCAAGTCTAGCCACGAGTCGATAGAACTCGTCGGTGTAACTTTGTATAGACTGGTCTTTCCATTTCCTTAGTTTCTGCCACTTCTTATACTATTGTTCAAGTTACTTGGGTGGGTAGAACTCCTTTCGGACATATTCGATAAATTTTACCCATGTGCTTATGGGTTCTTATTATTTTCCATCTTTGTCGATAGATTCACCCACCAACAATGTACAAATGTTGACATCTTTAAGGATGCAATGGTGATATTTTTTGCTTTGGAGAGTATATTCAATACATAGTAAGATTCTAGTTCTTGTACCCAATTTTTGACGGATTCGACGTCAATATTGCTGTGAAGGTTCGGTATTTACAGATTCATTTGCACTTTGAAGGGGCTGATTTTATCAGAGCAAGGTCACGTCGAGGATTCCCCAGAGTTCGCAGTGACTTTCATGAGAATCTCCCTAAACTGGGTGAACATTTCGGTTCATTGGAGAGCCAGTGCTTTTTCTATGAGTTTTTTTGTCTTGTCACTTGCATGTTTATTGTATGCTTCTTCAACCATCTTTTCTGAAGTTGAAGGAAGTGTTTTCTTGTGTTGCTGAGTTTGCGAGCATGTTTGAACATGCATATGTTAAATAACTTTGATGGAAGTGCTTATGTAACTTAAGCTCTGAACAATATCTTGCTCTAATACCAATGATCCAGGCCGTGCCCAGGTTCACACTAGGGACAACAATCGACTGAATGAGTCAATTACTATTATGGCGGAGGCATATAAGAAGAACCAGCAAAGAAGGAAACACACTAGGTCAACATGAAATATACGCACAGACAATATGTAAGAATTCAAACCAATTTATTACTTCTTCTCCATGAACGATGGAGGAATCAGATGATCTATATTACATTAGTGTACATCCTTATATAGGATGTTGAAACGATTTACGTTTAGTTATAAAAGAAGTTAAAATGGTTCAGAAGTAGAACCATCACAGAGCATGTTGGCATGATGTATGTCGATGCAAACCTGCTGAAAGAACATGTCAAGGTGGAACATATGAAGGAGGACCTGTTGAATGAACATGTCGAGGTAGACGTGTCGAAGGTGAACCTATTGGCTGCTGGTGTTGAGGCCTGAAAATTCACAGGAAACAACAATAAGGGATTCTCCCTAGTCAACGTTCCCAACTAGCACATGACTGTTTGGTATAGGGAATCCGTCCGGTTTGCGGTCCGGCTATCGTAGGTCAAGTACAAAACAAAGGGATTTACCGATTACGGCCCGGTCCACCGAGTTTTTGTATTTTGACTTAAATTATGAAATGCACGTGCCTAATTAACAATGCAGGGTGATAAAGATGCAAAGAGCATTCACAATGTGATGCGTAGGTTCTTACCTCTCATCTTAGAACTCACAAGCATCTAAATCATACAAACAGTAATAAAATAAAACTAACTAAACTATCTCTAGAGAGCTGGATTAATTCATGAGTAATGCAATATTGTTCAGGTGTTATGGAAAATCACAGATAGTTGTTCTTATAACCAAACATATAATAGAAGTAAAAGTATACATGACAAGATAGCTCATCAACAATTAAAACATCCCATTACTTATAGTGGAAGAACACCATAAAGATACTGAAGAATATTCAGACAAGATCATAGGTTCAAGAAATTAGAACACTCTTACAGCTAATGAGACGCAGCTGAAAATGAAATAGTTCACATTCAACATTGCTCATTTAAACGCATTGATCCATTCCACATAGCACTTTCTCCAACAGGTAAAATTTTCACTTTCTGGTTTGTAAAACGAAATAGTTCCTCTTACAAGCAAAAGGTTTACAAGTTTGCCAGGGAAAAATCCCCTTCTAAGTTCTACTTTCAAATATTTAAACTACAACCGCAGATCGCTTGGGCTTCCCCCTAAATGTATGACCTTTCAGTTCCCCAATGCTTCATATTCATCTATCTTTTCTGTGCATGCTCATGATTGGATGAGTAACTGTCGGACCTTTTAGAGTTGTGTTTCTTGTTGCTTTCAACTTTGTCCTTACTCTGCCCGTGTCCCTTGAGATCCTGCCTTCTATCTGCATCTTCGCACCACGATAATACGACAAATATTCCTACAGTTAATCAATGTGCATCATACACTGGGATTGCATTCTAAAATAAACATCAAATTAAAACAACTAACATGACTAATGTACAAGAAAACGGCTAGGTGCACCTCTTGATCTGAGAATTTTAACAAACACTACCATCACTACCTCATCCACTTACAGCCTCAATAGACATCATTCATGACAGAAGACGGAAAACTAGACGACGGCTCAAAATACCTACCCACAGCCACAATGGTGGAAAAGAAAAGGTTAAGGATACGTGACCCGTGGGCGGGAAAAATCTCAATCGGAAGTCAGAAGGTATTGACATCGGAAGCCGAATGACTTTCCCAGCCACAATGACAGAAAGGAAAAGGTAAAATACACGCGATCTGCGGGCGGGAAAACTCTCAATCAGCAGTCGAAAGGTATTAACATCGGACGTGAAAAGGATTTCCTAGCTGCAACGGCGGAAAAGGAAAATTTATGGGAAAGCGACTAAAAGACTGATGCATCGGCTGGCGGAGCACTTTAGACTTCGGAGGCTTAACTACTTTGGGAGCCGCAACAGAGGAAGGGAAATGGCTATGGCTTCCGATTAAACAAAAATGACGCCCGATCAATAGAAAAAATTAAGTGTCCGGAGAGTTTTAAAATTCAACAACGGTCAAAATTACATTTCATCTTTGAAACGGCGGCTTTTCACAGATCTATCAGCAAAACCAAACTCACAATCAGTGATCCAAACAACTTCAAACACACGCAACCTATGAAAATAGGCCGAGAGTCAATCTTTAAAAAATCATCCAACATTGAAGCATGACCAAAACGTTTAAAGGATCCAACGATTAAAAACAACGCTAAATCATGAGGAGGGGACCAAAATTTAAGAAATTTGGGGAGAACGGTTGTAGCCGCAACAATTGGCGATTACCTGGTGAACCTAGATCTCTGGGAGATTATTATTTGAGTGACAGACTATTTAACAACAAATGCATCTATTGAATTCTTCCAGCTATCTGGATTTCTCAAATGATGGAAGTGTGTACCTTCAATTATTGATGATAATCCAATTTGGGAGAGTGGAAACCAAGATTTTCAAGTCAAGATAACTCTGTTGAGGCCAGAGGATGAGTTTCATTATTACTTTTGTCTTCAGGTAGCAGATAGCTTGGACACCATAGGGTTGTAGTATATGGTAAACATAAACATTTATTTGTTCCTCATTCCCATGCCACTTTAGCACTTTTTGTGCTTTTGGACTTTTGTCCATTTTCATATGAGTCCTCCTGCATGCCTTTCTTACTAAATTTTAATTTAGGATCCTCTATCCCATAGTGTCCTTTTGTGTGAGCGGTGTACTTCATGTTTCAGCTCACGGACAGAGATGATCTTTCGGAAATTTAGTACTTATGATTCAGTATTTGCTTTGATGTATGATGCTTTCATAGGAGTTTTTGACTCTTATTTTCCTTTTGGCATTCGTTTCTTGGCATGTGATCTTTTTTTTATAATATACTGTTCACCTTGCTCCTTTCCATCGGTATTCTTCTATCGCTCCTTAGAACATTTTAAGTGTGACGTGGATGGAGCCTCAACATAGTATTCCAGACTCTTTGAATTCGGTTTATTTCACAGGGGTTAAGCAGGACTTCAATGCACATAGAGCTTATTCGAGAAAACTGCTAAACTGGAAGAAGTTCTTTTAGCAACACACAGTCTGAGACCTAAAAATGTTTATCCTTCCCAAACATTTTGATGTTCTCCATGCAACCGCGGGTTCGTTCCCTTTATTGAAATCAAGAAAACTCAAACTAAAACAAACTTAAAAAACATGACTCAAAATATAGCCAAACAGATTATTTATATACAAGACATAAGAACTCAAAAATACTTAAGAAAAATAAGGCTTGAGAACCAAACCATTTACTGGTAAGTTCTCTTCCCACCCCTGTAGATCTTGCAACTTATAAGTAGAAGGGCCAAGCTTTGCCACAATCTGAAAAGGGCCTACCCACAACTGCTGGAATTTAGTATGCTTTCCTTTCTCATCATGGGGTGATCCCATTTGAGGACTAAGTCTCCTACTTAAAAGTCTTTTGTTCCAGTTTTATGTTTGTTGAACCATCTCTTTATTAACTCCTGCTATTGCTTAAAGCATTCTCTGGCTTTAGATCTAGCCTCTTCTGCTTTCAGAAGATTGCATATCCTCATCTGCAAAACTTCATTCTTCGACCCTCTGGACTCTTGAGCTATTATGGAAGATGGTAGCATGATATTATGGGGAAGAATGGCTTCTTTACCATACACAATGGTATACAGTGAGACTCCTATCGCAGACTTGGGGGTGACTCTATCGGCCCAAAGGGTGTTTGGTAGGGCTGAGTGCCAGCTCCTCTAGTTTTCTATCATAGTCTTCTTTAAAATTCTAATCAGATTTTTGTTAGAGGATTCAGCCAGGCCATTTCCTTATGGATAGTAATTAGAAGAATAATGAAATTTTATCCCTTTATCATGAGCAAAAGCAGTTAATTTAATTGATGAAAAGTACTTAGCATTATCAAAAACTAACGAAATTGGAACTCCAAACCTGGTCATGATATGATCTTGTAGGAAGCTAATGACCGCGTCTTCATTTATCTTCTGCAGTGGGATAGCTTCGACCCAGCGGGTAAAATAATCGGTCGCGGTCAGAATGTATTTGTGTTAGAGGGAGGAATTCGGTTTTATTTTTCCAATAATATCCAACCCCCATTGCTCGAATGGCTCCATGATCATCACATGATTTAGGGGTGCTGCTGCTTTAGGTTGTCTCCCACTACACCTTTGGAAAATATCACACTTCCTGACATGTGCGTGTGCATCTTTGAAGAGCGTAGGCCAATAGTAACCTGCCTTGAGGATTTTGTGGGCTGTAGTATCCCCTGAATAATGTCCCCTAGCAGGACCGTCATGCAATTCTGACATTACTTTCTTAGCATCTTCTTTTTCTGAGCATCTGAGAAGAACCTCGTCATAATTTTTTCTGAATAATACTCCTTCAACAAGTTGATAGGAAGCTAATTTAAGATGAAGCACTCTTATTTGCTTAGAATTCCAATGTTCTAGCAACAGCCCTGCCTGCAGGTAATGCACTAGGTCTCTATACCAAGACTCGGGAGCTGTAAACAAAGGACATACCTCCATTACATGTAATTCGACTTCATCTTCCCAGGCATGTTCTTCATTTTTTTCATTTTCAGTCATCAATTTTCACAACCCTTGTCCTTTAACTATAGATGCTAGCTTGAATTCAAGGTTGTACTCTTGAAGAGCTATTACCCAGTTTCCCCTTCTTTATCCTAACTCCTTCTGTACAAGAAGGGACCTTACAGCTGGGTAGGGGATGATCACCTTGGTTCTATTTTTTAAAATAAAAGGCTTGAATTGCTTTACTGCTTTGAATACTGCGTAAGCTTGTTTATCAATAGCTGGGTAATTCAATTCACCCTCCTGTAGACTAGTACTCATAAAGGATATTGGGAATTCATCCCCCCCATATTCCTTTTGGGTGAGCACAGCTGCTAGTGAATCATCAGATGCAAAGGTATACAAGATAAAATCTTTGTCGAAATCTGGGCTTTTCAGGGAGGGTGCATGTGCAACAGCAGTTTTGATTTTGCTGAATGCGTTCTTCTCAATTTCAGTCCACTTGAATTGTGCATTTTGCTTCACCATCTGCTGCAGCAGCTTGACAATTTGAGCAAAATCAGGCACAAATCTTCCCACAAAGTTTATCGTTCCCATAAATGATTGCATCCCCTTTTTATTATGGGGCATGGGGATTTGTTCAATAGCCTTAATTATTTCTGGATCTATAGAGATTCCTTTCTTTGAAACTATGTGACCCAGCAATTTTCCCTCCGTGACAGCAAACACACACTTCTTAGGATTAAGTGAGATGCCATATTTCCGACAGTGTTCGAAAATTTTCCTTAAGTGAAACGCGTGCTCTTCTCTTTTATTTGAGAATATTGTAATATCATCAAGGTATACTACAGCACTACGGCCAATCAATCCATGGAAAGCTATGTCCATAGCCCTCTGAAACATTGCTCCAGCATTTATAAGCCCAAAGGGCATCCTTCTGTAGGCAAAGGTTCCCCATTTGGTCCTAAACGTTGTCTTCAATTTGTCTTCTTCGGCTACTAATACTTGATTGTAGCCAGAGAAACCATCTAATAACAAAAACAGTTTAGAACCTAAGACCATTTGTAGCAATTGCTCCATGGGTGGCACAGGATAGTTATCTTTGTCGGAAGTGCAGTTTAGATTTCTGAAATCCACGCATAATCTGATTTCTCCAGATTTTTTTCTTACTGGTACCAAATTTGATACCCACTCAGAGTGTCTAACCTTAAAAATGATTCTAGCATCCAATAATTTCTTCACTTCACTCTGAATCAACGGTTCCAATTTTGGATGCATTTATCTTAAAGGTTGTTGATACAGCTTGATGCTGGCTTTGATGGGGACAACATGCTTGATGATGCTGGTGTCGTATGTTTTCAGATCTTTGTATGTCCATGCGAAAACATCTTTATATTGTTTAAATAGACTGACGAACTTATATCTTTCTACTGGTGAACAACATTTGCTTAGATTCACAAATTTAGGATTCGCCTCAGTCTCTAAATTTATTAGCTCAAGCTGTAGCGATGAGCTGTGAGTCTTCACGTTGGCTGGTCTTCTGAACTTTTCATTTAAATTGAAAATTCTTTCTAACGTTCTAACTCCTTTAGGGATGAAATTGTCATATTTCATCTCGGCCTGATGTTCTTCATCATCTATAATCGCCCCTTTGAATACCTCGTCATTTGTTAAGCATTCTATTATCTGCTGATCATCGTCAAACACTCACAGGTTGGTGATCATATCTGGTACTGAGGGCTTGAAAAGCAATTCGACAGAGCATCGATTATTAGTGGGTACGAGCGTGGTGGATGATGTGGCCAACAAGTTAGCTACTGCATTTTTCACTCTTGGAATTGAAATGATATTGAATGCATTAAAACATTTAAGCATGTCCCATACCTCATTTTGGTAAGCTTTCAAGTGAGGGGAAACACAATGTATTTGATTCTAGATTTTTTTCACAATAATTTCAGAGTCTCCAAAAGCTTTTAGATTACTTACTTTTAATTCAATCGCTTTCCTTAATCCCTGCACCAACGCTTCATACTCAGCTGTTTTATTCGTACATTCAAACTCTAATCTACATGAAAGAAAATGTTTATTCTTCTGGGGGTCGATCAGGACACAGCCGGCCCCTGACCCTTCTAGCTTCTTAGAGCCATCAAAAAACAAAGTCCAAAAATCACTAACTACTTAATGCGAATCTATTCCTACTGCTAAGTCTACTATGTTATAGTCAATCTCATTAGCCTGTGAGAATCGAAGGAGATCAGGCTGAGTGTCAGATGTGTTACTAGCTTCTTCTGCTTGGTAATTTCCTGGTTCCAATTCGATAAAATAATTTCCCAATACAGAATCCACTGGTTCATTCTTCTCCTCCAGTCGAGTGACATTGTATTTCATGTGAGGCTCTCTTAAAATCTTAATCTGGTTCGGACTTCCTTTGTATGGCAGCCACAGATGCGACCAATCCGAGGCAAAATATCCATTTAGTTTGGTCGACCAATCTCTGCTTAGGACAAGACCGTACACGTCTGGTATATCATCCACCACGATATTAATGACCTGGCATACTTTATGATTTGATGCCAAATGGACTAGGACATCTTCCATCTCCCCAATTACCTTTACGTCCGTCCGGTCCAACTGAACAACTCTCCACGTGGATGGCTTAGGCTTCCCATTGATCTTTTTACAGACTGATATCGACATGACATTAACATATGCCCCTGAATCTACCAAACAATTATGTGCATCGTGGTTAAAGATTTCAAAAGTAAGGAGGAAAGGTGGATGCTTGTTCTTGGACTTACCCCCACTGCTGGTTTCTCCAATTTCTTCTTCTTCTTCTGGTTGATTGTTAGTGGGCATCCTTTCGTCCGATGCTTCAAGTGCCTTCAATAGTCTTTCTTTTTGTTGTGGAACTTTACACATTTCAAATAGTGAAACGTTAGCCTTTACCTTCTTTAAATCCTCCACAACATCATAATCCATTTGCTGTTCAGTGGGATGAGGTTTATCAGCATTCATCTTATCTTCATTGGGCTTGGTAAACATATCATTCTGCTTGGGATCTTGGCTGGTAATAGTGAATTCTGGAATTTTATCAGCTAAGGATTTATTTTGAAATTTCTTAACATTTCGCTGAAGCATCTTAATCTTTGGGAGAATGAGACTATTTTCTTTAATTGGCCCCTGGCTCCTAGTGGTTACGTTGGTTTCCATGATGTCCTTGTAGCCTTGATTCTTTTCCTTTTCAGCATCAAATAATGAAACAAAATTCCCCAAAACCATGGTTTCTTCTTCTTTTTCCTTCGCTGAAGTGGTACTCTCTTTTATTTCTTCCTCTCCAACTTCTGTTAATCTAGAATCCAACAGCTGATTCATGACCAATGTCATCGAGTTTATCCATTGAGGACAATTCTTTTCAGAATGTGGTTGTTGATGAAAAGTGCAAAAATTGTCCATGCCTACCTCTGTTAAATTCATGGATGCAGTATTGTGATGAGGAGGTTGGGACAGATTGTTATCCTCTGTTTTCTTATAATAGGGCTTATAGAACTTTTTTGTTTCCTTCTCTTTCTCCAAGTCTATGATTTTGTTGGAAAGATTCTGCATCATTTTTTCCATATTTTCAAAATCTGGTGATTTCTCCTCCTTAGGCTTAGTAAACAATAAGGCTTTCCTTCCCGCACCTTTCTCTCCTGACTGTTCAGGATAATCTTCAATACTTTCTCTTTTAGCCTCCACTACTTCTACCTCTTCATAGGTTTCCGCCAAATTAGGCTTGGCCCTACCTTTGGCAAACATGGCCAAATCAGGGCCTAAAGTTGATGTATAATATTCAATCAAGACCTTGTCTGAAGGCTTGTCAGCATCAGAAAAATTCTTGAGGTATGCTACAAATCTTTGAGTAAAGTTGTGCACCTTCTCCTTTCTCTCTTTCTTCAAGGTGCATAGTCCTTTCATGAGGGCTGCATGAGTTTTTTGAATTGCATACTTACTTCTGAAAATTCTCTTGAAGGTATCCCAATCAGGGATAGAGTTAGCAGGCAACCCAAAATACCATGATGTTGCAGCTCCTTTAAGGGTATGCAAAAACAGTCTGCAAACTACATTCTCATACTCTCCATCCCTTAACCCTTTTATCGCCAAGTAAAAACTTTGCAGGTGATCATCTACTAGTATCTTCTCATTTGGGTCGAACTTGGGCAGCATCGTTTCAAAGGATTGAGGTAAATCATGCAGCGGAGGTGTTAAGTTTAAAGGTGATCTGGCTCTCCATGCAGGTGGTGGATTAGGAGGCTTAGGTGGTTGATTTGTGTTTACGCCTGCCATGAGTCTGGGTGGAGAGTGAGGGGGTGAGCCAACTGGAGTATGAGCAGGAGAACTGTGCGGAGTATCTAGGCCTTCTTGATTCAGAGGCAATACAACTTCTTGTAAGGCTGTCTCTACTAGCTCTTCCCAATCCCCAACCAACATTGAATCTTCCAATATAGGACGATCCTTCCTTTTATACTCTCTTCTGGGCAATTCAGGGATGATCGGAAATCCTCCAATCTTGTTCACATATGCCCTGGTGTGTCTTCTTAAATTATCAACAACTTCGTTATTCACAGAAAACAAATGTTCTCTATCTCTTTATTCCGGGGTTGGATTACGAAGTCCACTTCTTTCAGAACTGTTACCGGTGGAAAAGTCTCGAGAAAATGGGTTTCCTCGGCCAGCCATGCACTGGCAGCCCTCCTTCTAGCACCAAAACTGTTGAGGCCCGGAAATTCATAGGCAACAATAGTAAGGGATTCTCCTCAGTCAACGTTCCTAACTAGACCGTGACTGTTTGGTATAGGGAATCCGTCCAGTTTGCGGTCCGGCTATCATAGGTCAAGTACAAAACAAAGGGCTTTACCGGTTACGGCCCGGTCCACCGAGTTTTTGTATTTTGACTTAAATTATGAAATGCACGTGCCTAATTAACAATGCAGGGTGATAAAGATGCAAAGAGCATTCACAATGTGATGCGCAGGTTCTTACCTCTCATCTTAGAACTCACAAGCATCTAAATCATACAAACAGTAATAAAATAAAACTAACTAAACTATCTCTAGAGAGATGGATTAATTCATGAGTAATGTAATACTGTTCAGGTGTTATGGCAAATCACAGATAGCTGTTCTTATAACCAAACATATAAACAGAAGTAAAAGTATACATGACAAGATAGCTCATCAACAATTAAAACATCCCATTACTCATAGTGAAAGAACACCATAAAGATACTGAAGAATATTCATACAAGAACATAGGTTCAAGAAATCAGAACACTCTTACAGCTAATGAGATACAGCTGAAAACGAAATAGTTCACATTCAACATTTCTCATTTAAACGCATTGATCCATTCCACATAGCACTTTCTCCAATAGGTAAAATTTTCACTTTCTGGTTTGTAAAACGAAATAGTTCCTCTTACAAGCAAAAGGTTTACAAGTTTTCCAGGGAAAAAGCCCCTTCTAAGTTCTACTTTCAAATATTTAAACTACAACCATAGATCACTTGGGCTGCCCCCCAAACGTATGACCTTTCAGTTCCCCAACGCTTCATATTCATCTATCTTTTCTACGCATGCTCATGATTGGCTAAGTAACTGTCGGACCTTTCAGAGCTGCGTTTTTTGTTGCTTTCAACTTTGTCCTTACTCTGCCCGTGTCCCTTGAGATCCTGCCTTCTATCTGCATCTTCATGCCGTAGTAATATGACAAATATTCCTGTAGTTAATCAATGTGCATCATACACCGGGATTGCATTCTAAAATAAACATCAAATTAAAAAAACTAACACGACTAATCTACAAGAAAACGGCCAGGTGCACCTCTTGATCTGAGAATTTTAACAAACACTGCCATCA
Source organism: Pseudotsuga menziesii (assembly GCA_001517045.1). Taxonomy (NCBI): domain Eukaryota; kingdom Viridiplantae; phylum Streptophyta; class Pinopsida; order Pinales; family Pinaceae; genus Pseudotsuga; species Pseudotsuga menziesii. The sequence goes on along the minus strand of LPNX010463750.1, from coordinate 501,549 downwards.
CTACCTCATCCACTTACAGCCTCAATAGACATCATTCATGACGGAAGACGAAAAACTCGACGATGGCCCAAAATACCTACCCACAGCCGCAACGGTAGAAAAGAAAAGGTTAAGGATATGCGACCTGTGGGCGGGAAAAATCTCAATCGGAAGTCGGAAGGTATTGACATCGGAAGCCGAATGACTTTCCCAGCCGCAACGGAGGAAAAACAAAGGTTAAATACAAGCGATCTACAGGCGGGAAAACTCTCAATCGGCAATCGAAAGGTATTAACATCGGACGCGAAAAGGCTTTCCTAGCTGCAACGGCGGAAAAGGAAAAGTTACGAGCAAGCGACTAAAAGAATGACGCATCAGCTAGCGGAGCGCTTTAGACTTCGGAGGCTTAACTAGTTTGGGAGCTGCAACGGCGGAAGGGAAATGACTACGGCTTCTGATTAAACAAAAATGACGCCCGATCAATAGAAAAAATTAAGTGTTCGGAGAGTTTTAAAATTCAACAACGGTCAAAATTACATTCAATGTTCGAAACATCGGCTTTTCACAGATGTATCAGCAAAACCAAACTCGCAATTGGCGATCCAAATGTAAGATCCCCTTCCCACCATGAAGACCTAAGAGCTACTACAACTCATAAAAATAGAAGATGAAGCATAAATGCATCTATGAGGAAATAGTAAACCTGCACCACAAGGATATTTATCCCACCGCAGAATACTTGAGACGTATAACATTATATATATATAATCGTAGAGAACATTATATAATTCTACATATAATCATGGAGTACTACAATGGTGAGACCAGCCTCATACATATAGGTATCTTATGTGGAGCCCTATACACTTAAAAATGGAGAATAGTATATATTGGAAAACATATATGTATTATATGTGGAAACCTTATATATATTAATATATATTGGAAACATATATGTATTATCTATGGAAACTTTATATATATTAATGGAGAATAATATATATAATGGGATACATATATGTGAGTTATATGTAGAATATGGATGCAAGTATGGAGCATTACATACTTATGCGTATCATATAATAGTGGAGAACCTTACATATAAGTTGGAAATATATGTCTGAGTTATGTAGAATATATATAATGAAGGACATACATACGGGAGATACATATATTTAATATGTATTTGAAATATGAATAAATATATTATATGCAGAGCACGTAATGGTACATATTTCCTTCAATTCCTTTTATTCAAGGGAGAGACGCCCTAGATTTATTTTGACATTGTGCATATGTTTAATTCAAGAGATTGAACTTCCTCTGTCATCATTGGTTAATAGCTTTCTAGGTTTGTTTGAGCGTTTGATTTGGCTTCCCAAAATATTTTATGCAGTGAGTTATAAATTCTTGATTGCGTGGATATTATTGTTCAACTTTGCGTTCTTGTTGAGCATGTTCTATGCGTTTTAATTTGGAAATGGTGAATGCCAGTTTTTAAGTGACTCGATTCTGAGTCTATTTTCTCTTGTTTGATTTCTTAGCTATGGAATTCGATCCGTGATTAGTACATATTTTCATGCAACATTATATAGCCAGCCTTTTTGAAGGTTTGGGATATAAATTTTTAATTATTGCTGCCGTAAGCCAATATATATTCCAGTTTGTGTTGTTTATAATATTTATGGTGACTACGCTTTGGGACTGCCTGGAAGAGAGGTACCTTAGCAGATCTGAATTTATTTCTGGAGTTCTGAGTTGAAAAGAAAGAGATTAAGCACAGGGGGCTAAATCCTTAGGGTGCATTTCGGTGATCCGAAATTGGTTGCACTGCAAGTAATTACTTAGTGAAGTAGATTCCCCATATATTGATTTATACATTAGTGGAGGAATATTATGAACGCAGTTTGAGCTTCCCTATATTTCAGCATTTAATTAGTGAATGCAATTATTGATGGCTGGCTGGAATTAACGATTTAAGGAGACTTTATACCAGCCAGTTAGTGGGCGATTAATTCTTCCTGATTTCTGAATTTTAGCCGTTTATTACCGGATTCACAGGCTTTTAGTATGCTGAAATCCCTAAATTCTTTTTGACTGTTAACGTTCAACGGTTATTTTCAGTACTGGATTCGCAGCCATTGATGGTGGTGCAAAATTTTGATTTGCTATGGAAAGAACCGTTGGGAATGTTCTTTTCCTTTCTTTACCCTTATATAATGGTGGCTTCGAGAGGAAAAGGGGAACCGAGGCGTGGAGAAAAGGAATGGGGAGAGCTCGGCTACTATTTTTGGGGATTTTGTTTTCATAGGTTTCGAAAGAAATAGGTTTCCTGGTAGAATGAGATAATTTTTCCTGTGAAAAACTTGACCGCTAGCTGAGAGCCTCCTTAGGGATCCTTGCGCCCTCCATGGGCAGTGATCCCTGCACATTAAATGGAGCCCTGAATCAGGGCGTGATGTTCAAACTGAACCGTGATGGGAGATGTTCTATCTTGCGGAGGCTAGGTTGGGGTCTGCAACCAAATACATCAGAGCCATTTCGGCAACCTATGTAACCGTGGCGCCGCCTGGAGATTCATGTCAGATCACGCCCATTTCGTTGTGCTCTGGACTGATGCATATCTTAGCTCGAAGGTATGCGGTTAATATGTTGTTTTGTACCCTGAAGTATGTGTTGTCATTGGATTGGAACAGTTTTAGACTATCATACACCATGGACAGTATTGTTATGTTCTGAATATTTCTTTATATTTTAGTAGCCTTGATGTCTACTTTTGACATCTACCTCTTATGCTAAATTGATATACCAGCCTCCCTATGGTATGCGATGACCTTTCGGCAGAAACATCCAAGTATACACGTTTTAGAGAGAAAATGGTTGGTGTATGATTATACACTGACGCAGCCCTTTTGAACTGGCGGTTTTGAGATTAATCCATCTCTGCGTTTGTGTAATAGAGTATATTTTTCTGTGTGCATCTTCATTTGCTGAAGCAAGTGTCTGCTCCCTTTCGGGTTTACCATTTGACCCCTACGGACTGCATTAAGTAGGAAAGGTCCAAATGGTGGCGTTTTCAATAAAATCTCTCATTTGATGATTGTTGTGGAAGGGGGACCTTTCACCCTATTGACGCGTTAGGGTTTATGTCACCCTAATTTTCTTCCTTAAATTTGGGCGCTGTGTTATCTTTGGTTATGACTGTGTGTATAAGGAAACTTGTGGATGTATATATAGATATACATATCGGTTTATATGTCTGCAAGCTGCAAATAGCTGGGACCGTTTGTTTTATTTTTGATCTAAAATATACCTGTCTTATGCTTGAGATTGGAAATGTCAATCGTTGTTCTAGCAGCTCACTAAGTGGCAAAATTCTGACCATTCCAAGGACGTTTGAGCTGGCAGTATACTGTGATTTTTAAAAAAGGGGTCCTCTTGGATGTTGGAATCTTGATATTCCTGGGATTTGACCAAGAGCTTTGTGTGTCCATATTTTTATCTCGTGTCTAGTTTGGGATGTCCTTACTTTTTCCAAATCGTGGGCATGAAAAATAATCACGTGCCTATTCTTTTTCCCTCTCATGAATTTGGTGAATGAGTAAATGCCCCACGCATTCGAAGCTTGGGTTACATTAAGGGACAATCTGAAAATGTGTTTAAAGCCTGCATTTTTATTTTAGATATGCCTTATACGTTATGATGCGTTAGAGTTATACGGCTTTTGCTCTTCCGATGACGAGCGTTATGCACAAAGACCAAACTTCCCATGTTTATCATGAGTACTCCAGTTAAAAGACAATGTAATTCAGTTGCTTTCTTGGGAACGATTCATGCCTAAGGGAGGCGTTTGGGGGTGCCTGTTATTTTTATGTTTGAAGAGTTTACCCTTGCATTTGATTTTCATACTGAACCCTGTATTTTATGTGAGTGCAAAGGTGTTGTGCTCCTTGTTGCATTTTTGTAAATGACTTGTTCTTCAGGAGTCTAAGCTGCCACTTTTAAAACCGAAGAATGAAACATGGAATGGATTGCTTACCTCTTCCTAGGAGCAGGAAGGCCTCCTGGGTTTTTCGGCGATATGTGTAGGTATCATATACCTGTGATCGAGCTGTTTTGTTCGCACTGTGGGATCTAGTTGGTTAATAAGTTTTGGTCTGCATTTTATGTGTTTAAAATCATCCACCTTGTGGGTAGATAGTATGGTAATGAGTTGGTATTCATATATAGACATATATCTCATTTTATGCAGGCTTATGTTTGCTCATGTAGGCAAGTCTAGATAGGAGTCGTGACTTACTCATGAATGTGGATTCCTAGCTGATGCTAAAAGTACCCTGAGAAGGGGAGTCCTGAAATGTAAACAGGAAGAGAAGGCAAACAGAGTGGTTACCGTTGTAATCAGTTTCTGGAAAATATGATATGATGATACATTTTGGTGGACGTAACCCCGGGGTTGGGGTGAACCACGTATATCGGTGCCTTGATGTGTATTATCTGCATTATGTGTCTTGATGTGTACTGATTTTTTTATGTCCATGTATGTTCTTGGTTGATCTCTTTATCTGATGGTGCAAATGGTTGAGTGACGTTTCTAAGAATGTTTAAATGCAAAAGAAAAATAAGTTTTGCAATACTTAATGTGTAGGTACGGACTCATGTGGTGTAAAAGGCAGATTGTTCTGACCCGAGGCCCTCGCCTACAGTATAACTCGTAATAACATAAATGGTAGAAATGAGCAAATGGTCGTTCTTAATTTAGTATTGACTAATGCTGATATATATAACCAAAATAATTTCAGAGAATGTGGTTGTTGTACGGTTAATAAAAAACAGGATAAACTCCCCTATAATGCTCATGGATGTTGACATAATGAATATAAAATCTCTTGTAAAGTTGTTGCTAACAGGTTGAACCTCCTTGTAGTAATAAAGCAACAAACAAAAACAAAACCTTACCATTTTTCCGCACATCTTGTCATCAAGGGCAATGGGGGACATTACACCAAACAACTTCAAACACACGCAACCTCTGAAAACAAGCTGAGAGCCAATCTTTAAAAAATCATCCAACATTGAAGAACGACCAAAAGGTTCAAAGGATCCAACGATTAAAAACAACGCTAAATCATGAGGAGGGGCCCAAAATTTAAGAAATTTGGGGAGAACGGTTGCAGCCGCAACAGCTGGTTGGATCATGGACTAGTTGACATGGGGATTCTTTTCCAAACATTCGCTTTTCATTAGGAGGATTTTGGGATACCTTCAAGGAAGGGATATTTCTCTCTAAAGGATAAGGATGATTTATTTTCATTTGGATCAGAAAACATTAGTATTTATTCAATCATGGATGGTGTTAGCACTAGAATATGTCTTATAGATACAAATAAGACATCTCTAGCACATCTTCAGTTTGGGATAGCATTGTGTAAAAGGTTTATAATACTTAGAAAGAAGGTTAGAGGAATAGGTCATAAGGATGAAAATGTTTGAGGATTTAAAATAATTAGGTGTCTACTATAGAGAGTGAAATTTCGTAGGTAATTGACATTGAAATCGGAGTCAAGACCATACATAAACATAAGCATGTGCATAAAAAGGAAATAAACAAGTGGGTAAGGAAGCCACATTTCCACGAGAAGACATTCTAAAATAAAAAGTGTTTAAAATATAAAACCATGCAATTTGAAAACAACTCTCAAGATTATAGGAAATGGAAAACTCTGACTATCATTAGATCTGAAACTTGAAAGAAGTTAATGCAATGTAGTAACCATTCCTTCTTTCATATACTAAAAGATTTGTTGAAAATAAATCATAGTCTAACCCATAAATGAATGATCATTGAACATGAAAGATTCATTGTTGTATTAGATGTTGGAAAATATACATAAAAGTTGCTCCTTATAGAATTTATCCTTCCTTATAAGAGGAATAAATATAACCCCTATTACATTGAATTCAAAAGGTTTTATAGGAAAATATATCAAGTCCTCTCCCATTACAATATTTTTGAAACAAAATTTATTATCACAAAATTACAAGAAATCTTAAAAATTTTAAGATTTTTGAAGGTCAATCATTTGCATTCAATATGGACGTAATATTTCACTTCTAGATAATGTTGAGTTGATGCTTGAAATTAGAATTAATGTCGTTGACTCCTGATACTTTCATCCAAACTCTCTACCACCAAATCTTGAACAAACTGTTTGCCTATTGATTTATTTCTTTAAAATGTTCAAATTCTGGAATTGTTTAATTAAAAATGTGGATTTTGATTTTGATTACTTACATTCAAAACTTGATTTTAAATATGACCACACTTTATCTTTCTCCTTATATTATCTATGTTGAATATGGTTGGGCGCCCACGTAGAGTGATGACTGGGTGTTTGAAAACCGACCACGACAATTTTCTAGGAAATTATGTTCTAATCAATCACTTATTTCTCGTAAAGGAGTAGTAACATTTCAGAAACCACCCACGCTTAGGATAAATGGCCAATTTTGGAAGTGGTTTTTAAACCATTTTTTATAATTCATCACCATTTTCCAAGAATTCAATTTTAAAATTTGATGCTTAGATCGAAGATGGAAATTATCAGTTGCACATCTTTTTAACAGTGAACTTATTTTCACATAGATTTACGGCAATGATTACTAGATTAAAAGGTGGTGGGAAGTTTTAATATAACATTTGTCCTTCATCTGTGAAGGAATTCTACAAGAAGATATAAAGTGATGAATCATTCTCTGGTACTTGTATATATACATAATTGAAGTTTTGTTGAAGGATAAGAGCCCATTCTGTAGCACTAATACATTAGAGTATTTAGGATTTCGTTGAAGAACCATGAAACTATTGAACCTTGAAATAAAAATATGACTATGAGATCCACCTCCTACATAATCAAAGCATAGCCAAACATATCCACATACTATGAAATGTTCATAAGTCATGTAATCAATAAAATTATTGAAAGAGTCAAACTAAAGCAAGAATTAGCAAATAAAAAGTGAATTGAGCTAGAAATTAAAAGAAGTTGAGGAGTTATACTTGAAAGAGGGTCAAGAGGAAGAATATTTAATGATGAAAACCCTTAAACGCTTTGGCTCTGCTAAGTGGGAAAATTTTAGGTAGTAAATTTGAGTGCTAACAGATGGAATGAAAAGATGCATTATAGAGAACAAGACTAATGGTATTGATGCAATACTGATTTGGTTATGGGATCCTAGGATCATTTGGAATGATAGATTGTTACAAGTGATCAAGAAGTTAAGTGGGATGATGCATAAGCCATGGGATCATGGAATTACATGTATTGACATATTGACTCTAAGGGCATTTGATATCAGTAGCATGCAGCATGACCAGTGGTATTTAGGAGGGAGACCCCCGCTTCATTTCCAATAGTCTATCCATGTGGAGTAGGGGATTTATTTCCTACATCGAAAACCATATGATGGATGGACACCACATCTTCTAGATTGTTGGATTTGGATTCTCCCAAAGGATCCTTATGTAGAAATCATTCAGTGTAGAGGTGGAAGTATGAGTCACTTAACACTCCTTAAATTCATTTGGGACCCTGGAATCATCCTTGGTCTCAAGTACTTCATCTGGAGAATATTTCACATGTCATTATGGGGGATAGAGACACCTCTCAAGAGGAAAGAGATGCATAAGATTGAGTACCCTCCAAAAATTAATCTCCACCTTGGTCATCATCGTCATCAAGTTCACTTGGAAGAATAAATTTTGCAAGGGACATCTCTTTCTTCCCAATGTTCCCTCTTGTCACTTTCATGCATGAGAATTTATTTTGTTGATGCAACTATGACTTCACTTCATGCTTTAGAATAGGCTCATACAAAAATAACTTTGGTAATATTTTGTTGGTTCTCTTTGATTATATTTTGGTTCATGTTATGATGTGAAAGAAGTACACTCTTAGTTTGGAATCTATGTCATGTACTTGGGTAGAGCAATCATTGCATATCAATTTGTTTGAACATGAAATTGAAAATATAGATATATTTCATTTTCATATTATGATTGAGCGCGGTAAGGATGGTACACCATGTAGATAATACTTTAATTTAATATCACACGTGCCTTCCCAAGTAAGGAAAAAAGTCTCATATGGGGATGAGAATTTACAAGGAGTTCTCAAAAGGATAAATAAAATTTTACATCAATGTTCTAAGCTTACCCCACCATGTTTCGCTCCACTGTGTGTGCTTGAAGGAGATGATTCCAAATTTTTGAAGATAAGGCTCAAGAAGGAATATTAAAAGAAGGAAATAAAGAAAGATGCCTTAGGAAAGCTATATATACTAAATTTAGTTAGCGAGGGTGAAATCATGGAGACAAGTGGGTCTTATGCAAGAGAAACATTCCCAAGAAGCATCCAACTCATCTATGGTTCGAATTTTCAAGAAGACAAGCTATAGAACGAAGGAAAAATCCAGAAGAGATTAATAAAAGGAGGATGAACCCTCCCTTTCACATATTTTTGGTCATATTTTATTTTTTATCCTTGTGATCTTAAATATCTCTATGATTTTCATAGCTTGGGTGATGTACCCCTTGCTAGCATTCGAAGATGTGACCCTTTACAACCTGTAACTAATTGAGGGATTGGGAGACATTTTCACTTAGAGACAAGGAAATGAATATTTAGTCCTTTTAGTGGAGAGACATATAGGAAAATAATAACTTTTGTAGGTCTATTTTGAGTTCATGTTGGTGTGGTATATTTCTAGTTGCACCAGTGTTCATTTTCCTAGTGTTTTCTCATATCTAGATTGAGTGTTGTGTGTGTTTTGGCTTGGATGGTGCACCTGTTAGTGTTGGAATTTGGTATTGGTTGTTGTATTTGCTGAAAAAGAATATAAAAAATGTCAAATAGGGAAACATCGTTCACATTACCTCATCTTTGAAGGGTTTCATTATGTAGGATAGGTGGCATTGTTGAATAATGTAGATGTCTCATCCCTATCTCAACCAACCTATGGTGCATGTTTTTGTGTGTGGAACCATCAATAGATTCAATATTTTGAAAACCTTGAACGAGATTAGGTTCTTCTATATACGATTGTCAACAATGAAATGTATCAGACTCCCCTACACCGATAATAGGTGGATCAAGATAGAACATAGGAAGAGGATAAGGGATATGAGTTGTCTCCCTCTGGAAAATATGAAAAGAAAGCATCTAAAAGCAGTAAAAGTAACCAAAAGCAGGGAAAGTAGGAAACTCAATAGAAAATCAAGAACTCAAGAGTATCCAAATTTTTGAAGATGAGGCTCAAGAAGGAATATTAAAAGAAGGAAAGAAGAAAGAGGCCTTAGGAAAGCTATATATACTAAATATAGTTAGTGAGGGTGAAATCTTGGAGACAACTTACAAGTGGGTCTTATGCAAGAGAAAATTTCCCAAGAAGCATCCAACACATCTATGGTTCGAATTTTCAAGAAGACAAACTATAAAACGAAGGAAAAATCTAGAAGAGATTAATACAAGGAGGATGAACACCCCCTTTCACATATTTTTTTTCATATTTTATTTTTTATCCTTGTAGTCTTGAATATCTCTATGATTTTCATAGCTTGGGTGATGTGCCCCTTGCAAGCATTCAAAGACGCGACCCTTTACAACCCATAACTAATTGAGGGATTGGGACACATTTTCACTTGGAGACAAGGAAATGAATATTTAGTCCTTTTAGTGGAGAAAAATATAAGAAAATAATAACTTTTGTAGGTCTATTTTGAGTTCACGTTGGTGTGGTATATTTCTAGTTGCACCAGTGTTCATTTTCCTAGTGTTTTCGCATATCTAGATTCAGTGTTGTGTGTGTTTTGGCTTGGATGGTGCACCTGTTAGTGTTGGAATTTTGTATTGGTTGTTGTATTTGCTGAAAAAGAACATAAAAAATGTCAAACGGGGAAACATCATTTATATTACCTCATCTTTGAAGGGATTAATTATGTAGGATAGGTGGCATCGTTGACTAACGTAGATGTCTCGTCCCTATCTCAACCAACCTATGGTGCATTTTTTTGGGTGTGTAACCATCAATAGATTCAATATTTTGAAAACCTTGAATGAGATGAGGTTCTTATATATACCACTGTCAACAATGAAATGTATCAGAATCCCCTACACCCATAATAGTGAATGGAAGAGGATTTCCCCTTCCCTTGGATCCTTCAACTCTTGTGGTTGCGATGGTGGTAGTGGGTTCTACATCAATGACCCTCTTTCCCCTTTATTTATCTGAATTAGAGCCTGAGCTAGAGTCTATATCCAAGTATTTCATTTGATCCGATAATGATTTCTTTGAGTGACATTCAACATTGTTGTGCTAGGGTATTTTGTGGAATTCACACTACTTGTTGATTTCCTTCTTCAATTTCTTGTTACCCTTATTTTCCTACAGCTTGGGATAGTTGTCGATATTTTGGTCATCGTTGCTTTGTCCTTTTCTTTTTGAGTTAGGGTCGCATTTTCTAGAATTCTGTTGCTCTTGATTTGTGAACCCTAACACCAATTTATTCTTCTACTTAAAAATTTTCTCAATATTGATAGCATATAGATAAGAAAATCCTAATGAAGGTATGTCTAGGAAATCCATATGGGTCTGAATGTACTTATGCACGACACAACAATACTTTAGGACCAAGTGTAGTTTGGAGTCTCTAATACCTAGTTTTGAGTGCATGGTATGGAATATGTTGGTAAAATCTAGTACTTTCTAGTCTCTTTCCTAGCGAAAAGTTGTCTACCTGGTGTACTAGTCATCATAGTTTTTGTCATGGTATAATTCCTCCTTGATGTCATTGACAAAAGTTCCCAAGTGGGTTATGTCTTGACTATTTCAGACTCATCCCTTGCATACATTTTATAGTACCCATCCCACTAGTATTTAATATGGGGGAGGGATTTAAGGAGTGTGAAGGTGATCTTTTCATTGTCAAAAAAATTTGAGCAAAGAAGTAATCCTGTAATAGACTTACCCATTTCTCCAAATCATCTGCATCTATCTTTCCTTCAAATAAGGGGATTTAAAAGTGACATGGCACGTTTAAGGGAGTTGCACCTTTGAAATGACTACTCATTGAAGGGGCATATGTTGTTTCCAACAGTCATTGAAGGATCTGAGTGAACTTATACATCATCTCATTCCTATTTCGCGCAAGGGATTACTTGAGAAACAAATTAATAGGGTCTTTTTCTCTATCATCTATTTTTTCTTCTCCTTCCATGTGAGGCTTCTTGCGTAAATGGGAGTGGTTTTACCCAATCTCAACTAGTTCAAAATCAACCTCTCAATATTCAGATATCATTAGGGACATGCACTGAGAAACCACAAGATCATATCGNTATATATATATATATATATATATATATATTGCAAGAAACATAGTGATACAATAAACTTAGTTTCTATTAAATGAATGAAGAATAACAAATTGTAAAATAAGATGAAGTAGAATGGTGGTAGCTATATCTCTTTCAAGAGATGTGGTGTCTACTCTTATTCGTGAAAAAATTGAATACAAAAAGAGGAAATAAGGGCCTAAATTTGTCATAATCATGAATAAAATAACCCTAAACATCAAAAACCAATCCCTAGGAGATGAATCATCATAAATTTTGCTTAAATTCCCAAAGTGGTTAGTTGAACAATCAACTTCTTGGGGCCATAACCTTTGCATACAATCTTTTTTTGGGGCACTTATTAGACCATTGGAAAGATCTATCCATGGAGTACAATACTAGATTAATATCAATTGAGAACCTAGGGATATTGTATGTATCATGTGAACCCAAAAAAACATTATTTAGGGCCTCAAAACGAGCTCAGAAGTTTAAGACCCAAAAAACCGTAGAAAAACTACTAGGAAACTACCAAAATGGGAAAATGGTTTGAGCCAGTGAAATAGGTGGGTGGAAAAATATATCCATCTGAATCAACGAGGAAGAAAGAGAAATATTTTTCGTTATTAACTTACATATAATCTTTAACGTGCCATGTTCTTTTGGATTGAATTAGTAAATTATGTGTTCTTGCTTGAATAGCTATGTTGTCAAAATGATATCACTTCATCAAAATCATAGAAATATTGGCTGAAGTGAGTATTCTTGATGCCCAATATTTTACCAAGTTTTATTTGAGTGAATATAATAGAAAGGCCCCATAGACCCTATTTGTAATATTATTTCTCTTGTTTATGGGATTTACATTTCAGAAATATTGGTGAAAATGTGTCTGAGTTGGACATAGTACAATTTTTTTGTATTTTCATCCAATTTCCAATGTGGATTTTATACACTCATACAACACCCCTTTTTCATGAAAATATACTTAACACTTAAATCAACAAAAAAAACTTTGATATGTATTTCAATGTATCTGAAGCCATGGGGAAGATAAAGGAGAATTAACAAAGTTTGCATGCTTATAAGTGATTCCAATATTTATATTTATTAGGTTTAGACAATTCCTCACAATATCAAATTTCTTTTTTATCTTATAATAACTTTGTTGGGCCACGGAATTGTCCCTATTTTACATCATTTTTTTTGCTACTTTTAATCTTTGTTGTTTACCCATAACCTTTCATCAACCCATTTTAATGCTTATATGCGAGATTTAGACCTAATTGTGTTTCCATTACATTCCTTTATCATTTAATGCTTTATCATTTAATGTGAATTATGATGAAACATTATAAAAATAACGTCTTTTGTATATATCTTATAAAATCGAATAATAAAGATGGTATTTTGCAGAAACAAGCACGATGTTGTTACTTGTGGACACTTGGTGCTGCTTTAATAATTGAAGATACATGAAGTGGATGCTTGAGATTTTTGATAAGAGGGATGATTAAGTCAATATAAACCTATTCTCAAAATATATCAAAAACCCATATCGTACTTTGTGAGAAATTGAGATTTTACTATTTTTTTTTTACTTGTGTTGTTGGTGTTGTTACTTCAATTGTTGTTACTTCCATAAGTAACAACAATCCGTGAACAATTTTGAAATTCCACAAAAATCAAATTTTCAATCATGGAAGATTCATGTTGGATTTAGATCTTGGATGAGGAGATAATCTTGGACCAAGAGATGGAAATTAATTTAATTAGTTTTAGATAATTAGCAAGGATTTTGGAACTATATTTCAATTGATTTTGAGATCCAAATTATTACTAATTTGTTGATGACATTTTGGATCTTCATTTCTTTTTTCTTATGGAAAACTCATGTGTAAATAAGATCTCCTTCTCCATTCCAAGGGGATGAATCTTACATTTCAACAAGTCCAAGTTATGATGGAATATATTTATAATTGTTTTGATATCTTTTGTTAATTAAAAATATAATTCTCTAGTTTGATTAGATTGTAGTTCTTTAGTTTCTATATTTTGTAATTAGGCTAACTTCTTCATATTGTTTAAAATAGGATGTATCTTGCTTTATTCATTTATTTCTGTAGTTGTATTTTTAATTCTAATTTAAGTTCTTTAATTATGCAAGTGTGTCTAACTTCATAGTTTAGTGTGGTTGCAACCATTGTGTGATTTACTTTTTTGTAAGTCAGTGTGATTTACTTTTTTGAAAGTGTGGATGTCTTTCTTTTATAGTCACACTGTGATTTATTTTCTTACAATCGTGGGTTTGTTTTGATTCATGAAAGTGTGGGTTTGTTTTGGTTCATGCAAGTGTGATTTTGCTTCAATTTCCATAGGGTGAAAACGCGAACCTGGGAAACAGATTTATGACAATGGAGTGGAAAAAAAGAGGGCATGCGGATGAACACGCGAAAAAAATTCAAAATGAAACTCTAGGCTGAGAGTTTGTGAAAGTTCAAACTCTCGACAAAGAGTTTGAACCAATCATCGCGCTATATTTTTTAAAAAACTCTCGAATGAGAGTTTGAACTAAAATCTTGGCCTAGAGTTTGGAAGATATTTTTCGGCCGAGAGTTCATAGTCAACAAAACCTGCAAAAATATCTCTTATCTTTCTGCAACCTGCAACTTCAACAAACCGAAACCCCTGCAAATGTTAAACATTATTTGTCGGACTTGGTTGCAATGGATTCATCTCTTAATCTAGTTTCGCAATTTATAATAACTGTTTCATTTCATTTTGAATTTCTATTTATTAATAATTTTTTTCTAAATCTTATCCCTTAATAATTTTATTACTCTAAAAATCACCCGAAATGAAAATTCAATATCAGAATGAAGACAACACCAAAAAAATTGAAATCTTCATAAAGATCATAATTCCCCTATCTTCTTCAAAAGGGTACTTTTATTTTTTCCAATAAAAGTCACAATAAAAATAAAATTGAATCTCATTAACATGTGTCCATAATGCACCATTTTCTGAACTTATGTTGTTTCGATAAATAATAAAAATAGTTCTCAAGTCCGAAAAACCTCAAAATATAGTCCATGCACAAGTTCAATCTGTGTAGATTATGAGTATAAATTTTGTTTCCCTAAAATGAATAGCTATCTCTAAGAAAAATGTGGGGCACATAGGTCACTTACTATTCATACTTAAAATTTTAAAGTATATGCCGTTGGTGCACGTCAAATTTTCCCCACTATATGTTGATAAAAAAATTTGAAACAAATATGAGTATGTAGCTAATTCAATTCTCCAAAAAATGTGTGTTGACTTCGAGGTGAAATTCCTAAGGGAGATATCGGTTTGAAGGGGTTGAAGTTAAAAAACATAAAATTGTGTAGTTTTGTTTTGTCAAAAAACAAGCAAAAGTGTTTCCCAACTTCATCTTTTAACCCTTTAGATTCATTTCTTATCTTATGTGAAGTTAATTTCTTTGATACAATTTCAATTTGAAGAGTAATGATGTAGAGTCTCATTTTTATGAATTCAATGAATGTGATTAATGCAATAATCTTTTTTACTACCTTGGGTTATAAACAATGACTAGTATTTGGCAAGGATAACTCCTATATTTCTACAATTTACCTTTCTTTCAATAGTGGTTTGCACTTAGTTTTAGTATTTCATTTCCTGTATGTAGTGAATTAGTTTAATATTTACTTTGTTGCATATGTTGAGTTTATCCTTAGCATTTAATTTCCACTTGAGTGTGAATTAGTTGTATCCTTCACTTTTAACAAAAATGTGAATTTAGTTTTATCTTTTACTTTCTAGCATGGTGTGTGTTTGATTTCATTGCACTTAGTTTTAATAGTTTTTTATGCTGCGTAATTCCTTGCAAAGGTTCTATAATTATTCATGCCAATGTTTATAAGTAATATCGTTGAACTAAAACTTCAAAATAGATAAACTAGTGCTAGCAGAGGAAATTGTAGCCTGCATAGGTTTTGTATGATAGCCTTGAAACGAATTGATGTACCCTGATTGATAATTTATGTTTGGAATCGATTGTTTTCATAAGAAATTAATTATCCAATCTTTTTGGCATCATTGTCGCTGGTTGGGGAGGTTATCAAGGGAGTAAAAGTACAAACTAGTATTAGTTTTAGTTGTATCATCTCCAGTGCTAATGGGTCTTGACAAGTAAAGATGAGAGGTAAGTGTTGAAATATTGTAACTTCGAAGAATATTCTATATGTATCTTTTTTGGTCCCCGATGGTCCTACCGGGAGAACCACTTGTATTATCTTTGTAACCCGATGCTTCTAATCAGAAGAACTAATAAGAGTCATGACGTAGTCCCCTCTAATTGTAAAGGTGGGTCATTAGCACCCCAGTGTGGTTACTTGAGCCTACATGTGTAACTCGAGCCTACATGATTAGCTCGAGCCTACATGTCGGATGAGTTAATTAAAGTGAACGGATGAATATAAATAGAGGTGTGGTGCTCCTCATTTGGAACACACATTCTCACTTGTGTAGCGCATTAGTGGAGAAGAGAAGTAGCTGGAGAAGGAGGAGGATCAGACTTTGATCTCCTTGCTGGTTTTATCTTTTATATTTTTGGGGCATCTATATTGAGGAAGCTTTTGCTGGGTTTTTCCCTTTAGGGTTTTCCCAAGATAAATCTTTGTCTTCCTTTTGTATGGTTGTGCTTGTCTATCTTTCAGCGATCCTGTTTATATGATTTTGTTATGAAAATGAAATGAAATACTGATGTCTTAGCTAAGCATATGAAAATTTAACATGGTATCAAAGCCACCCTGAAAGAAGAAATTGTGCAGCTAAAGAATCTAGGGCTTCTTATTTTTTGGGTCTCTATCCCTGATTGATCAGCAAAAGAAGGCTAGATTGACTCTCCATTGAAGGGCGCATCTTTCTGTTGAAGTGGAATTCGATTCCGAGCATTTTCAGTTTTGGTGCGGAAAATTAGGGATTTCTATAGAAGAAGATTTTTTTACTAAGCCTAGCATAGGATTTTTATCCTCATAAAAAATGAATTTTAGAGACCTGGATCAAGAAATTTGGTTGGGTGAAACTCCGGGAAAGTCAAACCCTAGTTTGACTTCGATCTGGAAAAACCCTAAATACTAAAACTGCTAAGTTTTGGTACGTTTGCTATATCCTAATATTGGAGAACGATCAGGAGTTGAAAATTGCAGAGGATGAAGATAAAATCCTGATTTAAACTATATCCAAAATTTAGCATCAGATTCGCCATATTCTGGGAGATATGACCCCTCCACATTAGGGTTCCATCCTCTTCCAGAATTTATCCCTAAACAGGACACCTGGGGATAATTGCTATA
This sequence comes from Pseudotsuga menziesii, assembly GCA_001517045.1. Classification (NCBI taxonomy): domain Eukaryota; kingdom Viridiplantae; phylum Streptophyta; class Pinopsida; order Pinales; family Pinaceae; genus Pseudotsuga; species Pseudotsuga menziesii. The sequence continues at coordinate 484,820 of LPNX010463750.1, read as the reverse complement.
GCGTGGGATAAAGAGGTCCAAATGGAATTCCTGAAGATGTTATAGAAATATCACAGAATTTAATTTTTGTGGCCTGAATTTCAGAACCTGAAGATGAACAAGTGACACGTGGCATTCCGTACAACTTCACTGTTTTGAACAGTCCTGTAACAGGTCACCTTGGGAAAATGATCATAAATCCCAATTGGTGAAACAAATTCTGATGAAACCTATTGTTTTGGATCAGGGACATGAGAGGTTACCTCAGTGAGAAACTTCAGGCACAGTGACGCAGTAATTTCGGAGATATCATAGAAACAGTAATAGGAATTTCTGCAGAAGAAATTGGAAAACTAGGGCTTCCTGTTCCGGGAGCTTCCCTCCACTGTTTTCAGAAAAGGAGTACATTGGACAGCTCCATGTGAAGAGATTTATCTTTCTATCCAATCATATCTGAATGATTCCAATTTTTGAAAATGATGGTTTCTTTGACAAACCCTAGATCAGCCAGCTCCGGAAACAGGACGGACACCTCAAATCGGTAAGATCTAATCTTTTGCTATTTGCATTTGAGGTTCTCATTTCTAAGTGATATATCACATCAGTTGACAAATTCCAAGAATGGAAGTATTTGATCTCTCTGAAGAAAATGAATTGGACACCTACATGAGTAGAGAGGTTCCAGTTTCATATGAAGATGAGGCTCAAAGCCTTACACAAGAAGAACTTGATCAAGGCCAAGAAGATCATTGTTGATTCAATCACGAATCAGCTTATACCAGAAGTGTCTTCCCTAAAGACACCGAAGATGTTTGATTCCTTGATCAAGCTATTTGAAGATAAGAACTTAAATCAGAAGATGGAATTGAGAAAACAGTTGAAGAATGTGAAGATCTAGAATGCAGAACAACTTGAAGTGGTAGAAAAAGAATGTATTCCAGAAGTAAGTGATTACTTTCAGCTCGACTAATAAGAAGAGAAGAAGAAGATGGGAGCAAGTGAAGATCAAGCTTTCACCATTCAAATAAGATCCCTCAAGCAATGAGGAATATGAAAAACTCAATTATTGAAGAACCTCTTATTCATCTTATCATTTGGATAAGAAATGATGATTTCATGAATGAAGAAGATGATAAAGCAGAATGATCAAGATGGAGTCTACCCAAGAAACAAATAAAAGATAAGTATTCAGTTGCCATTTCATGATATTGTTTTGTTATACATTTGATTATATTGAGTTGATGTGTTATGCATGATAGATTGTTTACATTAATACTACTAATATGCATGTGATGGGTAAGTAGCTCATGGCGCTATACAACTCTCCAGTGCTACTTATCAAACCTCTTTGCTAACATATTGGATTAGTTCACAATCTCAATGATGTCATGGTAGAGATGGAAGGCATCTAGAAAGTTTCTGTGAGATATGGATGAATGTTGTATTGGCTAAATAGTTGCATGATGCATAAGAATTTTCCGTTATGCATATGTTTCATGAAATAGTTATAACCATGCAACTGGTGCATTTGAATTGTAGGTCCTGTACAACCTCCTACAAGAAAACAAGGACGAGACTTGTTCTGAAGAACAAGTGATGACAATTCAATAAACATGAATCTGAAGCTCCCAGGGTTAGAGACACCATGACGGAAGAAAGAGATTCAGAGAGTGATAGATCCACCTTGAAGGATGAATACCACCATGGGTATGAGAGATAACTCAAGATGAAGAAAAGAATGCTATGAAAGAAGCTATGATCAAAGAATAATAGTTGATCATGGGGAATGATGTATACGATATGATTTCGAGACATAAAGGGAAGTACGTAGTATCTTCCATATGGATCTACAAGAACAAGTGTACTTAGCAAAGTTCATGAGTTTCCTTTGAAAGAATAGACTATGACATGACATACTCTATCAACAAGTATATGTCAAGCATAGAACCACCTATACAGAATGAAGAGGGAAGATGATACTCCACTTTAGGGGGAGTGACTATAGAAGATATCTGAGTTCAACATGGTATGACATGATGGATAGCTTCGTGATGGATCGAGACTTTACCAAGAGTAAAGTGGGCTCCAACCTTCAAGATTGAATGCAGAAGACTAGGATATGTTGATCACCTGACAAGATGAACTCATGAAAGATGTTATGATGAAAGAATACTAGAATGATGTTTGGGGTATAATACTCAAACCAGAAAGCAAAAATGTGGTATCTTCAAAATGGATCGGTAAGATAAAATATGCTACTGGTAGAAGTAAGGAAAGACTTGTGGCTTATCTCAAAAAGAGGGAATTAATTATGAAGAGACACTTCCTCCAAGAAGCAAGGTATACTTTCTTCAGAACTATCATGGTAGTTTCTTCCATGATGAAGTAAAGACAAGCCTTCCTTAATGGTGTGATTGAGGAAGAGTTTTACATCGAATAGTCACAAGGATTTGAAGTTGAAGACAGATGGACTCACGTATGCAAGTTGAAGAAGGCCCTCTATGGCTTGAAGCAAGCTCCCAGAGCTTGGTATGGAAGAATAGATAGTTTCCTGACGAGCATGGGGTTTGCCAAGAGTAAAGTCGATCCTAACCTTTATCTCAAGGTTCTAGAAGATGAACCTGTCATCCTGTTATTATATGTGGATGACCTATTTCTGACAAGGAATGAGAAACAAATTGTAGAATGCAAGAAGAAGTCCACTGAAGAATTTAGACCTTGGTCTAATACTCTATTTCCTAGGTCCAGAAATATGAAGGAATCTTTCTCAATCAGGGAAAGTATGCAGTGCAAAGTTTGAAAAGATTTGATATGCTAGAATGCAAAGTCATGGCCACACCCATGGACTCCAACCTGAAGCTGTTAGCTGATGACTCATCATAGTTAGTGGATGTGACTCATTACAGACAGATCATTGGGTCATTAATGTACTTAACAAATTCCAGACCAGACATTTGTTTTGTTGTGAACACCTTAAGTCAATATCTTGTTCAACCAAGACGGGTTCACCTAGTAACCGCAAAACATGTGATGATATATCTGAAAGGGACTATAGACTTTGGTCTATACTATGATGGTAGCAATGAGTATAGATTGTATGGCTACATAGATGCAGATTGGGCTAGAAGTATCTCAGACAGGAAAAACACATTAGGTAGATGCTTTTGTTTGGGGTCTGCTATGAGTTCATGGTTTAGCAGGAAAAAGTCCAGTGCTTCTCGTAGCATGGCTGAAGCAAAATACATAGCAGATTGCTCTGCTAAGTTGTGAATTCATATGGCTTCGGAAGTTGATATCAGGTCTCTTTGACCTGAAGATGGATACTACAATGATTCTATGTGATAACCAGATTTGTAATGACACAGAACCCTGTGTTCCGATTGCAACACATAAAAATTCGGTATTTCTACATATGAGATAAGATGTAGATGATTATGTTTCAGTATTCCCATACTAAATATATAGATGATGTTTCAATATTTACATACTGTAGATGTAGATGATGATGATTCCGTATTTCTATACTGAATATAGAGATGATGATGGTTTCAGTATTTTTATACTGAAGATATAGTTGATGATGCTTTCATTATTCACATACTTGAGATACATATGGTGATATTTCAGTATTCACATACGGAAGATGTAGATGATGATGGTTTGAATGATGATGTACTGATGAAGCCTCTGTATCGGGTAAAGTTTGAACACTTTCGAGAGAAGCTTGGTGTTGTTCGAAAAAGACATTCCTCGAAAGGGGGAGTAGTGATGTTGCAGTGGGATTGTATTATCCCTGGGAACTTTCCCTAAAGTGATCCAAAGACCTCGGTCCTTGAGAATGAAGAGGGATTGTATCATCTCGGGACATTTGTCCAAAAGTGATTTGGTGACTTGGGTCCTCGAGAATGAAGAGGGATTGTATCATCCTGGGACATCTGTCCAAAATAGATCCGGTGACTTCGGTCTTCGTGAATGTGGTAGGATTGCATCATCCCTGAACTTCGGTTCAAAATGTATCCAGAGGTCTCGGCCCCCGTGAAAGTGGTGGATTGCATCATCCCTAAACCTCGGTTCAAAATGTATCCGGAGGTCTCAGCCCCCATGAAAGTGGTAGTATTGCATCATCCCTGAAATTCGATTCAAAATGTATCCCGAGGTCTCGACCCCCGTGAAAGTGGTGGATTGCATCATCCATGAACCTCGGTTCAAAATGTATTCGGAGGTCTCGGCCCCTGTGAAAGTGGTGGATTGCATCACCCCTGAACCTCAGTTCAAAATGTATCCGGAGATCTCGGTCCCCGTGCATGTGGTAGGGTTGTATCATCTTTGAACTTCAGTTCAGAACGGATTCAGTGACTTCGGTACTCATGAATGTGTGTTGATCCCGTAATTCCTAGAGGAATGATTGTGTGAGTTCCACATCTGTGTTGATCCCGTAATTCCGAAAGGAAGGATGATGTTGATGTTTTGATGATGTTGATTTTTTAATGATAATGATGTTTTCATGATGATGATGTTTTTATGATGATGATGATGTACTGATAGAAAGATCAGTGTATGATGATGATGATGTACTGATCGAAAGATCAGAGTATGATGATGATAACGTACTGATCAAATGATCAGTATGTGATGATAATGATGTACTGAGCAAAAGATCAGAATATCATGATGATGATGCTGTTCAAGAATTGAAGTATGATTATGGTGCTGATCACGATGTTACCAACCAGGTTGCTGATTGAAAGAACAAAATGTTGAAGAAGTTGTTGTTGATCGAAAGATCAAAGTACTAAAGATGTTTCTGATCGAAATGTTTAAGATGTTGTTGCTGATCGAAAGATCAAAGTGCTGAAGATGTTGCTGATCAAAATGCTGAAGATATTGTTTCTAATCGAAAGGTCGAAACGCTGAAGATGTTGCTGATCGAAAGGTCAAAGTGTTGAAGATGTTGCTGCTGATTGAAAGGTCTAAGTGTTGAAGATGTTGCTGTTCAAAAGGTCAAAGTGCTGAAGATGTTGCTGAAGGTGTTGCTGATGAAAAGGACAAAGTGTTGAAGATGTTGCTGATCAAAAGGTCAAAAGATGCTGATGCTGATCAAAGAGTTGTTGTCGTTGAAAATTGAAGATGAAGACTATATGATGTTGAAAAGATTCCAATGATTTATAGATGTGTTACCTTGATGATGTTGATGATGTCCTCTCCTACTATTGTTGTTGTTGTTGTAGAATACCCTTCTCATTAAGGGGGAGTGTTGAAATATTGTAACTTCGAAGAATATTCTATATGTATCTTTTGTGGTCCCCGATGGTCCTACCGGGAGAACCACTTATATTATCTTTGTACCCTGATGCTTCTAATTGGAAGAACTAATAAGAGTCATGAGGTAGTCCCCTCTAATTGTAAAGGTGGGTCAATAGCACCCCAGTGTGGTTACTTGAGCCTACATGTGTAACTCGATCCTACATGATTAACTTGAGCCTACATGTCGGATGAGTTAATTAAAGTGAACGGATGAATATAAATAGAGGTGTGGTGCTCCTCATTTCGAACACACATTCTCACCTATGTAGCGCATTAGTGGAGAAGAGAAGTACCTAGAGAAGGAGGAGGATCAGGCTTTGATCTCCTTGCTGCTTTTATCTTTTATCTTTTTGGGGCATCTATATTGAGGAAGCTTTTGCTGGGTTTTTCCCTTTAGGGTTTTCCCAGGATAAATCTTTGTGTTCCTTTTGTATGGTTGTGCTTGTCTATCTTTCAATGATCCTGTTTATATGCTTTTGTTATGAAAATGAAATGAAATACTGATGTCTTAGCTAAGCATATGAAAATTTAACAGTAAGAACCTACACAACTACAACCAATCCCTCTAAAAGAGGACCCTATTGTAAACTATTTTCTCACCCTCACTAGGTCCCATAGACTACATGGAAACATGGGTAGAAAAGAATATAAGATTCATACATATAACATATATTTTGAATGAGAACTAATGAAAAATTGTTGCATTAAAAGACACTAATATTACTAATTTCTATTTTGCAAGAAGTTGGTAAGAGGAAGGAAGCATTGGTGAATGAAGATCCCGATAGAAGAGGAGCTTCGGGGATATAGAATCCTTCAAGCTTGAGACTTATATGAACATGGTAAGTGGATGAATTTCATTTTATTAGATTATTTTGAATTTAATACATTGAAAATAAGACAACCACAAAATTACAAAGATCTTATTTTGAAATTCATATCATTTTTAGGAGTTGTGGAAATTGTTGCAACAAGTTGTCTAGATCAATCTAGGTGCTCAATGATTGAAATTTTGGTACATGTATGTACTTCATTAAAATTTAAATTATCAAAATCATTCACACCTATCTAAATCATCGTATGGTAGCTATGCTTTGTTTATTTCATTTTGTGGCATTTTAGCTTGCTTTTATTCATTAAAAACATAGCCGAGAGAGCCATGTTTTGGCAGACGAAATGATAATATTTTCATTTTTTTATAATAAATAGATATTGAAATATATTTTCTATGAAAATTTTAATTTTTTAAGTTGTCTATCAAACAAAAAATATATGGTCGAAATACTTACTGGGATTCAAGTAGGAAATTTCAGGACAGATTTGGGACAATCATTTTTTGGGAGACGTAACTGATGAATTTCCAGAACATGTTTGTATGGAATATTATATTATGAATATTGTTTGGAATTCAATTTGAATCACCTCATTTCATATGAGAAACTTATGACCAAAATTCTAATTAATTGTCATATATTTTCATTTTGAAAACCTTGTTTCCCCGCTGTTCATTGAACATTCGACTGATAAATTATTATTTTATTCAAAACCTATTTCTATACAAATTATCCCTTTAAGTATAGTTTCTAATACAATTTTAGTTTTTCTATTTGTGTATTAAATGGAAATTATATGGTTAAAATACTTGTTGGTTGTAGAGTAGGCATCTCAAGAACAGAGTTGGGGCAGTTAGTTTTTGGAAGAGTTAATAAATGAATTTTTAGAAATTTTTTTGCAAAATTTTATCCTATGAATATTGTTTCCAATGCAATTTTAATTCCTTCATTTTGATATCATGTGTGAAACTTATGAACAAAATACTTGTTGGGTGTAGAGTAGACAACTCAGGAAAGATTTGGGCAATTAGTTTTTGGAAGAGTTAATGAATGAATTTTTAAAACTTGTTTTTATAGAATGTAATCCTATGAATATTGTTTCTAATGCAATTTTAATCACTTCATTTTGATATCTTGTGTTAAAATTATGACCAAAATACTAACTTCCTATCCTAAATTAAGACTCTAAAAACTTTGTTTTCCCAGCTGGTCATTGACATATTTGACCCATAAATTATTCTTTTAATAAAATAAAATTTCTATTAGAGGTATATATATATATATATGAATCTATTTTAAACTCCAATTGTAATCAACTATAAAACAAAAACGTTGTTTCGAAAATTGTGACTATTGGTATAGCTGGGAACTCATAAACAACACTATCATGCGGTTTTTTATTTCTCACATATGACAGATTATTTCATGGAATTGTCACAACATATTTATAATGGAAGTATCCCTATGAATTTGTTTTCATTTTTATTTGGAATCACTCAAATTGTAAGATAAATGAAGAAATTATCAACAAAATACCGTTCGGTAGTCTAGGCTGGCCATTTCTCTCCAACAAGTATAAAGTGAATTTTTTTTATTCACTTTTATTTGTATTTTTTATTCACTTTTATTTGTAAATTCTTTCATTTTTTGGGAAGAGGAACAACCATCATCCTTATTTTCTGACATGACCACACCATCACCTTATTTTCCATTGATCACCATCCTTCTTCAATCCAAAACTTCACCCTCATCGTTACTTGAATAACCTATGTCATCATCTTAATCACCAAGTTGCAAGAGTGCCTCAAGAAAAAAAATTGTTGTTGCTACACAAGAACCAACATAAAAATTCCTATTGTTGTCACACAAGAAACAACAATAGAAATCCCTACTTCTACCACAGAAGAACAGGTAGTAAGAAATGAGATATCAACAAGTTAAGGAAATTGTTGGAAAAATAGAGTCTTGTGTAATTTAGAAAATATGAGAATCTTGAGGCCTAAATGAATTCAATTGTGAAATAAGGTTGAAGGAGAGAGGAAGAATTCAATATACACTGATCAAACATTCAAGGAAAAATTTCAAAACCATGGAGGCAAAATTGGTCAGCATAAATTTACATTTATTATAATTAACATTCACATAATACACTCATTATACAATAGGAAGAATTCAAATGCACTAGGTAGGATTCAAATTCACCAACTTGGATTGACTCCAGTGCTAACTAAATGTGAGATAACCACCACTGAGAGCTCATTAACGTAACTCGGGAATACTAAATTAGTTCTCAGTCACTTAACTTAACAAGGTAGGTAGGAAAAGGTTCCTAACCTCCTGCAAGGGTGCTAGACAAAATGGAGATGAACTAATTGATGCCCGTCCAAGGGTAACTCAACTCAAACAAGGGTTGAATGATGGTCGGAATCCAATGACTCATTGCGTGTTCCTAAATTATAGGTAGTTCCTTATGTAGCTTCTAAAATGATGCAAAATGGCACATTAAGTGTTAGGTGGCCCCCATATGAGTCCCCCATGGCATTAGTGAGGTGGAAATAGACTCTTAAGCTATGAAATATGAATCAGACTATGGTGGTCAAAAGATGATTAATAATTAATCCTAATTCCCTCCACTTTATCCTAACTTGAACAGCCCGGGCCCTATAAAATAACACCAAAGGCAACCCATACAATCTAATGTAAAAATAACTGCTCAATGTAGTCACTAGAATAGTTCTTGGATGTAGTGCATGTGGACTTCAATGTAGTCACTGATTCTGTACTAGATCATTGTATTCTACTACACTCTGATTGTCATAGAATAGGTCTACTGAAGGAGAAGTTTGAATGCCAAGCTCTGCCAGAATCCCATGTAGCCAAACTTCCTGAATAGCTACATTCACAACCCCCTAATAATTTGCTTCATCTGAAGAGAGAGAAATATCTTCTTTATTCTTGCTTGACTAATAGATTGGTCGAGATCCCAACATGAACACAAAGTATGATGTATTTCCTATCAGTAATATCACTAGCCCATTATGAATCAATAAAACCAATTAGATCTAGTTGTGCACAAGTAGAATAGTGGATCCTAAAATTCCTTGTACCTTGCACATAATGCAAGATGCACTTTACTGCTTTCCAATTTAGCTCATGTGGCTCCTTCATGAATCTAATAATAACACTCACATCATAATATAAATATGGCCTCAAATGTGTGAGGTAAAATAGGCTGCCAATGATTTGTATGTAGAGTGTACTATCAACCAGTGGTGTGGAACCAATTTCTTCCAACCTGATGCGATATAGGAAGGGGAAGGGTGATGCTTTACAATTAGTCATGTGGAACCTTTTGAGCACATATCCTATGTATATGGATTGTGTAATCATGATCCTGAAGTATTTTTTATTAACCTCAAGTCTAATAAACAGCCTTATCATCCCTAGATCAGTCACAGAGAATGCCTCACTCAAAGCAGACTTTATGCCTCTAAATCCAATAGCTAATCCATGAGTAATGAGTGAGTCATCCACATATAAAACAATCAATAGTAAGCAGCATTCTTTATGTTACACATATACATTGGAGTCACACTTGCACCTCTCAAAATTATGTAATAGTAGGAAGGAATATATCTTGGAATACCATTCCCTTGGGGATTTCTTGAGCCCATAGAGATATTTCATAAGTTTGGAAACAAAGGAGGAATATTTAGTGTACCCCTCAGGGTGTCTCATGTAGATATCTTCTTCTAGGTCACCATGTAGGAAGGAAATATTCACATCCACATGATGTACCTCCCATTGCTTCAAAGATGCAATGGCCAAAACTAACCTTATGGAATCCATTCATGCAACATGAGCAAATGTCTCATTGTAGTCTAGGACATGAACTTGTGAGTACCCCTTTTCCACTAATTGAGCCTTGTACTTCAGTTTGGTTCCATCACCTACTAGTTTGGCCTTGTAGATCAATTTTCACTAAAATAGAATTCTACCAGGAGGTAAGGAGACAAGATTCCATGTTTGGTTGTCTTGTAGGGAATCAAAATCATCATCCATGGATGTATTCTATCTTTAATCATGGGAATCCTCCTTGTAAGACTGTCGATCTAACCCCATCATAATGAAACACGTATATGGGAGAAGTGGATATGAATACCATAGTGCAAGGTTTTCATCTTGATACCGGGATCTTGCTCTTCTTCTGTCATCTAGATCCCCAACACTATTCCTAATTGCTTCAATGAACTTTTGTTCCCATTGAATCCTTTCATTAGGAGAAGGTGCTATATCTTGATTTGGATCTAACTGAGGTTAATTCTCAATATTAAGAGGTTGATCATCTTGATCCTCATCTTCTAAATCTGAAATATTAGTTAATAAATAATCATCTGAAAATAGAAATGGTTAAATAATTATACCTTCTTCTTCTTCATCTCATTGTGGATCATGCACCCGGTCTTCTTTAAGTTGAATACTACTCTCTATGAATCACTTTTTTGTTACAATATCCATTATTTTTTATTGATTTGAATCATATGCATATCCCAGAAGTAAGAATTCACTACTCTGATCTTGGAATGGTTTCGTCTTGTCAGTAGGAAATTCGGCCCATGCTTTGAATCCAAAAACCCTAATATGTGAGACAATGGGCTTATGCCCCATCAATGCTTTGAAATGAGTAATCCCAATCACTGTCTTGTGAGGAACTCAATTCTGGATGTATGAAGCACATTTTACTATCTCAAAAAATATATATGGAGGAATATTTCTTTCTTTAAGAAATAATGTAGCCATCTCTTTCAAGGATATGTTTTTCTTTTCATCTACACCATTATGTTGTGGTGTGTATGTAACTGAGTGTTTTATTTGAAGTCCTACTAAAGCACAGAACTACTGGAATTCTCTTTTGACATACTCACCTCCATTATTAGATATGAGTTCTTTGATCTTTTTCCCAATAGTGTTCTTAGCTAAGAACATGGAAATATTAAAGGTTTCAAGCACCTTAGACTACAACTTCACAAAGTATATCCAACAATCCCTTGAATAATCATTAATGACAGTAAAAAAGTATCTGGATTTCACATTCATATATGTTGTATGAATTGCTCCGGAGACATCAATGTGGATCAAATCCAATGTGAAGGAAACTCTTCTTGCATTTCCATCCTCATACCTTCGCTCTGGATGCTTCCCTACCAAGCACCTAGTTCACACACCTTCAGAGGATTTTATGAGGGGAAATACCTCAACCATATTTTCATTATACAACTGTTCGACATACATGAATTTCATATGACCAAATTTTCATGCCACAACCTGCTTGTGTCATTTACCTGGGTTAATAAGGCACTAGGATATGAATTATGGAGAAAGTGAGAAAAATCATTAGCCTTGAAGGAATGATTAACAACTCCTTTCGCTATCAGATTCCCAGTAAATATTTCTGATATATCAACTGTGTTAGGATCAAATGTGACTTGGTTGGGTGAGCCAGTGAATAATATTTTATACAAATAACATATTTTCTTCCAGGGAAGGGATATAGAGAAGATTCTAAAACACTCCATTCTCAAATTTGATGGAACCTTTTCCTGTAACTAGGATTTGTGATTCATCTCTGATGTGGACTCTTGGTCCTCTAGAGAGATCTATATAATATAATTATTCTTTGGAGGCAATCATGTGGTTGGAGGTTCCAGAATCAATGAGAAAAGCTTATGTTTGAGAAAATCCTACCTTCATAGCATAGAATCTCTCATGGTATTGAGTCTTTCCTCCAACATCAGACCTATTTTCTCCTTCAGGAAGGGAAATATCATTCTATTCAAGAATTCTATACATATGGTATACAGTTTTATTCATGTATAGATTCTATGGATGATTGTATCTCTTGAAGTAAGAGCACTTGGCCTCATCAAACTTGTTTTGATTGTCCTTCTTGGAACCTGAGGCTCCTTCTAAAATATTATGCTTATCCTTAGTCTTGAAATCAGTGTTATTTTTCTCTTTTCCTTTCTATGTCCCCTTTGATTACACAATCTTAGTCTCCCCAACTAAGAGATCATGATTATTGGAGTCTTTGACAGATCCCATCTATATTAGATTGTCTTATTCCTGAATAATAGATTATGTTAAGGAAGCAAGGGATGAGATTCACCAATTAGGAGTTATCAGTCTCCCAAAGTGAAAGGTATATACAAACTCTAAGAATTATGGGCCACGTTTGCTCAGAATTCAGAGAACCAATTGCTCATACTTATTGTCAATTCCACACTTCTTGCATTGCATGACAAGGGATTCAAATTTTGAGAAGAATTAATTGATAGTTTTGAAGTTACTAGGATGCAGATAAATTAACTCAGTTTCTAGAATATGGCCTCTCATCTCATCCTACTTTACAAATAGGGATTCAATCTTCTCCAATACTTCCTTTGAAGTTCTAAATCCATCAAAATGAAAGAGTCAATCCTTGGAGATATGAATGCACATGAAGACAAATTCTTCATCCAACGTATTCATATACTTCATATTATCAAGAGGATGTTGGGGTTTGACCTTCCTACACATGGTGACCATGTAAAGTCCTTTTTTGTGCAACATTATCTGAATATCAGACCTCCAATCAAGACAGTTGAATGGTGTGAGTATCCTAGGGATCGACGCTGTTGAATTCTCCATCTTGCAGCTTCAAGGAGCAACAAAAATATTCAAAATTCTTCAATTTACGTAAAAAAACACTTCAATTCGAATTAAAACCAATTCAAGAACTCTCCACTTAGACATGTGCACTTTATATCGGTGCATCACACCTGGCTAGACTTCTCTAGACAAAATCCAGACGGAGCAAAGAAAGAACACAGAGAATTATGTGGAACCCAATTGCTTCTGGTACATCAATGGATATTTTTGAGGTTTGAAGTTGGAATTATTACTTGCTATGATACCATGCTTAATTTAGAAAATCTGATGATCTTCAGGCGTGAATGAATTCAATTGTGAAAAAAGGTTGAGGGAGAGAGGAAGGTTTAAATATACATTGATGAAACATTCATGGAAAAATTGGACAACAATAAAGACAAAATTGTTCAGCATAACATTACATTCATTATCATTATCCTATCTATAATACAACAATCATATAATAGGAATAATTAAAATACACTAGATAGGATTCAAATTCAACAACTTAGACTGACTCAAGTGCTAACTGAATGTGAGAAAATCACCACTGAGATCTCACTAACCTAACTCAGAACAACTAAATCAATCCTCAGTCAGTTAACTGAACTAGTAGGTAAAAAAATGTGCCTAACATCCTTGAATTAGGGAAATAAGGCACTATACTAGACGGAGATGAACTAACTAATTTCCATATGAGGATAAATCAACACAGACTAGGGTTGACTGATGGTCAAACTCCCATGACTCAGTGTGAGTTCCTAAATTATATGGATTGGCATCTAGAGCTACTAAACTCATGCAAAATAGCACATTAAGTGTTAAGTGGCCCTTAAATGAGTCCTGCATGTCACTAGTGAGGTGGAAATAGACTCCTAAGATAGGAAATATCAATTAGACTATGGTGGTCAAGGGAGGATTATTAATTAATACTAACAAGGCTTACTACTACCATAAAAGAACCAGCAATAAGAAAAAGGATCTCATTGTTACCACACAACAACCCATGGAAAGAAGGGAGGTTTTTTTCTTCCACAAAAGAACCATCAGTAAAAAAAGAAGGGACATTGTTTCTTCTAAACAAGAAACAACAAGAAACTAGAAAAGAAATTGTCCCACAAAAGCAAAGGCCACAATTGGAGAAAAAGAATGAGCTATTCCACAAGAACCTACAATAGATGAAACCATTGTAAAATCCTTTTTTCTCTTAGGCACATGGCTATAAAACATCGAACAATATATTCTATCATCATTTTTTTTCATATACGATCATACATTATTGCAGTATTTGTCTTGGAAAAGAAACTTTGACAAAGAAAATTGTTGACGGAGTCTATTTGACATCTGTATGAGTAATTTAAAACATTTAAATATTACTAATGCAATGTTAATCCTTTCAATAAGCTATTCATTTTGGGAGGGTGGGGGAATGAAAACATGGATGAAGTTAATATAATTGATTTCTTGTTAGTTGCACAGCTTTTTGGGTCAGGACTTGAAGGTTGGTACTAAAAATTATCAATATTGCTTTCAATATTTGGGGATTCACCTACAATCGTGCATATTTATTCACTATTGATGATTTAAGTTTCATTTCACCTGAGATTTCATAACTAACCCTTGTTGTTTCTTCTAAGATAGCATCAGGACATGTTGTGTACTTAGTTTGTGGGAGACTATGGAGATAACTAAGCATCATATGTAGTAACTTGAAGCATGCAACTTGAGTGATCATGCTATTCATCTACTAAATATATATTGCAATGGAATTGAACATAAATATGGTAAACGAATGGCTTGTTGTGGTTTTCAAATCCATGCAAAATTATTTGAAGCTTGCATGTAGTTCACATTTTTTCTTGTTTACGCATGTTTTTGTTTTTAAAAATGTTGAAATTGATTCAATGATATCTTGCAAATGGTAAATTGGTTTTTAATGAAATTTTGAGGGAAGAAGAATTACAATAGGAAGACATTTTTTATTAAATTTAGCACATAGATCTATGGACCAACACACAACTCACAAGATAGATCATACAATTTTACTAAGAAATTAAAGAATGAAACAATGCAAAAATGGCTTGCAACAGTGAATGCTTTCATTAATCAAAAGTAATTAGATGATTAATTACAATTAAGTACAATGGATAAATATCCTCATGCAATTTGAATCCATGTGAGGAAATTTGAATTAGTTTGACTCTACTTGACTGAATAGTTAACTCACCTTGTCTAAATCATTATCGGAGTTCAAAATCCAAACTCAAGTGTCTAATTCATTGTTAACTAGTCTGACTTACAAAGGTAGGTGAGTAAATGCGCCTCACCTACATGAAACCATGAAAATATAGAGGTAACAAAGTAGAACTAAATGTAACAGACTAGAACTAAATGTAACTAACTCCTAACTGAGCTTGACTAGTCACCAACTGAACTCAACTAATGGAGGTTGATGTCGACACTCCCAGTGGCTCCTAATTTGTAGGGATTGATCTAGGAGGCTCCCAAACTGATGCATGAAAGTGAAATCAGTGGATGTTGGCCTCAATTAGTGTTCCCCACACTTTAGTAACTGGTACATGTTCCCCAATTAGTCCAAGTGGACCCAATGGTGCTAGTGACTACACATCGATTAAAAGGACTCTTGATTTAGAGATAATTGACCAAATTGGACAAGGGAGGATTATAATCCTAACACCCCTTGTGAATGCTAACTTGGAAAATTTGTGGGCCCTCGTAACTAAGACCATAGGTCACCCATTATAGAAAGTAAATTAACTTCTCAATACAAGGAGCTGGGGAAAAAACCACATGGGAAAAAAGTGCCCCCTCTAACTAAGCAGATAGAATCAAGATTCAAGTTTAAAAAACTTGAAAATGTGTTTCTGTAACCTTCATCTCTGTGATGTAGCAAAGCAGCATGCATGGTGTTTTGTGCACAAGTATTCTGGGGACTGGCATGTAGAATTCTCCATCTTCTCCCAAAATGATCATGGAAGGAAGGAGGAATGAAACCTTTGCCTCTTTCTGGATGAAGAGGTGTATAATCCACTATATTCTTCTTAAGGTAGTGTAACTAATTAGACCCTGCCATGTAGCATCTCACAAGGATTTTGTTGCATCTCTCTGAAGGAGGTATGATTGCATGACATAGCACAAGGTTCTTTGTCTTCTGTTTGTTAGATGGATTTCCAGTCATCTTTGTAGATTCCCGCTTGGGAGCAGGGACTAGATCTAGAGCTGAATCACCCTGAATATCAATCTCATAAACTGATACAACTGGTTCTGCAATACTAGTGGAAACTGCAAAAGAAGTATATGGAATGTTTTAACCTTCCCTTTCAAGCAGCAGATGAGAGTGCACTGGTTCTGAAAATGGAACAAGGTGTGAGAACTCATATGCCTTGGAGGAATTATTTGAAGCACCCTTTGCTATGATGTTACCAGTAGAGATATATGTGATCTCCATTGAGTCAAGACCAAGTATAACTTGCTTTGGAGATCCAGTATGAGTCATCTAGTATACAGATAACATATTTGCAACTAAGGAGGGCACATAAAGCACATCTTTGAACTTTTCATGTTCAAGCTTGATAGAACCCTTCCCTTTGGCTCGAACTTGACTGTTATTAACCATCTGAATACTAGCACCATCAAAAGATTGCAATAAAGAGAATGATTCTCTAGATGAAACCATATGATTGGAAGCTCCATAATCAATAAGGAATGAATTTGTTGTTGAACAACTAGCCTTCAGTGCATGGCACGTTTATTCATGTTCTTCAGTTTCTTCTCTATGGTCAGGATTCCTTGCACTAGCAGGTATAGTAATGTTATGTTTCTTCAAAAGAAGGTCCATTTCATCAATTGTTCTTCTCATACAAGATATTTCTGGATGAAAGCCCCTTCCATAGTAAGAACAAAGGGTCTTTCCTTTTCCATTCTTCTTGATTCTCTTTGAACCTGAAGGCTCATTGGACTGCTCTTTCTCCATAGGAGGCCCATACTTTTTCTTCCCTTTATCATTCGCTACCTTAGGTGCTCCAGAAACTAGTGCTTGATCTTTGAAATATCAGATGATCCCCATTTGGATGAACTTGTGATGCTTCTAGGGATTTAAATGAAGGAATTAAGAGTAGGAATCCTCCAATTTGGATTAGTGAGCTTCACTGAATGAAAGGTTGATACAAATACTGAGTAGTCTGCACCAAGTTTTGAGAGAATGGCAAGGATGGGTTGATCATCCTCCTTCTCAACCTTGCACAGCTTCAACTATAACACCAGGTTCTTGAATTTGGTGAAGAAATCATTAAATGTTTTGAATTTGGATGGATGAAGAGAAATCAATTCATTCTCTAGCTAATAGATCCTCAGGTCATCCTGCTTATCAAACAAAGAAACAAGCTTATCCCAAACCTCCTTGGGAGTCTTCAATCCATTGATGTGGAAAAGAATATCTCGAGAGATTGAGAGGCACAAGCATCCATATGCTTCATCAAGCCTATTCCAGTACTTTTCTTTGTCAACATAATGAAATGGCTTTGCCTCTGTCTCCATTGTGAGTTTGAAGACTCTTTTGGAGAGAAGTGACATCTCCATGTCCTCCTTCCACTGATGGTAGTTGAAAGGAGTGAGAAGCTCCATTGGAGGGGACATTTCGAATGTAGTGAAGGAGACCCATAAACCTATAAATCACACAATCAATCAAACAAAGTAAGGTCAAAAACCTTACATTGATCAGATGAAGCATGAATCATTATCAGAGTTCAAAATCCAAACTCAAGTGTCTATTTAAGTGTTAACTAGTCTAACTGACTAAGGTAGGTGAGTAAATGCACCTCACCTGCATGCAACCATGAAAACCTAGTGCTAACTGAGTAGAACTAAATGTAACATACTAGAATGTAATGTAACTGACTCCTAACTGATCTTGACTAGTCACCAGCTGAACTCAACTAATGGAGGTTGGTCTCGACACTCCTATTGGCTCCTAATTTGTAGGGATTGATCTAGGAGGCTTCTAAATTGATGCATGCAAGTGCAATCAGTGGCAGTTGGCCTGAATTAGTGCTCCCCACACTTTAGTAACTAGTGCATGTGCCCCAATTAGGCTAAGCGGACCCAATGGTGCTAGCGACTAAAAACATACTTAAAGGACTCCTGCTTTAGACATAATTGACCAAATTGGACAAGGGAATATTATAATACTAAAAAAATTCATTATGTTTCAACTCAACCCAAATCACATATTTTTATATTTAGAGCACCATAACCTACAACCATTTTCCCTTTTTTCTCAAAAACCGTGATGTGCATATCTCTATTTGTTTGTTAAGAGAAGTAATTGAATGGTAAAAATAGTTTTGCAAAATTTGACAAAAACGCAATTTGTGTTTTATGAGAAAACGAAAAAATACTTCATTGTTACTTATTCAACAATTTGATGATACTTTAACATGATTATTATTACTCCACCATAATTTCTAGAACTCAGTTGAGGGACACTTTTGAAGCTATGGAAATGAAACATAAGACTAATACAATGAACTAGGTGACCATGGATTGAAGAAATCACAAGAAGATCACTTATTTTGTTCATGATTAGCTAGTAATGACATGTGTTTCAAGATGATTATTTTATGAAAAATGTAAGTTTTTGAAAAAAGGGGTGACTGTTATTCCGAGAAGTTTCAAGGTGTTATTGGGAAATAATTGTTGCAGTTGATTAGTTGGGAAATTAGATAAATATTAGTATGTGGTTTTTGTTATTGTGCATTGAAAATGTAATCAACACAATATGCACTACAACAAAATACCCTTCTAAGGGTGTTTTTGGCTTGGGACGGTTTTGCTAACCCCACCCGAAAAGTTTTTTTAGGTATTTGGGGGAGGTTCTTAAAAACCCCCCTCAAAAGTCTTAAAAATTTGACTTTTAGGGGCAGTTTTGAAACCCCCCCCCAAAAAAAAAATTCCAATTCTCAGGACTTTTGGGGGCAGTTTTTTAAAACCCCCACCCCAAAATTCCAATTCTCAAGA
>LPNX010463750.1:328457-455860 GCA_001517045.1 Pseudotsuga menziesii | reverse complement strand
TATACATATATATATATATATATATATATATATATATATATATAGGCTAGGAAAAACAAAGAGCTGGTTGAAACTGAGGGCTTGGAGATTTACCCTTTGCTTGTTGTTGGATTTATTACTAGCTTGCTCATGGTATATTAGCAACAAAGTGGGAAGATAACCCTTTCACCCATAATACCAGGGTGTACCATCAAAGGTGGGAAAACAATCCTTTTTACCCACAAGACCAAGGTGCCAAACTTTTATCTTCTCTCCCAAGGTACATAGTCTGTAAGTGTTTCTTACAATAACTTGAATTTTTTATCATCACCATATAATATTAGTTATCGACACCATTTATTTCTTATATGTCTATCCTAAAACTTTTATAGTACCTTCTAATTTACAAAAAAAAATTTGTTTCCCTCTCTTTCCCTTCTAATAGGCCTATTAGATTACATTCATAATGGGGAAATACAAACATAATGAAAATTTATATTAGTCCTTTAACCTTTCCTCCCTCTCATCACTATTTTTATGACCTTATTGCTTTGGATCTACTATACTTCCAACATAGATCTTGTACGATTCTTTCGAATTTATTAGGCTTAAATTTATTTCAATGTATGCATTTTTAGCTTGATTTTGTTGTTCAAGGATCCTTGATTGGTGCATGTAGGATCCACCTAAATTTGAAGAATACATGCAACAAAACATCTTCTTGAGTTGGAACCAAATAATGTAGGAAGCTATGTGTTGATGTCAAATATTTATGCAATGACAATATGGTGGGATGTTGTAGAAAATATGAGACAAATGATGAAAACCAAGGGAATTCAAAAAGTTCCATATTCTAGTTGGATTCAAGTAAATACCAAAGTACATGTATTCCTTGGGGGAGACATATCACATTCTCAAACGTAGCATATCTATGGCATGCTTGAGGGTTGGCATAGGAAGATGGAAGAGGTAGGGTATATGCCAGATATCAACTCTATACTACACAATGTTAATGTAGAATAAAAGAAAACCATGGTTTGCAACACATTCCTTTAAGTTTTTCCACCAAATAATTTTTAAATGGAACTTTTGGTGAGGGTTGCTAAAGGCCTGTTTCCAATGATATCGTTGGTGAGACTTTTACTGGTGATCCTTTAATGACCCTCTCTAATATTGTTTCTGGTAAATTTTGGCGATTGTCAAAAAATGTTTGTTACCATTGATAATTCTAATGACTTTTTTTATGATTCTATGTGACCATTACTATACTTTTTGATAAAAGATAATGATTTAAGACCACTTCTAGACCTCAAATTAATGGTTCCTAAATACTAATTTTACTCTAAATAATCCTTGTACTATATTAGGTTATATTATGTGGTAGCTCAAGGCCCTACACATTGTTCATGAGACTTGAAATCAATAGCTATGACCTAATTCCCTAGTTTGTTTTCATGGACCTTCATAGGGGATTACAATCTTATCGGGCCTTACACCTGGTACATGAACCCTTAAGGAAAAAAATAGGGTCTAATCCCTAATGTTTGACCCCAAACCATGGTTTAGATGAAGCCAATTCCCATCCCTAAATATACATTAATCCTTTCACCTGTGCTTCTCTATATTTCTCAATTTTTTCCGTTATACATTTCCACAATAGTGGAATCATGTCATTAAAGGACTTTGCTGAATTTCTTGTTTATGTTCTTGTTTACTTGAGCTTGATTGGGACTCAACTAAGAATCAAGTGCAAACTCTTTTCCTTCAATGCATCATTCAATTAAAACAAGTAATACCAAATTAGCACATTATCCTTGTAGATTTTGGTTCCCAACCCTTCGAGTTTGAGACTATGTATGTTTACCCTTGTTTAATATTTGCATTACATTCAAATTTTCAAGATATTTTTAATCCCCAAATTCCAAATTAAAATTACCCTTGCAAGATCTTTTAATATCCAAATTGTATTCAATCTTTTGTGATAGTTTCCAAATCTATGAAAAATTTGTATTCTAATCCCTAGTAGCAAGCCGAATACCTCTACTTTTAATATTCCATTAAATTTCTTTCTTGAGAAGCAGTTTGCATATCCTCCCATCAATACCTAATGTAAGGTTGATGTAGAAGAATTATCCTTACATACATGGCATATTTGGATGTGTCAGGTTTTGATTTTAATTAATGTGTCCTACGACCTTGTAAATGGCCCACTTTTGACCTATATTTTTCCCTTTTCCTTGACACATTAATCACATATTACATTCTTTTAATCCCTCAAATAACCCACGCTACTCTGTTGAATTTTAAGGTAAAAGCATCTGCTTCGGTCGCTTTATCAAGATGGACTGACCAGATTTCATTTATTATCTCATATTCCATAATAGGTTTTACAAGCTCTATATTCTCTATATCATTGATGAGAAATGGTATACCAAGAAGAAGGTTTGCTTGTAAGAATAAAGATCTTGAAAATGGGTGAAAGCTTGTTCTTTTAATTCTTCCTTCCTTGTTATCTTATTCCCATATTTATCTTTTAAACCCTTGATGGCATTGAAACATTGTTGAATATTGGTTTTCTTATGGAAGTAGTATGTGTTGCTATATCCTCCTTTTAGCCAAATCCGTATTGACTTTAGTGCCCAAACCTCTTCTACCTGCCTTGCAACTCTTAACATTTTCATGTGCATCTCTTTCTGCTGACTCAAAAACGTTGGAGTGCCCCCATCAACTTCCATACGGGATTGTACAGTGGCTAGATCAATTTGAAGTTCAATTTTGTGTTGATTTGGGTTCTTAAAACCCTTTCTGATCCATTTCTTAAGGGAAGATCACATGGATCTGAGCTTTGATTCCTAGATATAGCTGGGTGATCCAAAGTATTGTAGGTTTCACTCTTTTCAAATTAAACCAAGAATTTTTTCATCTTGCAACAAGATTAGATTGAATAAAAAAGGAATGGCCCCAAGATTTATTGGTGGGGATAAAATCAGAGAGATTATATTGTGGTCAAGGATTGATGAAGGGAGAGAAATAGATATCGGGAGGATATATTTATGTGGGAATGTGGAACTTACCAGGTATTTGTCCAGCCTAGCCGCTACATGTTTAATTCCAGTTCTTTTGTTACTCCATGTGTACTTTATGTTCTTCATAGGAATGTTCAACAAGTCCATATCCACCATCAAGTCCTCCATCTTCTCACCAAACGGGTCCTCAACCTTTATTCCTCAATGTTTCTCAGATTGTGACTTAGTGGTATTGAAATCCCCAGCGATAATAAGGTCTTTTCCTCGTAGATCATCCTTTAGTTTAGCGATATAATCCCAGAAAATTATCTTGTCCTTGTAATGCGTTAGCCCATATATATTACATATGTATAGTGAAGTTAAATCCTCTTGATTGAGATCTTGGTCATGATAAACCATCCATTTTCGTCCCTCCTAGATTTTTAGGATACTGGAAACGTTTTGTTTCCTCGAGACTTCTCTGTCTTCTGAATTTTAGCTATGTTTATGCTTCCTGCTCTCTATGGTATCTTTGCGAATTTATTCCTCCGGTGTTTGGTTGTAGAGCTACATCATGTGATTCCTGAGATCCTTATGATGATGATTTTTCTGGGAAGAAACCATATGGTGTGACCTTTTTATGTTTTACCATTTCTGCCCAAGTGCCCCCTGGTATTGTAGACCCTTCAAGGGGGTTTTTGTTCCTTTCATTTCTGGGAGACATGGGAGGGATACTGGTGGATGCATGGATCTCTTCTTCTTCTTTTTATGCTGATATTTTTTCGAAGGGTGCGATTTCTCCCTATTCCATGTGCAGTTCCTGGAATTGGTTACTAGTTGAGGCTTATTTTCCTTCTTTAGGATTTTCCTTACTTATCTTTGGCTCCTTTCACTTGATTGTTTTATGGAATTTCTTGAACTAATTTTGGGAATTTTTTTAACAAAATGTTTGTATTTGTGGCACTTCTTGCACTTTAAAGGTATATTCTCATAGTTTTTAACGTCCATAGTTTTTGGTGAAGGGAAAATTCCTGTAAGCTGACCTATCACGCATTTCTCACTCAGAGCTAGGGCTTTCAACCTTGAAGCTGCTGACATGATATGGATTCAAGGAGTGGTTTCATACATAAAAAAGGTCTCATCATTGTATTCTGGTGTAGAGAGAAGTGGGGGAGATGTGGAAGCCACCAAATCCTTGAAGGCTTCATCTAAAATTCTCTGATGTTCCTCTAGACTCAGATCCGAGGGTGGATCCATTCTAAAAGTTTTCTTTGAAAAGGGCCAAGTTATCCAAAAAAAACTTAGTAATTACCAAGCTCAATCATGATGCTTACTTCTATCATTCATTTGTGATTTACATCTACGTGACCAATCCTGTGTTTCTGCACTCCCCGATCACTAGATCTCCCAACCTACGTTGTGCACTGACGATGGAGGAAGAACCTGTGGTCAATCACTCGGTGCTCTTGTTCACATGTCATGTGTAGGATGGATTTCTTTCATAAGTTTATTACTTAATATACTCCATAAGCATAATGTTGACACTTGTTATTTTTATTTGGAAACTAAATTACTTAATAATATATATATTAAATTAAATTCTTTAATAAAAAAACTATGATTAAAATGTATTTTTTTAAACTTGATAGTTGAAGAGTTATTTTTAGCATAAAAAAATAAGTAAAACATAAAAACAAAAAATTAGTTGCAAGGGCATAGATGTAATGAACTAGCCCTTCATTGTTTCCCACCTCTACCAATTTTTTCAGCAAAGATGAAATGATCTCCGTCATGGTGGCCTATGGAGTCTCCGTTGCACTGGTCTGGAGCTTTTAAAGTGGTTTAATGGTGGAAGGGAGATGTGTTCGAAATTAATACTAATGGGAATTGTCATTTTGAGAAGGGGGAGGGAAGAAGAAATAGAGCTAGGCCGAGGGTATGCAGAGAAGGGATAACGGCCAGAGCTTCATTTTACAGGGTTTCATTTTATTCCTTGAACTCTTCATGCCTTGTAATTATTTTGTTGCATCTATCTTTGAGACTCAATACTAATAGGTTTGCATAGTCATAGATAGAAATAGAAGCAGGGGTAGCAGATGTTCTATATTGTTCCTAGTTCTTTATCTAGTTCTAGTTGAAGCAGTATAAGATAGAAAAAACCTATAATCAGAGGCAAGCACAAGGGAAAATGAAAGTGTTTACTCCGTTTCCCAAGATGGAGAGATAATGACTCTATTGATCCAGTTAAAGAACCATTTTAAGATACAACATCGGTAGAAAAACGAGAAAACCTATGCCACACAGTATTATATTGGTCTCAAGGACAAATCTAAATCTGATTGTAACAAGATAAAATGTCTATAAAGATAGAACCTCATGGCTTGTGAAATCATAGAGAATCTGCTTTATGAATGGCATGGGATAATTTTCTTTCACACATATTGAATAGGTTTTCACTTCTCATTGAGTGATCAATTTGTCCCATGCAACAATCAATATGAAAAAATCTTTTCTTGTAGAACCGTTCCAAGAATTTTTTGTGGTATCAAGGTGGTGTCATGAATGGTGTCTAAATTTGGTGGTGTAGGATCATATGATAGTGGTATTGAGAGACTGATTTAGGGGAAAAGGACTAGAGTGGAAGATGGCATTTTATTTCATTGTTTTGGGGGTAATTTTGGAAGAGAAAGACGCAAAAACAAGTGCCATTCAATGCTTCCCTCTTAATAATATTCGTGATCTGAAAGGGGGCATCATACTAGAATGATGGGAAATTCTTATTGTGTTTATCAACTTCCAGGACATAGGTTCAATAAAGTTGTGACACTCCAATGATAATTTTATTACTAAAAAGGGGACTTCCAACCCACATCATTCTACAAGTCAGAACAATGGACTGATTCTAATTTACTTTGATATGTTGTAGTAGTTGTTACAACCATTTAAATATTACTAAAACTTTCATTAATGAATTTTGTAGTATATAGTAAGAAATTGATGTTGTTTTCCATGCTATCAAATCAATCTTTTGAATTTTAATACAATAAAGGAATGTATGGTCTGTAAATATCTTTATAGGTTTATGATGAAGTTATCAGCATACCTAAAATATGAAATAAATCTATAGCATAAACCAGAAAATCCACAAAGAAATTCAGAGATTTATAAAAAGACAATGCTATAGTGATAAATCGAAGTTTCCAACAATTTTTTCGATGAAAGTCCATACCCAAGTACTTATGGAGTTAACTCAAGAATTCACTCCAGATTTGGTTAGGGACACCACACACCTTCATGCACACCATCAATTTTTCTATAAACTGATTGTACTTTTTTCTTAATCAAACCATTTTGGAAATATATTGGTGATTTCATAATGATGGATTATTCAAGCTCCCCCTTTGATCGATATTATTGTTTTAACTGAGTTTCTCTTTTCATCAGGACCTTAGTGGATCTCTCTACCTTCTTTTATAGGGGAATTCCTAACTACATGATTGAGTATTTATCTCATTTTGCATACACTTCTTCATGTTTTTGGTCATTTTCTACAAAGTACATAACCTAAGCTCTCCTGATTTGTATTTTCTTATTTGTGGAAACTAATATAATCAATTTCTTTCCTTCTTCTTTCCAATAGGAATCATGCTTTTAATGGTCAACAATAACGAGTCAACACCAAATTAGAGGCTTACAAAAAGACCATGTCATACATATGTATCTAAGCCACAAAAAAAAATTCATACTCTCTTATTTAAGTAAATATTAAATAGTGAAATAGAATCTGTCAGCGTTGAGAAGAGAATCACATATTTTAATATCAATAAAGAATCATGCAGCTGATACTTTCTCTGATATAAGAGACATATAATTTTTTTTCTTCCTAGAATTCAAATACCTCTAAGACATAAGGCCACCTGAGATATTTGATGTGGATATTGATATTACTAAACCTTTTGACAATGTCTAGGGTCTGTTAATCACATATGTTTCTTTCATTTTCCGTCAGGTTTGTGAAATGCAAGCCAACAACTGGAACTTATGGTCATATTCTACCATTTTAAATTTCAATATATTTGAGAACTTTATTCTGCACTACAAAATTTCTTGTGGACCTACCACAATTCACAACCTACCCCTACAGTGCCACAACATTATTTTGGAAACTCTCACAAGTCTACAACTTTAATTCTATAAAGCCATAGAATTTCACACCACAAATTTTTAGCATTAGATTATCTTTAAGTCCACATCTTTTTGTGCAAATTTATTTAAATATTAGAAAATTATACTTTTGTCATCTAACTCAAATTAATTACTATGATTTATTTAAATATTAGTAAATTCAACTTTTTTCATCTAACTCATTTTGTTACCCTGTTGTATTCTGCACCAATGTTCATTCACGAACAATGCAGGGAAACAGTCCCCTGAAAATCAATAGAGATCAAGAACTTATGATTTTCAGTCCTTTTCAGAGTCATTCAAATATCGATTTAATGTTGTTTCTACAAGGTTTGTTTTTTTTGTTTGTATCTCTTGTGGAAAGCTAAGTGCTTAATTTTAAAGTTTGGTGTTTTTCATTTTTCCCAATAGTACCAAGGGTGATTCTTTTTTGAACACTTTTATAGGTACAAGGAATCAATATTAAGGAGTACAAGAGGTTTTAAGGAGAATTTGTTTTTGCATAACAATGTTGTAACTGAACTTGGTAGAGAAGTTCAATGAGAGGTTAGTGTTGGTGTTTCCTATATAATGGAGGTCCTTGATCCTACTGGTAAAAAAAATGGTATGATTGCCTCTACTTTTGATAACATGGAAGAAATTTTAGCAGGAATACCAGTTAGACAGGCTTCTGAAGGGTGCCAAGTTTGTCCAAGTTCAGAAAGCAATAGTGGATCAAGTTTGTGTGGCACAAGTTCAGGATTAATAGCACAGTCTCTTAGAGATAAATCAAATGGCTTCATAAGTGAATCCTCTATACATGTAAGGATTCGTGATATCCTTTTTGTGTCATAAAAATGTCAAAGTTTCTAATTTTAATAAAAACTCAAAGAACTGCTAACTTCGTTGGTAAGACTAGATGACCCTAGGATATGCCTTAGATAAATCTAATTTTGTGATACAGGAGGACCTCCTTTTTACCTTAATAGTGTGTAAACCTTCTTTAAAAATCCCTATAGTCTCATGTATTTTTCTACCATCTAGGAATCCAAATTGCCCACTTGAGATGAGACAATACAAGCTTGAGTCTTCTTGTAGTGGCCTTATAAATTATCTTATACACAACATTACATAAAGAGATAGGCCTAAAATATCCATAACACTCAAATACATCTTTCTTTGGGATTGAAGTTAAGAATGTAGAATTAATTTCCCTTAGAACCTTATCAGAGCTTTTGGATTCCTCTACAACCAAGAACAAATCCTTACCCACCAAATCTATAAACCCTTCAAAGAAGTCTTTGGGCTAGCCATCAGGACCCGTGGTCTTGTATTTTGGAAGGATTAAATAACCTTTTGTATTTCATCCATTGTGACCTCCTTCATAGGAGCCTTGGATCACAAAATTAGGAAAACGTTCTTCCATATGAACTATGTTTGCAATATTAGTTCAATGTCGTTCTTTGAAAAGATTTTTGAAATGGTTGAATCCCACCTCCACCATATCCTTGAAACTGTGGACATGTTTTCCTCTCTCATCCTTTATACTAATACAATGGTTATATTTTTTTCTCATTTTGTCATAAGGATGAAAAAATAAAGTTTTTCATCACCATGTGCTATCCATGTCCTATTTTTTGTTTCCATTTTGCTTCTTCCCAATCTAAGAGCTCATTTTTGGTAGCTTCCATATGTTTTAAATTTCTCAAATTTTATTCAATGAAAATTCCATTCATATGTTATTTCAATATATTTATGATATCCTCTTCGACATCCCATATCAGTTCTTTATAATCCTTAACTTTGTCTTTGCTTGTTCAATGGTTTTTCTTTTAATTCTCTTTAGACAATCACTAAATTGAAACATTGTAGGATCCTACAGCTTCCTATCAAAGTGTATCCATTCTTTTTGAACCAAATCTTTCAACTCAGAGTCCTTTAACCAATGAGCGTTGAATTTGGAAGGATCAGGGGGTTTTGGGATAGTTTCCCCCACTTGCAAAAATATATTGACATTTCAAATGTCCCTCCTTTACGTATCCAAGATCTGTTGTCAATTGTTTTCTCTACAAATAGAACCCTAACTAACCTCTTGGAGATGGATCCATCCCTTACATTATTATTCATCCAAGTCTATCTCACTAATAAAGGCTCTTTATAACAAAACACCATGTCATCAGTCTTCTGAGGTAGGAAATATTGCAAAGGGCCCATTCTTCCATCTTCACCCCAAACCTCTTATCTGAAGATAAAATTCATCTCCCTCCCACTATCACATTTTACTCAATTCTATTTTCTCAAAATAGGAATCCTAGAAAACTTTGCTGGCCAAAAAAGGACCATAGTCTTTGATAAAATGAAATACTATCTAACTCTGGATGGAGTAACTCCATAGAGATATCAAATTGGAGAAAACAAACATTCCTAACCTGGGTCTTATACCACCCTACCACTAGACCCCTATAAGTATATTTCCCCTTAGAGCTAAGAGCTTCAAAACTAAGTTGCACTCAAGCAGATACAGCTACAGGGGGAAACGAATAAGGAAAAATTTCAAAAAGGTTGGTTACGATACGACAGGGAAATGATAAACACACACACACACACATATATGAAAAGTTTTGAAAAATACGAGACACACATACATATAAATATATGAAAAGTTTTGAAAACAATTAGAAATTAAAAAAAACAATTTTTAGATTACCATTCATCATTTAGAATTAACTAGATATATATCATCAACTATAAAACCACATTTCTGGCTACATTGTGAACAAATTTGTGGATGGAAACAATATTTCAGCTTCATCGTTTGTAGTCTCGGCATATTTTGAAGCAACACCAACATTGTGATCTGGTTCCAAGATTTAAAAAATAGTTATAAGACTCACAATGCGTTCCTCCAACGATTAAAAAACAATGGACCAGCGTTCCTTGTAAATCTAGGTAGTCCATTGAGTCATTGTCGTAGCAACAATAGTCAACCCTAAAACAATAAGATAGTGGACTCGGGAAACAAGTTACAACTAAGACTAGATTCTTCATTCTCTCTTTCAGTGCGACTATGTGAGAGTGAAACTCAAAGTGCATCTATCAATGACCCGGATAATTGTCTTTCAGGTCACTAATGTATTCATATTGAAACTTCCAGTATTTTCATACCTGAGACTCCTAACGATAGAACTCTAAGGAGAAATGTCCAAGACTAGTGGTGATCATAACAGGGTTTGGATCAATTTATTTTTCAATCTTATTTTCCATAATCCTATTAGGTTGATGATCATCGCTTTGAGTTTGTAATCTTATATTTTATTTTTAAAATTTTAAATGTAATTTGTCAGAAAAAGATTTAGCTTTTTAATTTTTTATGTATAAGAAGACCCTCATTTATGAGAAAACAGTACATACATCCCTTATTTCGGACCTAAAATTGATGCAATTCATGTACAAAACAAATTGTATGGGCATGCTTATGTGTTAAATTAGACAAGAAGGGGCTATAATCAGCTGTCTGAGCTATTTCTTGGCATACTTATCAATTCTGGGCGATCTCGAGGCAAGGGAAAATGCTTTCCCAAACTGTCAGAGAGCCTAAACTAGTAAACTGAAATTGGAACCAAATGAAATTAAAATGGAAGTAGCTTGATGTGAAAATTCAGAACCAAATTGAATTATGAACTAGCTTGAATAAACTGGAAACTAGAAGTTGAATTGAAAAGTGAAATTAGAAGTGGAAACCAGAACCCTGTACCAAAATTTGGAAATAGTGGAAACTGGTTAGTTGAAGGAAAATCAACCATTCCTGGAAGTGGCAGACTGTGGAAGGGTCAAACATGACAAATAAAGGTAAAAATTAATTGAATAAAGGAAGAAACAAACCACATGTGTGAGGAAATAGGGAGTATGGTTCACACATGTGAGGTTAGTAGAGGAGGTTTTGGATTAGGAGATGAGTGCTTTGGGTCTAGAGGCTAAAATACCTCTAGAAGGGTCTAACACATCAATTAGAAGGGTCAAAACTGAGGGTGGTAGGATAGAAATGGTGCTTAGGTGGCCTATGTGGGGGTACATGAGATGGCATAAAAATATCTTGAGAATATCACATGAGAAGGGCGGAACTTTGACTTATAAAGTTAATGATAAATTAGAGTATTAAATGAAAATTTGGATCTAGGGATGGGCACTTCTAACCCTTCTAACTTAGTTCTAACTGCTAAGTACCGAAGATTGCATGCATCAACCAACACTAGGTTCACAAACATAATTTTCATATTATAATTGAAAGATCCAAATTCAATGCATAATGTTCTTCAAAGATTTTTTTCAATCCTTTTGGTTTCTCTTGCTTTGCATTTGGGTATCTGCTTGAGAATCTGTTTTAGAAAAAACAGAAGCAGTGCACTTCTGACACACATATGCCAAATACTAGCCTTTGGCTTTTGATGACTCAACAATTTAAAAGGATTTCCTTGAAAAATTACAACTTACTAGGGAAGATTTCCAGAATACAATTTAATTATATCATTAGGATTTTATGATTTTCTTCCATCATTTCTTATACCCTTATTATTTGGATCCATTATTAGTAATTTACTAATTTCTCTATTTCCAATGACTTGTGTTTCATCGCATATAAACATATGCTGCATCATAATAAGATTTGTCAAAGTTTCAAAATTTCTTGTGAGATTATCTTTGTATTTCTTGAAATGGAGATCTATCTCCATATCCCAGTTGATCATATTTTTTATTGAGGAATCATCAACAGTTCCTCTTACTATTTTTTCAGGGAAAGTTAGGAACTTCTGGATCTCAGAGACTAATGGCCTTCTAATGTTTGGAGTGAGAGGGAATTTAGTCATTCTTCTAGGATGTATGACCTTTTGCTTTGGATTGGTATCTTGTATCCTAGGCCAAATTTGTTTGTCTGTCCAGTTTCTATGAGCATCTGATAGATGTTGTCTTGGTCTAGACATTTCTATTTTTTCATGATCTATTCTCTAAACTTCCTTATGACTAGTTTTTCTTCTTCCCAAAGATGGGCCATAAGGCATTGGGACCCGTTAAGGTCACTATCAGGAAAGTCAAAGGATTCATATTTTGAAGGATGGTGCATTAGTCTAGAACAGATATTGGCAGTACATTCATGATGAATGCAAGTATTGTTAGTTCTAAGAGTGCTTAGGTGATGATTTTATAGTTAGGAGAATATAGGTCCACCACGCTTGCAAAATCCATAGCATTGAAGTTTATTTAGTGAATTTGTATAAAGTGCAAAGATTCAGTTTTCTGTGTATACATCCCCTATAAATTTATGTTCCTATTTTATGGAATTTCCAAAAACCATTTGACAATATACCCTTTTGATAAGTCATCCCTTGTGTTCTGTTTTACTCATTTCTCTGCACCGACCTTCCTTACACAGTTGGTGCTGACTAGACAAACCATCTCCAAGTTTGTTCTTAAAGGTATTACCTAAGTTAGCTCTGCTTGGGCATGTAAGGAGCTCCTTACTTTCCAGCTAAGGTGAGGAACAACATTTCCTTCTAGCTTAAGTGATGATCTCACATTCACTAGAAGGTAGAGCATACTTGTATTACCTTCCTTCCTCTACATTATGCCCTTTGTTAACTACACGACATTTACGTTGAAGAAAATTTGATTTGGATAATGGTATAATATGAGTAGACAATTTACTTGAACTTTCAGTGGCGAATCCCGAAAATTGAGTTTTTTTACTCACTATTTGTCTTTTGAAAGGTCATTTTCCTTCATATTTTGGAATGTCCTCCTAATTTTAAACATGTATGTTTGAAATTCTGATGAGGTAAAAATATATAAGGTTCATATTCTTGAGTTTAATACATAGTGTCATTGGTTACCTTCATTTTATAATATGGCCTATTATATTTTGTATACCTATGAACCAAAAATGGTTGATGGAGGGGACATGCATAAGTTAACTGTGACATTAAAAATATAGACCCACTTCATTACATATATTCCATAAATGGACACCAGCATATGCATTTAGTTACATAAGTAGAGAGATCAATCACTCAAAAAGATTCACTTTGTATGATTCCCAATTTTCTATGTAAAATTTTGGTTGAATCTGATTCTTAGGAAAATTGCTCCTGCATATTCTAAGATGATGGAGTAAAGACCTATATTTACCTTTTGTGAAATCATATTAAGAATATTTTGGTTACCATTTGTTTTCTTTGCAGTGGAAGAAACCAAACATGAACAATGGTTGAGCAATGTAGAGTCACTCCCATCTTCCAAGTGCAAGACTAAGGATCTCAAGAAAATGATACAAGTGCTAAGCGAAAAGAGGTGTGAACATGAATATATAATTTTTGAATAGTTCAATGATATGTCTTCTAACTTTTGAAATATCTTTGTAAATGACCCTAATAGTCAAAAATCAGCTTGCTATATCCATTTCTCTAGTTTGTATGGATTTTTGGGTATTTTTTGGATTTCTTATGCTGCTTCTTTTTCCTGTATTGCTCAGCTCTGTCTAGGAGGCCATAGAGCTTACATATCCCTTGGTTTCCATCCACATATGGATTTCTCAGCATATTTTTTGTTTTATTTTGCATACACAACTTGATTATAGATGAAGTTACGAGAGTGTAGTAATATCCATAACCATAATTAGTTAAGTCTGTAGACATATGGGTTTTCATGAATTCTAGAAATATTGATGGCAGTGCTACTAAATATTTTTGTTTCTAAATATTTTTGTTTCTAAATGTTTTTGTTTCTAAATATTTTTATTTCTAATTTTTTTTGTTTCCATAAGGTATTATTGCCATCTTTTACAAACGACATCCTATGAGACCAGTCAGTATGGAATTGTTCAAACTTCAAAGTCAACCAATATTTTGCATTTCATGTTTAGCAGTATGTTGATTTGTAGTTTTTTTTTGTCTTCATTAGAGATTCCCGTGCCTCCAAATTCTCCTACAAATGCTCCAGTAAGCTTTCCAATAATTGTATTCTCTTGTTTTCCATCAACATTTATAATCGTGGCTTTAGACAATTCTACTAATGATGTGTGGGAAACCCTCATGTCCATCCATTGTGTTAAGGTTCCTGAGAAACTTGCTAGGATTTTCTTATAGGATTCATAGGGTTCGGTTCCATAAGCCCTATAGCGTGCATATCAAATACACATATGGTATAATACTTCTTTGATATTTTTGGGATTCATCCCATCTATTTTCCACACATATGTCAGCTTTGGATTATAGTCTTGCTACTTACGTTGAGATGCAAATAGTTGATTTATATTTGGTGCAGCAGGTCTATTTGAGTAAGGATTTTTCTTGTTATAAGAAGGAAAATAAACCTCTTCTTCTTGACTGAATTGGTCACATTCACTTGTCTCTGATTCACATTCTGATGATTATGTTAAAGAAATTGATCCTTCTTGACCACATCCTACAAATTCAGCAACATATGGTGAATTCCCATCTTTTACAAAAGAGTATTTTGTATCTATTGTGAATGGATTCTCTTCTTTGGGGATAAGAACATGAAGCAAAGTAGACTGAGGGAGCATGGATGGTGATTCCAAGGGGATATTTTGATGTATTTTCTTGAAATTATTGCTCATAATTTCATCATTCTTTAGACAAGTCGATACATATTGTTCTATGGATTCATACTTTTCTACCAATGTCTCTGCAATTTCTTTTAAAGCATTAACCCTTTTGCCTAGATTATAATCATTCTGTGTGATGATGTGTGCATCATGTTCTGAAGAACAATATTTTTGTCTACAACTAATGCATAACACAATATTCATGTTAACTCTTCTTTTTATTCCTTTGGGAAGCCAAACTTCATATGAAAGTCTACATCTATTGTTGATAGTAAAGAGAGCCACGGGAATCTTAGTAGTTTTTTAATATATAATTTGTTATCCTATGCTTCTTGGTGATGCCGCCAAAATAGGGGTAGGTCCAAAATGATGAAAAATAAACTCACATAACATATCCTCTTCAATTTCAAGAGAGACTTGTAGAGATGGAATAAAACTTAATTTTAGATCTGCTCAAGTGTAGACACACACTCTTTTCTAGCTTAATGAATCAAAATAACAACAACATTACATCCACAGGTAAATTTAGGCATGATTACACTGAGATAACTATTGGCACGTAGACCACCTAATTGTTGTCAATGAATTCAAAATGCTCTCTAGCAATCACAACTCCTCTGAGTGTATTTGCAATGCTCCTTTGAGCATCTCAACACTTTTTTGTTACTCTTTTTGAGTTTTCACATATCTGTCAAAACTATCTTTCAGAGACCATTTAAAAGAAGCCCTCCCTTCCTCTTCTTCTTAATCTATCTCCCTCTTCCCTTGCACTCTACTATTCCTCTTTAAATACACTCATACATCAAGGAAGGGCACACAAGTCCTTTACCCACTCAATCTTAACAGAACTTAGTGTAAACTTTGAGTTAAAATCGGGAGTGGGTACCCTTTTCAAACTGTATGTATCTATGTTTGGGCTTCTAGAATCTTCATGGAATCTGGCAGGATTTATAGATGCCCCACATTGTATTCCCTTGTTTAAAAAATTATTAGTCTCCTAGTTCAAAGTTATTGCTCTTTTCTTTCCTCCACCTTCTCTGACTATAAGACCATGACTCACTCTCGACAAAGTCCCATTCAGGAATTCCAAATGTCCACATCCAATAGTGAAATATCTCCATAACTTGTTCATCATCAGTCTATCTTGAGCAATCTCAATCCACCTAGTATAATCTATTAAGTACATGAAGTTCCATCACATTTTCCTTTCAAGTATTCGTACAAAAAATGTAGCTTTGAAAATCGCTTCATCTGTCCTATGTGCAATTATGCACATTCTCCTAAGATCCTTTGAAACAACCTTTCTTCTCATAAAAAGATCCTTTCAGATCCACTTCTATTACAAAAACAAAAAATAAAGAAGCTGCAAATATTCCACTGTCTGAATTCTACACTGGAAACAACTAATAAAGAAACAAATCCATACTAGAAATCTAATCCCCCTCTCAGAATTCCTGAATGGTTAGGGACCCCTCCTGCATTGGCACAACCTCTTTAGAGATGATCAACTATTGTACTGAATTATCTTTATATATTTATTATTGAAGAAGGAATTCACATCAAAATATTGTTTAATCTCCAACACCAGATTCATTATTGGAGCTATAATAGAATATTCTCAAATCTGCATATGTTATGTGCTGATTCCATCAAAATATTGGAATCTCTATAGACCTACAAATGTTCACCTTATTTTTCCTTTTCTACCTTCATCAGAATTCGAAGGACATAAAACTCAACTATACTATTTGTCCCTTCTTCTGCATCATACTTCAAAAGAAAATAATGAGAAGAATTAATGTGTAGAATGGACCCTGCCATGCATATTCATGGATTTCCTTGACAAGATTTATTGTAGAAACCCCAAGATTTTTCATGACCAATGCTAGATTTGGTCTCTATAGAATTGTCTGATATTTTTCTTTTAAAGGCTTTCAACTTCCTTTAAAGGAGGCTTGGATTGTATGGGATTCCTGGGTTGTATTTAGTTTTGTTCCTTGAAAAAGCATACTATTTTTTGAAATGTACAAAGCAAGGAAAAACCTAGAAATATTTTTCAAATTTATTAGATAGCCATTAGAAAAAAACAATCAACTAAATTTGACTGATCCCATTTTTTTGTTCCAAAAATAACTGTAATAATTCATTCCAAACATCCTTAGATAAAGGACCATAGACCAATACATGATCCATTGTTTCCTCACTATATTTACACAAGTTGCACCTTCCAGGGGCCCAGAACCATTCAAATTGCTTTTTTGTCCATTGTCCCATGCAAGCCAAAGAAAAAGCCTTGATTTGGGAGGACTTTCCAAATTCCTAACAATTTTACATCACCAAACTATGTCTTTTGACTGAAAATCCTCCACCCTTGATGAGTATCTCAGTTTGGTTGTATACTCACCTATTTCTTTATTTTTAGACCATTTAATTATTTCCTCTACATTTTCTCCTTCGAGGTTCAATGCTTCTCGTGATTTCCAATCTTGAGATGATACATTATATCCATTAGGAATTGCTACCTCTTACAGAAATAATATTCCAAATTAATGAAGATCATTAAAAGAGCTTCTAACATATCACATACTCAAAGAAGAGGAATTTAAAGCAATTTTTATTGAAGGAATATGACATGTGTGTGTGTGTGTGTAAGCACACCAACATAGATCCATCTTAACTTTAGATCTTTTAACCAAAGAGAGATTTTCATTTTAGTTTTTGGATCCCTCTCGATGCCTAATAGATATGAAGTTAATATGGATCTATGTTGGTTATGATATAGTTTTATCATTTGAAACATTTAGTGTAATTTGTACCTTGTTTTCTCCAAGGAAATCCTCGTAGGGAACCCAAGGGATGTTTTCCCACTTTTAAGGATGGAATACATAGTAAGCCTGTAGGAATAGACTAGTGCTCCTCACCCAAGGGGATTCAAACTATGTAATTATCTTCCTACTCGGCAAAGTACTGGGTCCATTTGTGCCTGTTGTTCTCTATGTTAAGCTCATTTTGAGCTGTTTTTTCTAAGAAAATCAAGATATTTAATCATGCAGGTTTATATCCGTGTATGTTCTACTATTTTTGTAAACATATTAATGTAGAAATATGAACTGTACATGTGTAATAAATTCGATGAATTTTGTAATAATATTAATGTAGAAAACTTCAGGAATTTTTGTAAACTAGTTAGTAATACCCTTGTAGCATGCATGAATTTAGTATGTAAATAATTAACTTGATAGTGAAATAACCAGCACCTACGATTGTAGTAGATCCAACATGTTGGGGCAGACCTTGTAACTTCCTTTATCTTTCAGCTTCCCCTCCAGGCCCTTTTTTACAAAAAAATGATGAACCACCCTGCCGACCAACTCTCATCATGTGTTGGCCCTAGGAAATCGATGGGTTTCCTAGCCCTCGAGCCCAAAGACCAATAATACCAAGACCAAATTCCTTTCCCTTCCAGATCTTTCTTCATTTCTAACCAATTATTAGTCCTTGAGGTTTTTAGAATAATAAACCCATAGTCACCTACCTTAGACATTAATTAAATCATTTTTGTCTTATTACCTAGTCTCCTAGATTCCACTCTATGCTAGTTGCCTTCTACATGTCCTAGAAGTCAACACATGTCAAAACTGAGTCATGGAGCACTTGGGAAACTTCTTGGAAACCCATTTTAGCATGTCTGATTTATTCCAAGATCCTCCAAAGTGAATATTTGCTTTTTTTGAAAAGCTATATGTTTTATTGAGCATTAAGGCAAAAGGAAAAGCTAGACTAGGTGTAGTTGACTTATTTTTTTCCCACATCATCCTCCCTCCTTTTCTCCTAATAAAAGAATGTATGAGTTTTCTTTCCATCCCTCATTAGCTTTCCTACTTGACTTAGCCAATTTGTGAGCATCTTGGTGGATTTGGAAACTGCTTTATGAACCTATGGGGGATTTGACTAGATTTAGTAAGCCTACTTTTTGACCTTTTCGAATGGAATCCTTATGAATTAAAATATATCATGTAATTATATATTTCATAAGCCTATTACTTCACAATTTTTGCTATTGTACAATTATTCAATACAAATTAGTGTTATGCTCCAATTTCAATTTCCTTTGGTGTTAATTTTGCATGTTTGATTAGCAATTTTGTGAGTGTAATTGTTCTATCTCTTGGATTCAATTTACACATGGTGTCAGAGCCTTCATATATAAATTTTTCTCCTTCAATATTTCTATTGTAGGTTTGACATCTTGACCGGGAGTATATTCTGCTCACTGAAGGGGCACATTTTATGAGCTATGGACCAAGCTCAGAAGATCATCTTGACTCCATTCAATTTCTTTGAGTGGAAAGCTGAGATGGAGATATTGTTGAGAGTGAAAGGTATCTACATGGTGACTATGGAAACTGAGGAAGAGCCCAATGTAGCTACAGAGAAAATCAAATGGCACAACAGGAGAGATGAGGCCTATGGTCTTTTGTGTCTAATCACTTCAAGAGACCTCATTTTCCATGTTGATGGATTGACATCACCTAATGAAGTGTGGGAGAATATTGTAGATATTTTTGGTAAGACGTATGAGAAGAGAGGACAACAAATCGAGAATGAGCTGATATCCTTGAGTCCCAGTAGCTTCAAATCCTTGCAACTCTATTTTTCCAAGTTTAAAACCCTTGTTTTGCAGCTAAAACAGTGTGGGATAAAAAAAAGGAAGAGAAAATAATTTTGGCCATACTCTCAAATCTTGGACCTAACTATTCAGTGTTTGTTTCGACCTTCCATGCCACTAAGTTGACAACTCAAGCCTGGAAGATTCCTAAGCTTGCAGAGTTCATGGAATCCCTCACATAGGAACACGATAAGTTGGTGATGATGGGAACCATAAAACCTTCCAAAGACCAATATTTGGTTGCTTGAGATTCAAATGTGGATTCAAAAAGAAAGAAAATAAATAAAAAGACACTTGAACAAAAGAGAGACAAGAACAAGTCTCAAGAGGAGCCCCAAGGTTCCAATAAGAACTTCCAGAAGAAGAAGAACAAAGGAGAAATGAGCAAGTGAACATACTGCAGTAAGGCTTATCATCCTAAGAGATTTTGTAAGAAGAAGCAAATTGACATGTTGACCCAACTCCTGGAGAAGAATAACATCTCCCTTCCTGATTGCTCAAAGAAGAGGGAAGGATGATCAAATTTAGAGGACAGAGAGAGAGTACATGCCTTGAATTCTGGCACATCAAGCTCACCTAGCTTCATCATAGACTCTGGAGCTTCTAGACATATGGTTTCAACAAAATAGGCATTCTCCTATATTGACATGTTGAAAGGCCTCTCACTGACAGTTTGGGGAAAGGAAGGATTGATATTGACCATGGTAAGTTCAATAATGTGTTGTATGTTCCACGTCTTCTCTCTAATCTCTTGTCAGTGTATCATATGACTCACACTGGGTCTCTAAAGAAGGTCATATTCTCCCCTCATGATGTTGAAATCACTGAGATTTTGAATGGTAAAGTCATAGCAAAAGGTGTTGTTGATCACACTTCGAAGGTATACATGTTTTCCCATTTTCTACCCTACTCAAATCCCTCTACTCTTCTGATTCATGCTAATGAGGAAAGCAATCTTTGGAATGAAATATTTGGCCATATTAATTACAAGTATCTTTCTTATTTGAGTGAAAAAGATATGGTCATAGGGTTACCAAATATCAAGTTTTCTAGGGGAGTTTGTCAACGTTGTATCATAGGAAAACATCCAGAGCACAAATATGAGAGAGCTAATCATGAGAGAACCTCTACACCTCTTGAGTTGATCCATGGTGACATTGCTGGT
The DNA here is from genome assembly GCA_001517045.1 of Pseudotsuga menziesii. Taxonomy (NCBI): domain Eukaryota; kingdom Viridiplantae; phylum Streptophyta; class Pinopsida; order Pinales; family Pinaceae; genus Pseudotsuga; species Pseudotsuga menziesii. The sequence continues at coordinate 435,260 of LPNX010463750.1, read as the reverse complement.
CCATTTCCCCATATGTCCATGAGTCAAGACAAATATGCATTGACCTTCATAGATGACTTTTCCAGGTATTGTTGGGTTCACTTCCTAAAGAATAAGTCTGAAATTTTTTACCTCTTCAAAATCTTTAAAGCCTTGGTTAAAAACCAGTCTGGGATGAAACTCAAGATCCTTAGATCTGATAATGGTGGTGAGTATGTCAATTCTGAGTTCATTCAGTATTGTAAAGATGCAGGTATTCAGATGCAACATTCGATCCCTTACACACCACAACAAAATGGTGTTGCTGAGAGAAAGAACAGGTCACTGAAGGAGATGGCAAACTTGCATGATGGAGGCTAAGACTTTACCACCAATGTTTTGTTCCAAGGATATAAAATGTGCATCCTACATCCAGAATAGGGTTCCTCATAAGCATATTGATGGTATGACTCCTTTCGAATCTTGGATCGGGCACAAGATAGATGTGATTCATTTCAGGATTTTTGGCTCAAAGGCTTGGGCTAGAATTCCAACTGAAAAGAGAAAGGCTTTGCAGCCCCAAATCCAAGAGTACATATTGGTTGGGTATTATAAATATTCAAAAGGGTACAAGCTGATCAACTTGAGCACTAACAAATCCTTCATTGAAAGAAGTGTTCAGTTCCAATAAGAGCCTTTAGTAGCAGTTGAAGTTGGAGAGTCTTCTTCACCACCAGATCCATTTATTGTAAGTGGAGAGAGTAATGAGTTTGTTGATTCTGATATGTTCGATAATGATGATTAGACTACATATCCTAACATTTCTAAAATACCAAAATGGGAAGCAAATACCATTCATGCAGCTGGGGAACTAGCCGGAAATCCTAGTGACACTAGGAGGACTAGATCTCAGTTTGAGAGTGCCCTTTGTATGAAAGATCCTTTATTTGTTGAGAAGTGATATCTGATGGTTGAATAATATCCATAGACATATGAATATGTAGCACATGATACAAAATGGAAAACAACCATGAAACAAGAATTCAGCTCGCTCTAGAAGAACAACACTTTGGAACTAGTTGATCTTCCCCCTAGGAGGACGCTTGTTCAATGTAAGTGGGTTTTCAAGACTACATTTGCTGCTGATGGTTCACCTTTGAAATATAAGGAAATATTGGTATCCAAGGTATACTCACAAGTACATGGTATTTACTACAATGAAACCTTTGCACCAGTGGCAAAGATGGACTCCGTAAGGCTAGCTTTAGCCATTGCAGCTTCAAAGTAGTGGGAGGTACATCACATGAATGTGAAGTGTGCTTTCCTAAATGGATATGTCACTGAATATATTTACATGCAGCAACTTGAAGGGTTTGTTTCTAATCCATATTTAATGTGCCGGTTAAACAAATCATTCTATGGGCTCAAGCAAGCCCACAGGGCTTGGTATGCCAATATTGATGGATTTTTGTTGTCATTGAGTTTTGTTCGATGAAATTCGGATCCTAATGTGTATTTGAAGCTGATTCATGGTTATTTTATTATTATTTTATTGTATGTGGATGACCTTCTAATGATAGGAAGTTCAAAGAAAGAGATTGCCTCCTTGAAGGATGCAGAGAACCATGCATTTCCTATGATAGATTTGGGATTGTTGAGACAATTCTTGGGTATCGAAATCACTCAATCACAACATGGAGTCAAAGTACATCAGTCCAATTATGCCTTAGATTTGCTGAACAAGTTCAACATGAAATATTGCAATCCAAGCAAGACTCCCTTCCTTTCAGGATTTAAGCTTGAAGAAGCAGGTTCTTCTCCTATGGTAAATAATACACTGTATAGGAAGTTGATTGGGTGTTTTCTTTATCTTACACACACTCAACCTGATCTATCTTATGCAGTTAGTCTGGATTCAAGATACATGGATCAACCTTTTGATATCCATTGGAGGGAAACTAAAAGGATCCTAAACTTTATTCAAGGAATAAGAACTCATGGGATCTTCTACAAAGCAAAATCTGATCTTGATTTGATTGGGTTTACTGACAGTGATTGGGAAGGTGACAACACAAATCAAAAGTCAACATCAGGATATGTGTTCATGCTTGCAGAAGGACCAATCAGTTGTTTAAGCAAGAAGCAGAGTGCCATAGCAATCTCATCTATAGAAGCAGAGTATAGAGGACTTGCAATTGAATCAACTCAATGTTTGTGGTTGCAAGGAATACTTGGAGAATGTGGCTTTGAATTAGATTTTTCAACTAGTATCTATTGTGATAATCAGAGCACCATTTGAATCTTCAATGATCCAATTCAGAGACAGCGAACCAAGCGCATTGAGATCCACATGCACTACATCAAACAGCTTGTGCATGATGGTAGCAGACATCTTCACCAAAGTTTTTTGTGAGAAGACATTCAGCAATCTCAAATCACTGCTGGGAATTGCTGATCATGCTGTGAAGTATGATTGATGACAAGATTTCCAAATTTTGTTTTCCTGTCCATGTTTAAGGGAGGATTTTCCCACTGGTTTTTTGCCTCTTTCCTTGGTTGTATGGGCAAGCCGTATGTAAAGGGTGACTAAGCCTTGTTTCTAGGCCCTATAGTTTTCTGATATTTACTCATAAATTTAGGCTTAAGGTGGGGTGTTAGAATAATCAACCCATAGTTACCTACCTTAGAGATTAATTAAATAATTTTTGTCTTATTTCCTAGTCTCCTAGATTCCAACCTATACCATTATTCATTGTGTTAAGTATTTGTATATCGATATTAGTATATGTGTGCAAAGTGTGCATGCGTGGCTAGTGCATGCATAGATCATACACATACTATAAGAAAAAATCATATATCCTATATATATATATATATATATATGACAAAATAACAATGATTCACATTGATAGAGAATTCATGGATGCAAGACATAACAATCGCAAATACCTAACCGGATTAACATACAAACGTGTAATATTTTCAACATCATCAATCATTAATCATTAACCAATTAAGTTAAAACTTCATTATATTTTCAGATTCATTACTCAATCAATTATTTTCAAGGAAGAGACACCTACTACTAGTAATCTTGGTGTTGTACATCACCCTGACCCCACACAGTACTAGCTATCATATCCTCCCATCCTAACCTACGTCCACACCCTCCCTATCCTTCTTCTACTAGTATAGAAGTGGATGTCGGCTTCAGTGACCTGACCACATAAGAACCTGAGAGTGACATGTAACACCTCGGTTTTGACCCCATTTGCATTTAATAATTATGATGTAAATAATCATGGCGTGGAGCTCAAGGTCAAAGCCCCACCATTGATTTAGTGTTTATGTTTCAGCCATTAAGGTTGGGACGATGGTATTTTATGCCAGTTGAACATTAAAAGTTGGACATCATGTTAAATTTGCAATTTTAATTAAAAACCTACAACCAGCTATGTCAATGCAACAAAATGAGATGGGATCATGATTTTTCGTAAGGATAAGGGGGAGGGGGATATTGGAAGAGTGGGAAAAAATTCAAAATGGCCAGAGCACCATTTTTGGAAAAAAATTTCTTAATTTTCTTGGGCAAGCAAAATACTAGAAATGCCTACCTTTCCCTCATGTAGTGGCATTACACCTTCCCCTCATGATTTGGGGCAGTGTGTAGAACGTTTTTGGAATAAAATCTTCATTCACACGGAAACAAGAAAAAACCACTCGGAGTCTTGATCCTTTAGGAATTTTTCCTGTTCTGTGATTCGTTTTCCTTTTTTACGATTTTCCTGTTTGTTAGTAGTTTTTGGAATGTGCATGCAAAGAACTATGTTTGTGTTTTTGAATTGAAGGAATAGCAAAATGTTGTCAATCCTGGGATTGTAGTAGTCGGTCTAGCTCAGGAAATTCCTAGAGTTTCCTAATTGTTATGTGTGTATTCCTTGGTTCTGTTATGTTTTGTTAATCCCGGAACTGAGATCGCTATGTGTGCATCCGTTTTTGACATATGAACTAATTTGGGAAATGGAAATGGAATCTAGACCTGCTTCATAAACGTAGTGTGTGAAGAAACCTCATAGACCAATCTAGAGGGCTGGTTTTCTTCTTTGCATACCCTAAATAGCACTGGAAGGGAAGGCATGGATTTAGGGACTGTGTAGCATAGAAGGGGATGTTTCCGATGTGTTGGGTGTGTAAATGTTTCTAAATAAGGATGGATCTAGTGTAGGTGTCCATAGCAATGGGATTGAGCTCACTAGACTAGAAGTCAGTCTTTCCACCTCTTTGGCAGTCTGATAAACCCAACTAGAAGGATGGCTTGGATGGTAGCCTGATAAACCCATCTGTTGGATTTGTTGTGTCTCATGTAAACTTTGGCTATGTGTAAATCACTTTTTGTGTAATTATGATAAACCCAAGTGTGTTGGCTTGGCTGAGTTTTATTGTATCCTTGGCTATGGGGAAGTATGCTATTGTTCCTTATTCCATGGGGAAATCATGCCCAACTCGGGGGTGGTAGTGTTGGTGAGAGATTGAAGAGAACACTGGACTATGGTTGGGTGGAACATTCCAGCGACACAACTGGTTGCGGGAGAAGATTCTGATAAAGATAAGTATCTCTTGTGTTTCAATCCCTGCAACTATACTTTCTTATAAATTAATATGAAATGATGAATGCTTGAATGAAATGTGTTTTGTTTCAGCTGTGTATTTCATGAATGATGCATCTATGTGTGTAATTACTTCAATGAATTTTCTAAGTTGTTATGAATCTAGATCGACTGGATTGGTGATGGCCTAGATGTAGGAAATCAGTTTTATACTTAGAAAGTTTCATGAACATATCGAATTTCCGCAGATTTTTCCATTTCGTAACTTGTGGGATGCAGAATGCAGGATGCGGAAATGCACCTTAGAGAAGTTGTACTCTGCATTTTCCCTTTCGCAATTCCCTTTCCACAAATTACGGGACGCGGGATGCAGGATGCGAAAATGTGCCTTGGAGACGTTGGACTCCACATTTTCCCTTTTGCAATTCCCTTTCCGCAACTTGCGGGATGCTGGATGCAGAAATGTTGTTTGGCAAAATCTGCTTTCCGTAATTCCCTTTTCATAACTTGTGGGATGCGGGATGTAGAAATGACTATGGTAAATTTTGATTTCCACAACTTTGATCTCTGCAATGACCATTCCGCATGCCAGATGCAGGATGCAGGATGCAGAAATGACTATGGTAAATTTTGATTTCTGCAACTTTGATCTCCACAACTTTGATCTCCGCAACAGCCATTCTGCATGCGGGGTACGAGATGCGGAATGTGGCATGCAGGGTGCGGGGTGCGAGAGTGAAATTTTGATATGTTTCTGATTTTGAAAGTGAAGCTCTTCACATCGTCGATTTTCGACGGGATGATCCTTAGCCGTTGATCTAATTTTGGATGAGGAACAGACTCTGAATGTTGATTTCCGCTGCGATTCTTCTCACCCGTTTGATCTCTCAATGGTTGAGGATGATATATATTTTATAGATGGTCAGGATGAGAATGTTAGTAGGATGAATTCTCACTGGTGTATATCTTTAAAGAAGAAAAAGAAGAATAAGGAATCATCATACTAATGCGGAATCCGAGATGGGTAACTCAGGTAGAAGAGTTTATTCATGTTCTCTCCTTCGTGGTGGGAGGGGGCGTGAAAATGTGGTATCATAGCTGTTGGTTACAGTGTTGGGCCTGGATGGGACGAAAATAAAAGTGGTTATAGTATTGGGCCTCGATGGGCCAAGTTGGATAGTTACAGAGCAGTTGGTTAATAGTTCCAACGTATTGTTGGCCGCATGATGGAGAAAAACTACCATGGGCACTGGTTAAGTGATTTTGGTTTTGATTATATCTAATAGTTTTGTTATCTAACACATTTTTATAGAATTACATTCACCTTCAGAAAGGGCAGTGCAATTCAGAATAGTTGGTTCGGCGATGAGGACAGACGATATGAATGATTATGCATGGGACCCCAATGTGCACGAGGAAGATGCCATGGGGGGAAATGTCAAAATTGGAAATGTTGAGATGGATTCTAATCAGAGAAGGTTTCAAGATACTCCCCCATACTTTGCAGCCACCATGAGAAGAATCAAGGTGGAGATACAAAGCTACATAGCAGACAATGAAATACTGATTAAGGCTCAAGAGGATATGAATCAACTAAACGCAACCATATTGCACAGTTTGACAGACATTCAGAAAAATATGAACTCTAGGGATCAAACAGTAAAGCCAGAAGGAAGTAAGAACACTGCTAGAGGAAGAAATCGATCTCCTAGTGGGTCGCCTGACTCTGAAAAATCCACTGATGGTTTAAGTTTTTACTCTCATGAGAATAGAAGGAATAGATCTCTTAGCGGGTCTTCTGACTCTGAAAGATCCACTGAAGATTCAGGCTCTTCATCTCACATGAGTAGGAGGAAGAGGCATCACTAGAACTTCTCACGTGATGAATTTATGAAGGAAATTCCTCCTACCTTCAACGGTGAGATAAAGAATGGTCAAGAAGCTGAAGCTTAGATTCTTGGGATGAGGAAATATTTCCAATTCCAAGATTATTTTGGAAATATGAAAGCTCGAGTAGCCATTTTCAATCTGAAAAGAAGAGCATCTATTTGGTGGGAACACTTCAGGAAAGTAAAGAAGATAAATGAAAGGAAGAATGTTTGGAAACATTTCCAGAAATATTTCAAGCAGAAGTACCTCTCTGACCGGTACTATGATAATAAAATAAAAGAATTCCATGAGTTGAGACTGGGACAGTAGACCATGGAGGAATATGCAAACAAGTTCTTGGAACTGCTAAGGTATGTTAGGTTTATTAAGGATGAGAAGATAAAAATCTAGTGCTTTCTAAGTGGACTGCCTCAGGCCTACAAAGACCAAATTGAGTTCTATGAACCCAGAACTCTGGAAGAGGCGATAAGAAAAGATAAGTATTGTTATAAGCAAAGAAGGAGAAAACATGACTACCAGAAGGCATGGAAGAACAAGATGAATGATAATTATGATCATAGGAAGATAGGTTTCAAACCTTCTAACTTCAAGAATCAACAGAAGCAGCCATCCCAAGTTGAGAAGCATCAAGCTAGAGTGTTGGGAGAAGAACCAAGAGATCCACAACAGAACAAAGCACCACTCCAATGTTGGAAATGTGGATGAACCCACATGCCTAGGTAATGTCCACTAGATAATGAGAATGCAAGGCCATCATACAATATTCAAGAGGAAGAAATAGTGGGACAAGTAGCAAGGGTCATACCTAGAATTTATGCAACACTGGAAGACCACCAAGAATATCACCATTCAACGGTGGTTGAAGTATCAGGTAAGATTGTTGAGAAATATATTTCTATGAACTTGGCTCTACTCACACTTACATTGCCCCTAGAGTAGTGGAGATTTGTGCTATGAATAAATTAAAGCATAGAAAATCGTGGTTAGTTCAACCAGCCACTGGAACTAAGAGAAAATTTAATGAAGTGGTGGAGAAATGTCCACTAGTGATGAATGAGTTGGTCACGTGTGTGTAATGCCCCAGTTTTGACCTCATTTGCATTTAAATAATATGATGTAAATAATCATGGTGTGTAGCTAGGAAAAATCCCCACCATTGATTTAGTTTCTATGTTTCGACAATTAAGGTTGAGCCGATGGTATTTTATGCTAGCTAAACATTAAAAGAGCTGGACATTATGTTAAATTTGCAATTTTTAATTAAAAAACTATAGCCAGCTATTTCAATGCAACCAAATGAGATGGGGGCATGATTTTTCCCAAGGATAAGGGAGGGGGAATTGTAAGTGTTTAGAAGTCCAAGTTATATATTTTGTGGGTGTTCATAGCTTTGGATTGAGCTCACTATCTTAGCAGTCATTTTTCCACTTCCTTGGCAACCTGTTAAACCCAACTAACAAGATGGTTGGCTAGTATCCTGATGAACCCATATGTTGGCTTGGTTGTGTCTCATGTGAATTTGGATAAGTATAAATCACTTCTTGTGTAAGTTTGTTAAACCCAACTATGTTGGCTTGACTGAGTTTTATTGTATCCTTGGCTATGGGGGAAGTCTACTAGTGTTCCTTATTCCTTGGGAAAAATCATGCCCATATCGGGGGTGGTAGTGTTGCTGAAAGATTAAAGAGAACACTGGCCTATGGTTGGGTGGAACATTGCAGTGATATAGTTGGTTGTGAGACAAGCTTCTTTCAAATATAAGTATTCTCTTATATTTTATCTTCCGCAACTGTAATTGTTTTATGAATTACTATGAACATGATGAATGCTTGAATGAATGATTTTGCTTCCACTATATGTTAATAATTTATGCATCTGTGTATGTTTTAAGTTCAATGCATTTATATAGATATTATGTTCATGGGCTTAGATTGCCCGGGTTGATAGCTGTTAGTCGTGTCCTCTCTGCCGAGTAGAGGGTTGGGGACGTGACATTGTGTAGATTTGAATGTTCTACCATTGGGTTCCTATGATGTTCTCCGATTGGAATGGACTGGTTAGAAGCTCACAGAGTGAAGTTTGACTGTTATAACAAGAATTTTGAATGCATGGATGAAGAATGGAATCCAATAGTTGTAAGAGGCATTCCAAAGGTAATCTCTGTGAGGCAAATTTCAGCGATGCAATTAAAGAAGTTTTGTAGGAAAGGTTTCCAGTTATATGTAGCCCATATTGAGGAGGCAACAGATAATGAAACTCTCAAGTTGGAATACTATCACGTGTTGTGAGAATTCAAATATTTTTTTCTTGATGACATTCGAGGGATTCCTCCAAAGAGAGACATTAATTTTAAGATTGAGCTTGTGCCAGGAGCAGCACCAGTGTCCAAATCACCTTACAGAATGAGTACACCAGAAATGTTAGAGCTGACGATGCAGCTGCAAGAATTGTTGTAGAAAAAGTATATCAAGCGGAGTGTGTCTCCCTGGGGAGCACCAGTTTTATTCGTAAATAAGAAGGATGGTACACTCAGATTGTGTATTGATTACAGGTAGATGAACAAAGTCATGGTGAAGAATAGATATCCCTTGCCAAGAATTGATGATCTCTTTGATAAAATGAAAGGAGCAAAGGTATTTTCCAAGATTGACTTGAGTTCTGGTTACCATCAGGTGAGAATCAAGGACAAAGACATTCATAAGACAACCTTTAGAACTTGGTATGGACATTATGAGTTTGTAGTGGTACCATTTGGTCTCACAAATCCGCCAACAACATTTATGTGCCTTATGAATAGTGTCTTCAATAGGTATTTGGACAAATTTATTCTTGTTTTCCTTGATGAGATTCTTGTTTATTCTAAGAATGAAGAAGATCATGAAGAACATTTGAGACTAACATTGCAATTGCTCAGAGAACATCAGTTGTATGAAAAGTTGAGTAAGTGTGACTTTTATAAAGATATAATTCAGTACTTGGGTTACATTATTTCAAAAGAGGGTATATATGTGGACCCTGACAAGGTTGAAGCTATTATGAATTGGCCTACTCCAAGAAACGTGACATATGTAAGATATTTTATGGGACTTGTAGAATACTACAGGAGATTCATTGAAGGATTCTCCAAGGTTGCACATGCTATCACTTCCTTGCAAAGGAAGGGTATAAATTTTGAATGGACCTCGAAGTGTGAAGAAAGTTTCCAGTGGTTAAAGTATCTTCTCACCAGTGCACTGGTCTTAAAAGTTGCAAACCTAGAGAAAGATTTTGTGGTATGTACGGATGCATGCGGTCAAGGACTTGGAGGAGTTCTGATGCAAGACAACCACGTGATATTCTATGAATCCATAAAGCTGAAGGAGCATGAGAGGAATTATTCCACTCATGGTGTGGAACTTGCAACCATTGTACATGCTCTCAAGATGTGGAGGCATTACATGATGGGAAGAAGATTTGAGTTAAGGATAGACCATTGTGGTTTGAAACATTTGTTTGATCAACATACTCTAATGCTAGGAAAGCTATATGGATGGAATTTTTATGTGAGTTTGATTTTGAAATCAAGCACATAAAAGGAAAAGGGAACAAGGTAGCTGATGCACTCAATAGGAAAGCACAATAAATGCATGTGGCGTTTATTAGTATTTTCCAATCAGATTTGAGAAAACAGATTATTAACCATAATGTTTAAGATGAAATGTATATGCAGGTAAAGGAAAAATTACAACAACAAAGCCTTGAAAATAAGTATGAAGGTTATAATTTATAATAGGATGGAATTCTTACTTATAAGAGGAGAATGTATATTCCAAGTGTGGCAGATTTGAGGAGGGTTGTTATGGATGAAATCCATCAAACTCCATATTTTGGTCATCGAGGATATCAGAAGACAATTGCTACCACAAGGAAGCAGTAATTTTTTCCAGGAATGAAGAAGGACATGGCTGAATATATTTCAAGGTGGATGAAGTGTCAGCAGGTGAAGGTTGAACATCAACACCGAATAGGTTTGTTGCAGCCTTTTCCGGTTCTAGAATGGAAATGGGAATTGATTTCCATCGAATTTATTATAGGATTACCGATGACTTGGAGACAACGTGATTCCATCATGGTTGTGGTGGAAAAGTTGACGAAGGAAGCACATTTTATACCAGTAAAGTCCATGCATAATACTGATGATATTGCTAATATTTTCATGAAGGAGATTTTAAAATTTCATGGATTGCCTAAGGCAATAGTCTCTGACAGAGATGTCAAGCTCACCTCTAATTTTTGGAAAGGTTTGTTTACAAACTTGGGGAAAATTTTGAATTTCAACACTGCCTACCATGCTTAGACTGATGGTCAGACAAAGAGAGTTAACCAAGTGCTTGAAGACATGCTTCGCATGTATGTGATGGACAAACCAACCAAGTGGGAATATTATTTACACTTGGTAGATTTTTCCTATAACAATGGATAGCAAGCATCCTTGGGGAAAGTCCATATGAATATTTGTATGGTAGGAGGTGTAGAACGACAACAACTTGGGATAACCCAGTGAACAGAGTTGTGATCGGTCTAGAATTGCTCAAGGAGATGGAGCAGGAAGTTGTAAAAATCAGACAGAATCTAAAGATAGCCTAGGAAAGACAGAAGAGCTATGTAGATAAGCATAGGGTGAACAGAGAGTTCATTGTTGGGGATCATGTTTACCTCAAGGTGAAGGAAAAGAAAGGTTCCTTGAATCTTGGGAGTTGAGCCAAGATGTCTCCTAGATACTGTGGGTCAATTGAAGTGCTTGAAAGAATAGGACCAGTTGCATATAGACTTGCATTTCCTTCTAGTACTAGGTCTCATAATGTTTTTCATGTTTCTTTGCTTAAAATATATGTACATGATCCTAACCATGTAATAAATTGGGATGTGATTCAGGGACTAGAGGGAGAGTTCAAAATCGAGCCAAAGGACATCCTCGCTAGGAAGGTCACAATGCTACGGAAGCAAGGAATAGGGTAGGTGAAGGTGCAATGGGAGCACTACGGTCCTAAAGAGGCTACATGGGATTTGGAGGATGCCATGCGATTGGCACATCCATTTTTTTTCAATTCTGGCGAGTGCTGAGGGAAGTACCATCATATTTTTTTTGTTCAAATGTTGTAAAGCACTGAGGACATTACTGTTGAAGGAGGAGGGGAATGTAACACCCCGGTTTTGATCTCATTTTCATTTAATAATTATGATGTAAATAATCATGGTGTGGATCTCAAGGATAAATCCCCACCATTGATTTAGTGTTTATATTTCAACGATTAAGGTTGTGACGATGGTAATTTATCCTAGTTGAACATTAAAAGTTGCACATCATGTTAAATTTGCAATTTTAATTAAAAACCTATAGCCAGTTATGTCAATGCAACAAAATTATATGTGGGCATGATTTTTCCTAATCATAATGGGGGGGGTATTGGAAGAGTGGGAATAAATTCAAAATGGACATAGCACCATTTCTATAAAAAAATTTCTTAATTTTCTTGGGCAAGCAAAAGACCAGAAACGCCTGCCTTTCACCTTCTGCTCATAATTTGGGTAAGTGTGTGGAACGGTTTTGGAATCTAATATTCATTCACGCAGAAAAAATCAAGATCTGCTTGGATTCTTGATCCTTCAGGAAATTTTCATGTTCTGTGATTTGTTTTCTATTTTTACGATTTTCCTATTTGTTAGTCATTTCTGAAATGCGCATGCCCAGAACCATGTTTTTTTTGTCAGTCGTTTCTAGAATGTGCATGCCCAAACTAGCAAAAGGTTTTCAATCATGGGATTGCAGTAGTCGGTTTGGCTCAGAAAATTCCTAGAGTTTCCTAATTGTTATGTGTGTGTATTCCTTGGTTCTATTATGTTTTGTCAATCCTAGAACTAAGATCACTGTGTGTACATCCTTGTTTGACATCTGAACTGATTTGGGGAATGTAAATGGATTCTGGACCTACTTGATAAACCTAGTGTGTCAAGGAACCTCACAAACCAATCTAGAGGGCTCATTTTCTTCTTTGCATAATCTAAATAGCACTGGAAGGGAAGGCATGGCCTAAGGGACTATGTATCAGAGAAGGGGATGCTTCCTTATGTTGTGTGTGTAAATGTTTAGAATTCAGGCTAGATCTGATGTAGGTGTCCATAGTTCTAGGATTGAGCTCACTAGCTTAGTAGACAATATTTCCACCTCCTTAGCAGTTTGATAAACCTAGCTAGAAGGATGGTTTGGCTAGTAGCCTGATAAACCCATATGTTGGCTTGCTTATGTCTCATATAAACTTTGGCTATGTGTAAATCACTACCTGTGTAAGTCTGATAAACCCAACTGTGTTGGATTGGCTAATTTTTATTGTATCTTTGGCTATGGGGAAGTATGCTAGTGTTCCTTATTCCTTGGGTAAATCATGCCCAACTCGGGGGTGGCAGTGTTGCTGAGAGATTGGAGATCAAACTGACCTATGGTTGGGTGGAACGTTGCAGCGACATAGCTGGTTGCGGGGAAAGCTTCTGATAGAGATAAGTATCTCTTGTGTTTCAATCCCTGCAACTATACTTGTTTATAAATTAATATGAAATGATGAATGCTTGAACGAAATTTGTTGTGTTTCAGCTGTGTATTTCATGAATAATGCATATATGTGTGTAATTACTTAAATGAATTTTCTAAGTTGTTATGAATCTAGATCGGCTGGATTGGTGATGGCCTGGATGTTGTAAATCATTTTTATACTTAGAAATTTTCATGAACAAATCGAATTTCCGCATATTTTTCTCTTCCGCAACTTGCAGGATGCGGAAATGCGCCTTATAGAAGTTGGACTCCGCATTTTCCCTTCCGCAACTTCCAGGATGCGGGATGCGAAAATGTCGTTTGGAGAAATATGCTTTTCATAATTCTCTTTCCACAACTTGTGGGATGCGGGATGCGGAAATGACTATGTTAAATTTTGATTTTCGTAACGGCTATTCCGCATGCGGGATGTGGGATGTGGAAATGGCTATGGTAAATTTTGATTTCCACAAATTTGATCTTTATAACGACCATTCCGCATGCGGGGTGTGGGATGCGGAATGCGACATGTAGGGTGTGGGGTGCAAGAGTGAAATTTTGATATGTTTCCAATTCTACAAGTGAAGCTCTCCGCACCGTTTATTTTCTGCGAGATGATTATCAGTTGTTAATCTGATTCCGGATGCGGAATAGATTGTGACCGTTGATTTTCGCTGTGATTCTTCTTAGTTGTTTGATCTCTCAATGGTCAAGGAAGATATAGATTTTATAAATGGTCTAGATCAAAATGTTGGTAGGAGGAATTCTTGCTTGTGTAGATCTTTAAAGAAAAAAAAAGAATTGGGAATCATCATATGAATGTAGAATCAGAGATGGGTAACTGAGGTAGAAGAGTTTGGTCACATTCTCTCTTCCGGGGTGGGAGGGGATGTGACAAATACTACTAATCTTGGTGTTGTAGATGTAGATCACCCCAACCCCACACAGTACTAGCTATCACATCCTCCCATTCTAACCTACGTCCGCACCCTCCCTATCCTTCTTCTACTAGTATAGAAGTGGATGTCGGCTTCACTGACCTGACCACATAAGAACCTGAGAGTTATAGCATCGGCTGGATACCAAACCTAGCCTCTCCTAGAAGGAATCCGACCGTCGTCATCACAACAACTTGGGGAGCGTGTCTCAGTATGTCCCTTCCATTACCTTGGGTATCATAGAAATATAGGGTGGAACACATCCATCCCTCTCAACATCCTGGGTCTATACCCTATCAAAACCATATTGTGTTGCTATCAATATTATTGGTCTATGTCATCGTATCATCAACTTTGGTAAACAAGGCTTTTCTACAAAATAGGTACTATACCACACTTCATATAAAGTATCCAGTTATTACATATACCATGTGTCCTGAGGATTAGTACTTTGAAAACATATATTCATAACAATATCTCCATTCAATCATCAGTTGGTGCATATTATATTTCATAATAATTAAATTGATCACATCATGGGTCAGTGTCCACATACCACATCATATATATCACATTTATCAACGATGACAATTAAAATTAAACTATCATTACAAACAAAGGAATCTCATGATAACGATAACATAGTAACCTCACAACATAATCATAACATCATAATCAATGTATCAACATAAGCATAGTAATAGTAGCAACATATGATCAGGTCTATCATTTCATAAATATGGTTTACTGAGTTGAACTTAATCCAACATATACTAAGAAAAATAAAATACAGCATGTCTATCTGAAAATAAGTCTATTCAAAATATGGGGCATTACATACACCCACCCTTCGGGAAACTTCATCCCAAATTTATGGTAAAAATAGTGCGGGAGAGTCTTGATGCATAGTTTATGCATCCTCCTAGGTAAGGAGAACCTAGGCGACACTTGTCCCAGTGATCTTTAACAGGATTCCTAGGAAAATGCTATCTAAATTTTATAAATTGTACACATTTGAATTGTGAAGCATAATAAAATTCCATCTGTAATAAATCTCAACATACTATGTGCCTAAGGTATCATTTGTATACAATTATTCTAGTAATGGGTTCTAACTAGATCTAGTTTATTTGGTTCAACCCTTATGAGTTTCCATTATCACCTAGGGTGGTTATTATATTAGGTATGATTACTCATGTCTTGCAATCACTCATTATGTTCTTACCCTTATTTTATTACCACTCATAGTTTAGTTAATGCAGGGAGATATTTCTCTTATAAAAATCTCATTTTCAATCATCACTCGTTCAACTAACCACTAGCTAGAACCTTATTTCCTTGTTTTGAATCTTTGAAATTATAATCTAATTATAATTGAATTCTAATTGTTTCCCTATCTCAATTGATATTATCCATGCACTACCTCTCACAAGATTGGCAGATTATAGTCTCTTTTAGCTTAGGATAATTTCTTAGTAACACCAATTGGTGCTTAAGAATTAAAGTTGCTTCACGATTAGCGAGTTATTCTGATCAATGCCAATATCTTGCTTAGTAGTATAGCTTAGATACTAACACTTAAATTTTGATTATAGGCATCTCCTTATCATAAAAAAGGTACAAAGTGCTCCCTACCCACAAGAGTACTCCTACTCCTAACATACATAAGTCTAATAATTTTCCCCTACGTACTTTATTACTTTATACATCATTGCAATTTAATATGTGGATTGTTTTTATTTCTTATGATATGTAAATACTCACATCGTTCTCTTATAATTATGCATTTTCTTATGCCATTCTTATATATTTTGTCTTATTTATAGATTAGGAGCATAAATATTTAGTAAATGTTATTACACTATATTTTCTCTATTTACTATTATTATATATTTTTGTAATTTCTTTTTAATTTGACATTCTTTTGTACTTCTTATTGTCTCTCTCTCACTCCTTCTTCTTCTTCTCCTATTTTTTTAACTAATATTTTCTAATACTTTTATCTTACCATTAAATCCATATGCTCTTATAACTATACTATTTCTTAACATTGCTTCTATATTGATTTTTTTTTCATGATATATCCAATTCCTTTATATAATTTGTAGTCTTAGTCCTTTAAATATATCTATTTATACTTATCATTCATCAAACATTACATCTTTTATCATACCAGCATCAATTCAAATGGCAATTATAATAATTCTCACATTGCATCTTTCCATGCTTTGTTATAGCATTAACTTCTCATATTATATATAATCTTTCATTATTATATATAATCTTTCATTGAATACCACGATTAGTACTATTATTGATAAGTTTATATCCATTATCTTCTTATTCTTGTTAAAGAAATTTGTATATATATATTTACTTATTTACTTATTGTTTAATATTTTTCTCATTATCCATTCATTTCATTTTCATTTTATTTAATCATTTATGTAACATTATTATCATTAAACCCAAAATCAAATTTGTCCCTGTAACCCATTACTTTAACCATTATTATTATAAACGCTAATTGTTTCATTTTCCTAGTTATATATGTGTGTGAGACTATTTGGTAGTTCTATTACTGAAAAATAAATAAATAACATTCGCCAATAAATTGTTTTTTTTTTAAATTTTATTTTCATTGTTGAGTAGAGAAATATTTATCACAAAATACTTCCACCCAATATTTATCATGAAAATATTTGAAACCCTCTTTTCTTTTACCGTAAATTTTTTTATAAATAAATAAACAACATTCTCAAAATAAATTGGTTTTGTATTTTATTTTCATTGTTGAGTAGGGAAATATTTATAAAAAATACTTCCAACCAATATTTATCATAAAAATACGTCGAACCCATTTTTTCATTATCATGTTAATCATATCAATCTCATTTCTCGTATCCATTATAGGCGTGTTATATACATATAGTGCCTCTTCTGAGAAAACCATTGTAAAGAATAACCCAACCATGTTGCGTTTGATGGTAACTTATGGTTGCCTAAATAATTTTATTCTATTATAAAATGAGCAAAGGGGATTTGAACTAATTATATACTTCAACTTAATAGAGAACTATAGATGCCTCATTTATGCTTCATTAGATCTAATCTATGTAAACGAGATAGTTAATCATGGTGTCTTCAAAAAAAATCTTTTTGAACCAATCAAAGTGTAGGTGTTTTCTTTCCCACTACTTCTCATTTATTGTTTCTACTGGCAACTAAAATAATGCAATCTAATCTGTTCAAGATAAGAAGCGTTCTTTGTGTATCATTAAATGTGTGGCACATTGAACCTGGAAGATGATAGCAAGGATTTAGCAACTCGTCAATATGGGATTTCTGATATTAAATTTTTTCACGTTAATGCAAGGTGATACATGGGATGTGCTATTTATTTCTTAACTTTTCAATATAGTTTGAGAAGAATCAACGAGAACTCAATTTAAAACTACAACATCCAATGACTAACTCTTTTTTTTCTTTTTTAAATCAAGAAAGAGAAAAAAAATGATTGGCATGGATACTTACATGTCATTTTCTTATTTCCAAATCTATCTACTCCATAAATACAACTTTGCAAAGAACAATTTCAGACATCTATCTACTCCATGATATTAAAATAAGAAAATGATAAAGATGTCATCCTGACTGGGTTGAATGAGGCTGTGCCTACATGGATACCACGCCTTCTTCCTCTGTCATCCCAGGGCACTTGAAATTGATATTAAAATATAAAAAAAAATGACAAAGATTTCATCGTGAGTGGCTTGCATGAGGTTGAGCCTGCATGGATGCCACGCGCCCTTCCTCCCTCGGCAATGTTAAAGCAGGTAACTCATTCCCAATCCCTTATTTTCCTTCCGTTTTTTTGTTCATCATTCGGCTTAGCTCTGCAACTCTCGCTAGGATCTACTGTCATGGGCTCAGCTCCAAGGAACCTACCCGACGAGGTTCTACCAACGTTCTCGATGAAGGTCTTCTTTTTTCCCTAAGTATTTTACCTTGTTTAAATTATTATTTTTTCTTTATACATGTAGTATGGATGGCCCGTGTAGATTCCCTACTTCTTCCTGTAGCAGTTTTGGTTCGCAGGCTCAATTGCTAGGTGTTTCCCCGGTCAGCTGCGGCACATGCTATGCATAGTGCTTCCAAAGTTCTTTTATTTTATTTTATTATTATTATTTTTCCAGCTCTAAAACTGTCAGTATTTTTTTAGACACTAATTCGATTGTATAATATCATCATTCCATCATTAGGGATCTATTTGAAAGCCATTAAACTCCCTTATTATACTGTTAGGGAGCCATAAAGAATGATTCGAGTTCAAATTCAATGATATACAACTAGCTATAGAGAATGATTAGCTATAAAGATTAATTTTAGTATTTTCTGTGAGTTCGCATACCCAGGGTTTTTGACTAGGTGATAATCTATGAGTGTGGGTTTTAAATATCCATAAATATTTCTTTTGTGCTTTAGCATTCAGTTTTCCCACATGGATTTATACTGGTTTTATTGGGAGGCCTCTAATTCCTGGCCACTTCATTGTAATGAGTCAATTATATTTGTTAGATGGTATTTTCAAATCTTGTTGTTCGAACTAGTTACTTTAGGGTTCTTCTCACGTGTCTCTCATAAAATCTATTCAAAATTTGGCTTAGTTTTATATTTCCACCAAAATTTCAGTACCTTTAGAGGTGGTTGTATTGTATAGTACTTTTAAATGCAAAGGAAATTTCAATTCAAATTGGGTCTCCTAAGAAAATAATAAAATAATAGTTAAAATAATAAAGTAATATTTCTTAATTTTGGAGGAAGAAAAGAAAAAAATTATTTTTTTCGTATTTTCGTCATATCTCCATGTGATTTTACTCAAATTTCGATCGGGAGAGATCATTGGATGCGAAAATTAAATTACGCATCCAACGAGTACCCACTCGGCATACTTTTGATGGACCCCAATACCCCAAAAACAAGAAATTAAATTCTGCATCCAATGAGTACCCACTTGACATACTTCCGACGGACCCCGATACCCCAAAAAGAAGAAATACCTGAAAAAACGTGATAATGACATCATTATCATGTTTTTTCAGGTATTTATTATATTTGGGGTAGAGGGGTCCATCGAAAGTATGTCGAGTGGGTACTCGTTGGATGCGGAATTTAATTTTGCATTCAACGAGCTCTCCCGATCGAAATTTGAGTAAAAAAATAGGAAGATATTGTTAACCCAAAAATCCCTCACTCAGCTCTCAATGGCCTACACCACCCAAGGACACCATTTCACGACCCTCATATCACTCCATTAGAACCCCACACCCTCAAAATAGCTCAAGGATGAAGAAAGGAGCTTAAAAACCCCAAAAAGGAGCCCAAAATACTCTCCTAGGAGCTAAAGCCCCCAAAAAGGGGCTAAAACCCTAAAAGAAGCTAAAGTTAGGGCGGAAGGGGCTGAAAGCCCAAAAAAGGGCCTAAATCCCTGACCAAAGGCTTAAAACCCTAAAACCCCTTCAAAAACCTATAAAAGGAGGGTGGGGGGTCACTCTCAAAACACTTCTCCCTTGCATACTGTTATGCTGCCAGTGGATGCCTTGAGACACCTTTGCCTCTCAAGCCACCCACTCCCTCTCCTCCATCTCCATTAAGCCATTGCTCCCCCCATCCAAAAGACGTGTTTCCACAAGCTATGGCATGGCGGCCCATTTCCACTAGAGAAGGTATAGCTTGGCTTTCATGTTTTATTTCTTTGCTTCTTAGTTTTCTTTTTTTTCTAACCATTGTTTCCATTTGCAGGTTTTATGTTTAATATTGTTTTGTAGGTATTTAAATCTATTGTAGCTTAGGATTTCTTTGCAGGTCTTAGGAAGAAAAACCCTAACCCTTGTTTACAGAGGGGTTCACCATTGCTTCTCTTCTTTCTATTCTTAGTTTACTTTACAATTTCTATCCATTTACATTCCTTTTTTATTTTTTGCATTTATCCACACGGGAACCTACCCTTCTATCCTATAGACAGAAGGGATCCATTCCTGCCCCTGTAGCAAGGAGAAATCCTTGCTACAGAACTGGCGACCATACCAGGTCAATCCCATAAGATCCCTGGTCCAAATTTTTAATTTTCAAGTTTTTAAATTTTTGTCCTAGTTTTCAAAAATTTCATGTTAAATTCGCTTTAAATCCAGTTTATTTTTAGTTATCAGTGCTGCCGAAGCCTCTGCTAGGCAAAACCAAGTCAATTTGGCCACAGTACAAGTTACTGTCGGCCAAATCTGACTCTAGACCACAAAAAACCCAAAATCCGAGGCAGGGCGCTCTTACCGGGGCTAAAAGTGAGGTGAGGGCGCACTTAATGGCCAAATAGGTGTGCCCAGGGCGCACTTAATCCCTCGATAAGTGCGACTTCAATCCAGAAACACAGACCGCGATTGTCAGTGGATTCTGTGCGACCCCCTCGCCTGTTTTTGAAAAAATCTTGTGGCCCCCTCACCAGATTTGATCAGAAATGTGCAGCCTGTCAAACAGAATTTCAATTGTAGTTTAATAGGATTTAAGTTTCAGTTTTATAGGACTTTCAGTGCGGCCTAGCCATCTCTGTCCAGCACACCGGTTAAATTTCAGTTTCTATTTTTTTTTCTGCAATTTCTTTTACAAACAATGTGTAGATTCCAAGTAAATGTTAATGGCTTAATCAAATGAATGTAGCTTAACTAAAATCAACCTAAAACTAACTGTCTTTCTCACCCTTCCTCCTCTACCCAGTCATCACCCTCCGGGGTATTCTAGGATACGATGAAGGGAAAGCTCATATAGATCTAGGCCCTTCATTGAACATTCTTCCACACCACTAAAATCGAATGACCTGGAAGGTAGAGGGGGTAGAGAAGGAGGGATTCCCACAGTGCTAAGCATCCTCCCTGTTGACCAACCTTCTATCTAGGAGGTGACCTAAGGATCTACGGATGGGCTTGGTCCCATTGTGTTGAGAGCCCAGCACCTTCTCTTGGTTGAAGAGGAATATCAGTGTGAGGTATTCATCTAGTTAGGCCATCAAACGTTTAAAGTTAATAACTGTATTTGTTCACAATTTCTGATTATTCAATGCTTGCATACACAAACACAATGACATGAACTCTACCATGATGAATTCATAAACCATTTGCAACAACCAAATACCATAAAAACAAACAAACAAATACACCATACCAACTAATCAACCCAACTCAGTTCATGACGCTGAGTCAGCCTTAAAATTTACCAATTTACACTAAGTACAAACAACTCTGCAGTATTTGAAGACATAAGTCCCTGACTGCTTCAACTGTGGGAAGTACTTGGGATTTGCCCAGAAACTCATTGTGAATAGTACCACAGAAACCCCAAAGTAGCTGGCAGCTGAGAGGAATTGCCAAGCGAAACGGGAAACGACCCCTTGATTGAGTAGAAACACCTATGAGGAACAAGCCAAGCGCTGTCTTCTGGCAGTCTTGGTGCCCGAGTGACCACCTATAGTCAATAGAAAGCCACTGAAACTAGAGTCCAAACATGATTCCCACTAGTTTCATACATAAAAACACAATTGATCCCCCACGCTCTTCCTCACACCTAAGAGGTGAACCACCACCATTCGGAACACTCAATCGACACCATCGAAACCGTTCTCAGCGATCTCCCACACCATCAAAAGGCCACACAACCTATGATTCTAATTCAGACCCATATCAGTCTCAACCAGACCTCCACACAACACCATCAAGCCCCATGGTTGGTGCAAATCCGAATCCATTTTTCGGCTTAACCTTAGCAATTGGATCTATGTCCACACCACAACTTGTAAGCACAGTCATGTAGACTATTATTAGTCAGCTGCCACCACCCACTGGAAACACACAAGGGAAGTGGCCCCTCCACACACACTGCCCCTCCTACCACACAGGGGGCAGTGGACCATCCACTTACATTGCCCCTACTGTCATGCATGGGGGCAATGTCCCTTCCACCCACACTGTCCCTCCCACAACACTTGGGGGCATTGGCCCATCTGCAATGGTGCCACAGTAAGTACCCCTAGTTGTGCAGATGCATTATGCACTTGCAAACCCCACTACAATCGTAGCCCCATCCCACATCAACTTGGGGTCAAATATGCCATTCATGGCTCGTCTTAACCTACCTGATTTGGCTCGGTTAACGAATGACCCCATCCGCCACAAAGCTTTCTGGCCACCCATGCCAACTAAGTTTCCATCAGACATCCCCAAGTTTGAAGGCAAAGCAGGGGAATGTCCCCAAAACCACATAATGACATTCCATCTATGGTGCTCATCCAATACCATCGTAGATGACTCCATCAAGCTGAGGCGATTCCAATGCACCCTCACAGGTGCTGCAGCCAAATGGTACATTGAGCTACCGCAGGCCAAATACCCGGACTTCAACTCCCTATCCTTCATGTTCCTATAGTATTTCCAACTCCCTATCAGATATGATGAGGGGGTGGAGATCCTATTATCATGTCGTCAAAACACTGCCACAAATATAACTGATCATATCCATGAGTGGCGGCGAAGCTGTAGCCTATGCAAAATCCAACTTGACGACAGGATCTTCTTGGATTGGTTCCTTAAGACCTTGCTCCCACCCATAGAAAATGACGTCGCATCCAAATGTCCCCAATCTGAAGAAGAGGCCATACTGAAGGCCCAACATTTTGACCTTATCTATGCTCAGTGTGGATACCTGTACACTGTCATTCCAGACGCCCCTCGTCCGAGTACCTCATACCGTGATGCACCAGGAGCATCCCACATTGCAGATGGCATCATAGGATCGGTCTCCCAATAGACACAACACCGACTGACCCCACCTACAGTTCCATCACAACTAAGCAATATTGCTAATGTTGCTTACCAAAACCAAGCTTCGGACTACACAAGAATGATGTCCCAGTCCGGAGCAACAACTTCCTATGCACCACCACAGTAGAATCAGGCCATGGCTTGGCCAGCATAGCAGTATGTGGGGCAAATGCCCACATTTGTGGCACCACCACCTCCACAAATCTATTATGCACCACCAGTGCAACTAGTTCAAGACCCCACCCCCGCTCCACCTGCCCCGTTGGGACAAGTGTTAGCACAACAAAACCATCCCAACCAGCCTACCCCCAACAATCAACAAGGGAAATCTCAAAATAACCGACCCTACAACCAAGGAAATAACCAACCGCAGGGAGGCAGTCAACAACCGAACCCTCCCAATAATGCCGCAGCAAACCGTCCAGCCCAAAACCCCCCACGACAGAATGCACAAAGACATAACACCCCGTTATGCACAAACCAACCATGCACACTCTATGATGTTTATGGGAACTACACATTTAAATGTCCCCTCATGGCTCGTGCAAAGTAGGCCATGCAAAATGAGGCCCAATAGGCCGCCAATGCTGCCAATCAAGCCCAACCCAACCCGGTACCACAAGGACCTCTCACCATGGTGCTTCAAAACCAACTACTAGTCCAAGGATTGGTGGTAACCACTCCCCCTCCCCAACCCAATCCCAATGCTCTGGGGGCACCTCCCACGTCTGAAACAGGTGTTCACCACCTGCTAGCCATGATGACTAAAGAGGCCAACTTACAAAATAGATGAAATCAATACAGCACCACCATTGAACTTGCTAACTCATCAGCAGTATCCATGTCTAAGACAATCAACTTGCCTCTTCAGTTACCCCCATTCCCACGCCCGCCCGTATGCAGAATTGCCAATAACGCCATGGCTAGAGCTATAGTAAGATATAGCATTATAGATGATTTGGCCCAAACAACAACCGCCATGTCCACTCTTAAGGTACTTAAAACATGCCCAACGCAGCGAAAATCCTTACTAGCCGCCCTAGGGGCAGTAGACCCCTCCAACTCCAAGTTGATCACATTCAAAATGGAGAACGGGGAACCGCGCATGCCATCGACCATTGCCTTCCAAATCCCGGTGGCCATCCAAAATTTGGTTGTACATTGGTGCATAGTGGATGAGGGGGCATCCACATGTGTTATGTCTACCTTGGTTTGGCAAAAACTTGGATTGTCAATTCTACAACCGTCCTTCATAACTCTGCGGGATTATGATGGACATCCAACTAAAGCCCAAGGAATCCTCCCCCATGTCCCCATCACGTTAGCGGGGAAGACAGTTTTGATCGACATAGAACTCGCCAAAGCTCAACTACACTACAACCTCCTCCTCAAAAGGAGTTACATGTATACTGTGAGAGCAGTTGCATCAACTATCTTCCGTCTCATGATTTTCCCCCATGAAGGGAAGATTGTGACGGTTGATCAGCTCACTTATCATGATCTGCAAGGGTTAACGACACCTACCAACGTTATCCCACCATCACCACTATTGAGCCACAATGGACGACTACACACGCCAATGTCATCCTTGCAATCAACACCATGGTTGAAAACACACAAGCCTCCCCATTGTTGAATGTGGGCCCTGGGTTGTTTGTCGATACCACCATGACGGCTCCTTTCCTGTTAGTCTCACCACCACTGACACAAAATGAGACTGCAGACTTGTGCATGGTCTCATCTAGCACCACTGCACCCAAACAACAACCGTAGCCGCAACCCCAACCCCAACCACAACATCATCCACAGCCGCAACACCAACAACAGCCGCAACATCACTCGCAGCAACAGCGTTTCGCACAGCCGCAACCAAAACTGCATCCCCACATGCAACCAACAGGGAGTTATCTAGGCTCATCTCTAGTCCATACAATTCCCTTCCTCTTTCCCCCACCTGGTGTCATGAGCAAACTGGTAATGGAAACCTTAAGCTTACCCAACTTCACATTAGGAATTCTGGTGTGGTATCTTGATCCACTGGCTCAACCAGCAATGCCCTAGGTTGTTTAAACCCCGGTACGACCCATTACGATTGAGTCTCACCCTCCACCCAGCTCGCAAAATCCAACTGTCGCACCCACACCCACACCGCCCCACCAAAAGAGGGCTAGGAGCAAGAATGCCAAAGCCACTGCAGAACCGTGACAAGTCACACCTTGTGATATCTGTGAACAACAGGGCCATCCAACTCAGAATTGCCCTGAAATCCCAGTGATCCATGCACATCTAGATCTAGATGCTATGGACACAAACGAAAACATCCCCATGGTTGAACTTCCAGCCGCGCTGATAGTCAGGAACACGGCATTGAGAACAAACCATGCTTGTGCCCTTTGTGGCTTGTATGGCCATTATTCTCACCATTGCCAAGAATTGCCCGAATTTTGAATGGCTCTGGCTGACCTCCGTTAACATTCCCTTAAGTCTGAAATCACCTTGATCGAAGAAGTTCACCCCCCACTTCCTTCTTCAAACACCATGTCCATTTACATGATGTCCAGTTCAATAGACCCTCTTGTCTCCACCATCACTGACGGTCCATCAAACCTGTCTCTTCCGTTGTTTCCCCAGCTACAACTTCAACCTCAGTTGCAACCTCAACCTCAGTTACCGGGGAAACAGTGGGGTTCATTCCCGATCAACATGATCCTTTTCATTTTCGTTTTCATTTTCGTTTTCCTTTTTCTACCATCCGGGATCGTGAGTAAGTCTTCCTTAGCAACCCGCAAACTACAGGATTTCACACTGGGAGATCCTATGTGGTACCTTGAACCACCTACCATACCTTTGAGGCCCTAGGATGTGTTGACTCATGTCCATCCAATTGAGATGATGTTGCACCTACCTCCAAGTCCATCAAAGACTCCTCTTGTCTCCAGGCCTACCCCTCTTCCTCCAACAGAGACTGCGGGCAAGGCCACAAAAACCACAACCAATACCATTTACATGATCTCCAGCACCATTTTCCCTTCTGTCTCGTCGGTCGTGGAAGATCAACCTGATCTATACCAGCACCACTTACGCAATGATGGAGAGATCTGTAAGACCGCCTATGGTTTTACCCCATTCCCTTTAAACCATAGTGTGGAATCGATTCTTCTCATAAAAGACCAAATTTCATCACCCCTCCTTGCCAATGACCTTCGTCTCAGCAAGGGGGCATACCTCTTCATTGACTCAGATGGTCGACTCTTAAAAAAACTGCATAATGGGCTCCACCTCAAGAGAACCTATGCCTAATACCACCATTATGAGTCCCTTATAGCGTAGTTTTATCCCTTTCTTGTTTCTCAACATTTTTTACCACAAGTCAGGGCTAACACCATTAGCTTCTATTTCAAAATCACCCAGAACCAGTTCGAGACACCTCTCACACCTTCGGGCTCAAATTTCTATCTCTTTATGAGACCATCGTCTCATGTTTAAGAAATCAATTTTGGGACCATTTCCCACAACTCACCTCAATTTACGATCCATGACATGACGATATGAGTGTCTACGGACTTGTACTTGTATCACACTTCTCGATCTCTACTCATGCGAGTTCTCAGGCCACCGCCCATTAAGGAATGTAATTTTTAGTTTTTGTTTTGTATTTTTAACACATAGTTGTGTTTTCCATTCACCGCACCTTATGCGGACCTTTGGACCACTATCCACAAAACGATTTCTTTTTCTTGCATGTATTTGGCATATAAGTTCCCTCGGACATGTACTCACATCACATGTAGTCAAGTTCCTCCACCGCAACACACACACACGTTCTCCTGACCTCTTTCTGAGAGCCACCTTGGTTTGCGTACCTCTGCTGCATCGACTCGCGAGCCTCTGCCACGATCTATCCCACACATGTATTGGTATGTTTGAGAGCCTTCTGCTCCATCCATACTGTGTGGATTACCTCTGGACCTCTGTCGACTATCCCGACATGGGGCACCACCTGTGCCACCACAATCGGTTTACCACATTGGAGTTTTGTTTAAGCTCTTTTCTGACTCCTTAAAATAATGAAAAGATAGCCGAGCGCAGTTGCTTCCTTTCCCGCTCGCTAAAGTATAGGAAAGGGCATCTACATCGTCTCGTTTACCTCCTTTTGCGGACCATGTAGACCATCAATTGAAAAGGACCTCCTTGGCACACTCAAGCCAAGACCGTTCTCCTCTACATACTTTTATGCTTTCTCGGGTAGAGGGGCCGCACTTTACGAAAAAGATCACCACCGGCTGTCGTTAAGCTCTTTTCCAGCCCTCTCATCAAGAAAATATTTCCAAGCAAACTTGGTTTCATTCATGCTTGTAAAATTATCTGAATGACCGTCCAGTCAGTATAGGTTTAACCTTTTCTGGCCTGATTGGACTACCAATGGTAAAGAAGTCTCTCATCCCCTACAGGATAGGCGAGCTCTCCTATGTATAATTTTATCCTTTTTTAAGCACAAGAGACTACCAATGAAAAAGATCCCCCACCAGAGTCTTCTTCGTGCTTACAGACTCTCTAAAATTGAAAGCACCATCGAGCATTTACCTTCTCGGGCTCACCAAAAATCTACGAGATCATACCATAACAGTGTCCCTAGACACCACCCCACAGAAAACATTTTAGTAGCATTCCCACATTGGGTCACCTTTGTTCAGAGTACTCTGCAATGTGTCTTCCTTAGATCCCATGAATTTCAAAAGTGTCTACCTCCTCCAAGCATTTCCCATCTACAGCGACATTCCTGGTATTACAGCTATGATCCCATTCCTATGAGTCAAGTTTCATTTGCTGCCTGGTATGCCCTGCTGTAATACTCTGAACAAAGGAAGTTAGGGTCCACCACACTCCCCCTGCCCTTGTTCAATTATTTCCCTCCCCCCTCCCCCCATTTAGTGGGTCAGTCCGCAGATTGTCTCACACCTTTCAGTTATCTCCCTCGCGCTCCTAGTCAAGGAAAAATCATTGCCTTGACTAGGGGCAGGTCTCCCTCTATCGATAACAACACATATATTCCAGATGATAGACCCAAAGGTCCCTATATCTTGGTTTCATTAACCTCCTTGATGAGTTCCTTGGACCACTTGAGAGGAGTCCTTAGTGCCTCTCGGGATGGTTGTTTCTCATGTGCTCGACTCCAACTACATCATCGCACTGTTGAGATTCGTACAGGGTTTGGTCTGCATAGTACTTGGTTGAAGACCCCGGATGTCACCTGACTCTAGCACATTGATGAGTCTACTTGACGGACCTAAATAGGTTACGTCCCTTGTGATTTCTGAGTTACGTTGGAGACAGTATTCAGAAGCCCCAACAATGCTTCGATATACCTTTATGATTGATGCAACATACTTGTATCACAGAGACTCTGGTTCTCAATTAGTGAGTCCATACAGATATGTACCATTCCAAATCCAGCAGACCGTCAGTCATGAAGATATATCATTCCATGAGAATGGCATGCATCCATTGTACCAAATCAACATTGTATTCAACCTCACATGGAGGAAACCATTATTGTAACATTAGTTGTATATGATCAGCTCTTGTATTTTAGAGCATAGATCAAATTATTCTTTTGACATTGTCATGAGAACGGGGATGCCCGCCTCATCCATATACTTGTCACACATTATTTGTATCTCACCCATTGATGGGAACCATATTAATACAAGAAATCAAAAGCCACCATGCCCCAGCCTTTGAAGCACCACCTCACCGTAGCAAATCCTATGATGTCCGTCGGCCATACGATGAGCTCCTGCCCTCACACATCAGGGGGCAATCTGTTAATCCAAAAACCCCCCAGTAAGCTTTCAATGGAATACACCACCCAAAGACACCATCTCACGACCCTCATATCACTCCATTAGACCCCCACACCCTCAAAATAGCCCAAGGATGAAGAAAGGGGCTTAAAAACCCCAAAAAGGAACCCAAAATACTCTCCTAGGACATAAAGCCCCCCAAAAGGGGCTAAAGCCCTAAAAGGAGCTAAAGTTAGAGGAAATGGGCTAAATCCATGACCAAGGGCTTAAAACCTTAAAACCCCTTGAAAAAGCTATAAAAGGAGGGTGGGGGGTCACTCTCAAAACACTTCTCCCTTGCATACTGTTATGCTACCTGTGGATGCCTTGAGACACCTTTGCCTCTCAAGCCACCCACTCCCTCTCCTCCATCTCCACTGAGCCATTGCTCCCCCCATCCAAGAGAGGTGCTTCCACAAGCTAGGGCATGGTGGCCCATTTCCACTAGAGAAGGTATAGCTTGTCTTTCATGTTTTATTTCTTTACTTCTTAGTTTTCTTTGCTTTCTAACCATTGTTTCCATTTGTAGGTTTTATGTTTAACATTGTTTTGCAGGTATTTTAGTCTATTGTAGCTTAGGATTTGTTTGCAGGTCTTAGGAAAAGGAACCCTAACCCTTGTTTGCAGAGGGGTTCACCATTGCTTCTCTTCTTTCTGTTCTTAGTTTAGTTTACAATTTCTGTCCATTTACATTCTATTTTTATTTTCTACATTTATCCACGTAGGAACCTACCCATCTGTCCTATAGATAGAAGAGAGCCATTCCTGCCCCTGTAGCAAGGAGAAATCCCTGTTACAGATATGTCAAAAATACGAAAAGAAAAAGTTTTTTTTTTTTTTATGATACCTATACCCAAATTTATATTAAATAACTGTTTAAGAACTATATGGTATTTCAAATTTAAAGCAATTTCATTGGCTAACACATGATGACATGGAATTTGAATTATGGTTAAAAGGCCCATTTTGAGTTGAAATTTCGTCTAATGTTTTCAATGCTTTTAAATGGGACAACCCGCTAGTCTCTCAAAGAACACAAGGATTCTAAGAAATAAATTGATGACATTGATGTTGGGTTTGAATACCTAAAGGGAAGTTTTATTCATTTTCCTCTGCATGTGTTGCTGGGATATATCAATACTGCCAAGTGTTTTGAGTTTGTTTTCTTTTAATTATTTGTATTTTAGTTTGCAAACAACTAATGAATTGGTTAGGTCCAACAAGGCCATAAGACCTTGTTGAAGCCTCAATTGTGGATGTGGTTGAAATGGGTGTCTAAGAATTACAACACATGAACAAGACCCAATCAAAGGATTCAAGAAATCCTGCGCAAGTATTGCTTTATCCTCGAGCTGTTTAAGGTAGTGATCTCCCACGGATATTTCAATAGCCTCCGCTAGCTTTTGTGAGTTTGATCTATAGAGGATTTTTTTCCCAGATTGGAAAATAAGGTGGGTGATGTAAAGAAAAATAAAACTCAGATCTAACTAGTAAAAGAAAATATGATCTAAATCTAAGCTACTTAAAGAGTATGTTGAATTGATTTGTAGGTGAACCAAAGGTGTAAAACAAACAAGTATTTTCATCCAATCAATAGAAATTTAAATTAGATTAAGAACTTATCACCTAACTTACAATCAATTAATAAAAATCAATTGACAACAACTTAAGATTATATCATTCAAAGTTAACCTGCATAACACATGTTAGTTGAAAAACCAACATTTATTTCTCTAAAGTTTCACTGTTCAATCACTTGCAGAAATATATAAAGACAGTTAAAAGAAGAAATTCCTTAAATCTTTATCAATGCATGAATTAGTAACACAGAGAAATCTAAGTTATTAATAAATCCATTTATAAATTGCAAATAAAAAACAACATCATCTGTCGATTCAAAACATGAAATATTGGGATCAATGAAACAAATTTAATCTCATCAATGACAAGAGATATGAAATAACAACAATGCTGTATTACATTGAGTTCTGTAAGAAATTACATAAACCTCATATAAACAGAGGTGCTTTCAGTCTCTTGTGCCAATCTTTCCTCTTCCATGGCAGTAGCGTTTTTAGAGCATAAAAGAGAAATCTATCAACTCTATCAAGCACCCCCACCCACACCTCTTTCTCTCAGACATTTTCATCTCTTTTATAGAAGAGAGAAGAAATGGAAGGATAATATCCAACCACCGGAACTCTGGTTCGTTTTGCTCCCATCAAAACTGGACGCAACCAACTTCTGAAAATACTCCTCTATTTAGGCATGTTTTTCTCCAAATGGGTTAAGAGATTTCCAAAAAATCTTGTGGTTAGGCATAAAATACCCCATTTGTGAAGTGGGTTTTCAACAGTTTTGTCATATTCTTCAAAGTTTGACGGCAAATGGAGCCAGAAACTTGCCTCCCTCTTTAGGTGTGATTCAACTTCTAAAAAAAAAATGTGGTCTTCATTAATTTCATATCAGCTTGTATCTTTTCTCTCAACAATCCATGAATTTCTGTTGGAGCTTACTTCTATCTCGAGCAATCCAATCCGTGATACTAAATATAAATGGTCTCCATTGCTGGCAGAAAAAAACTTTCCCCGTCAAACTTCAAATTGGTAGCACAACCATAGTTTGATTATATTATCTTTGGTAATCCGCACGGCTTAGAATCCATGCAAACCTACAAAAAATTATATCAATCAATGTTTATTAACCAAGGTAAAATGTAATATAAATTTTTAAATAATGTAAAATTCTCCTTTTTTTCGACGATCAATATCATCATTCAACAATTCTTTTTTTTTTTAAATGTTTTGATACAAATAGTATATTAACTCAATATTATTCTCTTGGAATTTAAGGCTCAGTAACAGTTGATTTTACTGCAAAGTGAAGTGTGACCATTTATTTTAACAATCAAATCTATTATTCTATGTTAATTATTTCCAAATAAATAAATTAAACAAAAACAAAAGATCCAAATTTAATATTCCCAACAAAATTGGAAATCACATGTCGCAAGAAAATTTGAATGAACAATCATTTAAACAAATCGATAAAAAACGAAGATCCAAAACCAAATTAAAACCCTAGGTGAAAAATAAAACTACGAAAATTTACGGACCCAAAATCAAATTAAATTATAACGTAAGATAAACTTAGGGTCCGAAAAGATGTGGAAATGAAAATGTGAAAAAGTGATTTCCACAACCCACATTCCGCAACTTGCGGGATGTGGGATCAAAAAATATCAAAATTTTATTCAATCCATCCCGCAATCCGCATTCCGCAAGTTGTAGGATGCAGGCTACGAGAAGGAATTGCGGAAAGGTAGAATTTTAGCAAAATTAAAAGTTCTCCAAACGCATACAAATGATTGGAAAGTTTTAAAAAATGATATTTTTTAATTTTCTTTAAGGTACTATGAAATATTCTGAAATAAAACAATAATAGAGAAAAGATTAAAAATCTATAAATATTTACAAAGTGAAAGAAAATCAAATACCGAAAACCCTAAACCTAGAAAGTATAAAAACAATTTACAATTTAATTCTTAAGAAGATAAATGTTGGAAACAAGTTAAGTATATAGAAAAAGAATCACTCCTATAATATAGGAGACTTAATGAATGCCATAAATAGGTTTCTAACATAATCATTTTCTAAGTATAGAGAACTTAGAAAATAATATTTCCTTTTGCACGATAATAAATTAAAATCCCTTTAGATGGAAAAATGGAAAACTAGAAGTAATATTATCAAAATCAAATAATCTTACTAGAAATAAAAGACTTAACCATGATCAAACTAATTTCACATTCCTGAATGTTGAATTCTAATTCCATAAATTTCCAAATAATCATAAAACTAAATCTCATAGAAATTAGGGAGTTTAGGATTCAAACAAACTAAAACATGTGTTCTGTTAATTTTCATAACATGCAATTGTGTATAGATTTAACATATGGATTTAATGAAATACAAAATTTAAGTTAGTGAAAATCAAAACATAACCATGAATATTTAAAATATTTCAATAAACTTAAGCCAAACATTAAAAACATTAAACTAATATAAGCAAATAACCCAAAGACCAATATTATTTAAAATATTTACATTACAATTCTAGGCATGCAAAAGGAAAAAATAAAACTCAATCAAGGCCAAATATCGAAATATTGCAATACACAAAAGTATGAAAGAAGAAATGATAAGATCAATTTGAATCCCAGAGCGAAGGTAATAACCAACAATTATCTTGAATAATCAATTTGTGTAGTGAAGACCAAGCTTAGGTGGGGAATGTGAAAGATAACATGCTAAGCTAACCACCAAGATCATAGAACTAAATCAAATGAATAAAATAGAAAATATAACCTAGATATTAGTAAGAAAAGAAACAATCCAAATAATACCAAAGATCTATAATGAGACAGAAGAGTTGTGGGCGTTTATTTCGCAAACATACACACCCTTTCCGCAATTGCAAGTTGCGGGTTGCGGAAACACACAACATAATCATAAATAAATTATTTCCTGCACCCCGCATTCCGCACATATGAGATGCGGGATGACCAAATCGCACACACAAAAACGTTTTTGCATCCCGTATTCCGCATTTTTCGGGATGCGAGTTGCGGGATGGAAAAATTCAAATATTTAAAATAAAAAATCCTCCATCAGTGCAACTTGTGGGTTGCAGGTTGCGGGATGAAACAATTTCAATAAAAGGTAGTCTTCCACAACTCATCGAAAACACACAAATCATGCATAAATTCAAAAATTTGACTAAGTTAGATTACAAAGAAACCATGAAAAATGTCATAGGGGCGTTTACAATGATTTAAGGAATTCAAATTGTTACCTTCTTATATGTAATTGGGGCTCCCGTGTTTTAAATAACATGGGATCTGTTGTGTCTACAACAAATGGCGACATGCTAGGACATAGTAGTTATCTTTTCCTTGGAAAGATAGTATTTGTATGTGTATAAAGGGGTGAAAGAGGAGGCTTTTACCAAAAACAAAAATTCCCCTAAAAAATGTGTACCACATTAACAGGTCAACCTTTTAAAGATTTATCCAACTGCAATTGATATTTTTAAAAATTCCTTTCTAACTATCACTAAAACACAAGCATTGATTGATTAG
The DNA here is from genome assembly GCA_001517045.1 of Pseudotsuga menziesii. NCBI lineage: Eukaryota > Viridiplantae > Streptophyta > Pinopsida > Pinales > Pinaceae > Pseudotsuga > Pseudotsuga menziesii. The sequence continues at coordinate 401,452 of LPNX010463750.1, read as the reverse complement.
ATTTTCAAAATATGTTCTTTATTGAAACACGCTCTCAACAAACAATTTTTGATGACTAGAAGATGTTATCTTAATGATTACCTCTAATACCACAGGCATGGCCTTGCTGCCAGCAAGAATTTATAGCCTTGACTAGGTTACCTTTTAACCCAATAAGTTACTTGTATTCCATCCATTAGTTAAATCTGTGAAGCTTATAAATCCTTGTTAAAGATTTGCATTCCTAGAAAGATGTTGGAAACCATTTCCCTGACTTGGTGATAGTGTCATTCACACTAACTTACATATAATGAGCGGGTCGGCTTGTGATGAGACCCCTCATCTTGCAACCGTTTTAGCGACTACAAGCCAGTACCCTAGCCTAATGACCAGATATTACTAAATTCATTCCATAAGAAGGTATGATCATGAACAGGTCATCTTGTAATAAGACCTCATGTTTCCCAACTCACTCCTAGAGATTTTAAAGAAAATGATTGGACCTCGTTTAATGTTAATCCCATAAGAGATTACTTAATGGATGGGAAAGCCACTATACTCCTTAAGAGAGAGGTATGGTGTTAAGAAGTTTTAGATGATAACAATGCAAGCCCCACTCATTTTCTCGTAAAGAAAGATCCAAGTAGAACATAATTGCATAATCTAATTAAGAAGAATAGCTTTGCATATTGATTTGTAATAATTAGAAAGATGATCAATGCAACTAAGTTTATGTATAAAGGAGAGACTTGGAAAGTGTTCCACCACGGATAAAGGGATATCCTCCTCTTATAAAATTAGCTTGAAAATTTCTCTTCACATACAAGACTTCAAAATATGTACGCTTGGAATGACTAACTTGCCCCATACTATCATTAACTAAGGATCGACAATCTCTTATCAATTAGTTTTTAGAAAAGATCGATAAATAAAACATGATTCAAAATAAATAATTGTAGAATAATTGGAATCAATTTTCGATGATTAACATTTCAACCTTTCGACCCAATACAAATGATTATAAAAAAAAAAATCCAATCTAATCAAACAATTTGAAAATGAAACAAGAGTGATGTAACAAAAACAAATATAAAGCAAACAAGAGCTTATGATTACAATTAACATCTCATGTGGAAGATTATGTGTTTAAAGTTTTGTCGTAAAAAAATAATTTGATAGTATTGTTCACCATATGAGATCTTGAGCCAATTTAAGCCCCTTTATTTAAATTAAAAGAAAAGAAGAATGATTGTAAAAGTAGGCCTTAAGCAATTGTCTTATGCAAACAAAAGTGGAATGAGTTGTTAGTCGTGCTTGTAGAATCGAAAGAGAATAACTATATCAATTCATATATAAGAATGTGTTGAAAACATTAATTGAATTGATTATAATAAAACTCTAAAATGAATTTATTCTCTTAAAGTTGAAGAATTGCGATCAACATTTGGTGTTTCGCATAAAGTTTTTTTAGGACAATAAGGCCTCCTTTATTAAAAATTATGTACAGAAATAAACTAAACTAAACTGTGTTCAATTTGCAAAATATGTGAAACCTCTTTGGCATCTCCAGGAAAGATCAAGAACTCATGTGTAATGAGGATGTTCTAATTTTAATTACTTTTCCCTTTTCCATAATATTCTTGTTCCTAAAACTCAGAAAATAAATGATTCAAAACATTTCATGACATGATGATTATCATTTAAAACTAAAGAGAAAATTCAAACATGAATGCCTTGAACCAATAATAAGCGAGAGCATCAATAAAGTGAAAGAGGATAAAAATACTTCCCTGAATGCATCTGAAGAAGCGTCGTTTCGAACTTGGACTTGGATTGTCGTCGCAAATGTTTTATTCAAAGAAAACCAGAAGAGTAATCTAATTACTAAAGAAATGAACAAAACTAATATATTCTACACCTACTCCTAAACTACTAAAAAAACAAAAACTAAGTATAATAAAATTTCGAATGCAACCATGAAAGCATATGAAATCCTACAAAAAAGAAGAAGCGAATAATTAGAAAGCATGATACGAATGATTGCAAATAAAAGTGGAAAAAAATGCATTAAACCAAATAAAATGAAATTTATGTACAAATAAAGAGAATGGATCCTTACCATCTTTATATACAAATGAGGAAAACAGAGTTTTACCATAATGATGAAATCTTACCAAGAAAGATTCGTTAAGCCAATTAGCGACCCTATCATGGTATGTACAATGAAAATCAAAAGAATGACATAAAGAGTTCAAAAGACTTATGCGATGAAATGGATTATTTGAAAGAAAACCAACATCGGTATTATAAGAATCTAAAGCTTCTTCTTGAACAGTTTTCTCCTTAGAAGCATTTTCTTGAATAATATTAGCAAAATCACATCCAATTTGTTCCAACTCATTATCGTAAAAATCATCATAAATTGGTTGACTAAATTGGAAATTCTCAAAGAGATCAAATTGCCTATGGTTATTTACTTGAGAAGAATTAAAGATGTGAGATGTTATAAATGTAGAACTAGTATCATTAGCATTCTCACAATAATTTTCTCTATCAAGCAATTGATTGTAAGAAGAACATGTTTCTTTATTGAATGATGAATCACAAAGGTAAGAATCCTGAAAATTATGCTTAGACATATCATTTAATTCCAGCAAAGAAGAATGACAAGAATACATAGATTGATGACAAGGATACAAATTTTCTCGATCTTCTTCATGTATTTCATTATCGACCTGTACCTCTTTAAGACTTAATAATGGAGAATTAGAATCTGGAATATATGATTGAATTCCATTGTTATCAAATAGATCATGATACATAGACAAATACGAAGAGGAAATAAGTGCATGAAATTCATCTCTTTTTAGAGTATTTTCATATCAAGATTCCTTAAGAGGAATTTTCTCTTCAAAAGAGATATGTATGAAAGGTTTCAAATCATAATTTGCTTCTTCTTTTAATGTAGTATCATCATTTTGTGTAATATGTTCTCCTACATAATTACTTACGTCATAAAATGGTAATTGAGAAAACATATCACAAATTTCAGAACAATTAGTTGATTCAAGATCTATTAAAGGTTTAACAGAATAATAAATATTAGAATCTTGAAGCTCTTTAATTATACTAGAAGAAGATTGTTCAATATTATGATTAGAACTATTCTCTGGTGCTTTAGAAGAATCTTCAATAGAAAAATGATCTCCTTCATGATTAGTTAGACTTTGAATTTCATATGAAATAGACATGTGCATATCAACATTTAATTCATCTAAATTATCATATTGATTATGATCCATATCTAAAAAAGAGAAGGCAGTCATTTCTACAATTTTTAAATCCTTATATTCTTCATGCAAACCTAAACCAAGAGGTAGATGATTATCAATGTATAATTCAGATTTATCATCTATTAATTGATCAGATTCATGTGTAATAGAACTAGTGTGCTGAAACCCGGTTCTTGTATCATAGGACGATCTATTAAAGGAAATATACAATACATATTAAAAGTTTTGATTGAAAAATATTCTAATGATCCACCCTTTTGTACAATGATTTGTTTTCATTCATTACATAATCTAAAAAAGTCATAATGTCCAAAAGAAAGCACGAAAAGATGTACAAAATGTTCAAAAGAATGTATAGAGGAAAGAGGTAAGGTTATAAACCACTCTTTGACTCTTCCTTCGAATGTGAAGACTAACAATCTGTACAAAACATCTTGATCCAAAATTTTGTTAACAAGACAATTATAAGTAAATTGAAGAACATGTTCTTGTGCTAAAATTTCCCCCTCACCATTGAATTTTACTGCTATAAGTTTCTTGAGCACATCCATTCGAAATTAAACTAATCTGCTAAAACAACTGAATACAGATTCATGAGCATAAAATGAACTATATATATATTTTCAGGATGGAACCATTTTGAGATAATCTGATTAAGAAAGCTCAAATGACCTTACATGTCAGATGGTCCTCCTTCTAGCACCATTTGTTGAAGCCTTAGTTGTGGATGTGGATGAAAAGGGTGTCTAAGACTTACAACACAGGAAGAAGACCCGGCCAAAGGCTTCAAGCAAACCCCGCGTAAGTATTGCTTTATCCTCGATCTGTTTAAGGTAACGATCTCCCACAAATATTTCAATAGCCTCTGCTAGCTTTTGTGAGTTTGATCCACAAAGGATCTATTTCCTAGATTGAAAAACAAGGTGGGTGATGTAAAGGAAAATAAAACTCAGATCTAACTAGTAAAAAAAAACATGATCTAAATCTAAGCTACTTAAAGAGTATGTTGAATTGATTTGTAGTTGAATCAGAGGTGTAAAACAGAGAAGTATTTTCATCGAATCAACAAAAATGTATATTAGATTAGTAACTTATCACCTAACTTACAATCAATTAATAAAAATCAAGTGACAACAACTTAATATTTTATCATTCAAAGTTAACTTGCATAACACATGTCAGTTGAAAGACCAACATTTCTTGCTCTAAAGTTTCACTATTCAATCACTTGTAGAAATAGATAAAGACAATTAGAAGAAGAAATTCCTTAAAGCTTTATCAATGCATGAATTAGTAAGAGAGAGAAATCTAAGTTATAAATAAATGCATTTATAAATTGCAAATAAACAACAACATCATATGTCCATTCGAAACAAGAAATAATGGGATCAGTTAAAGAAATTTAATCTCATCAATGATAAGAGATATGAAATAATAACAATACTGTATTACATTGAGTTCTATAAGAAATTACATAAACCTCATAAAAATAGAGGTGTTTTCAGTCTCTTGTTCTAATCTTTCCTCTTCCTTGGAAGTAGCATTTTTAGAGCATAAAAGATAAATCTATCATCTTTGTCAAGCACTCCCCCCCCCCCTTCTTTCTCTCAAACATTTGGGTCGATTTTATAGAAGAGACAAGAAATGGAAGGATAATATCCAACCACCGGAACTCTGGTTCGTTCAGCTCCCATCAAAACTGGTCGCAACCAACTTCTGAAAATACTCCTATATTCGGGCATGTTTTTCTCCAAATCGGTTGAGAGATTTCCAAAACGGCCCACAATTAGGAGTAAAAGACCCCATTTGTGAAGCGGCTTTTCAACATTTTTTTCATATTCTTCACGTTTTGATGGTAAATGGAGCCCGACATCCGCCTCCCTCTTCAGGGGCGATTCAACTTCGAAAAAAAATGTGGTCTTCATCAATTTAATATCATCTTGTATCTTTTCTCTCAACAATCCATGAATTTCTGTTGAAGCTTCCTTCCATCTCAAGCAATACAATTTGTGATACTGAAAATAAATGATCTCCATTTATGGCAGACAAAGCTTTCACTGTCAAACTTCAAATTGGTAGCACAACCATAGTTTGATTATATTATCTTTGGTAATCCGCACGGCTTACAATCCCTGCAAACCTGCAAAAAATTATATCAATCAGTGTTCATTAGCCAGGGTAGAATGTAATATATAAATTTTTAAATAATGTAAAATTCTCCTTTTTTCGACGATCAATATCGTCATTAAACAATTCCTTTGTTTTTTTAATGTTTTGATACAAATAGTATATTGACTCAAGATTATTCTCTTGGAATTTAAGGCTCAAAACAAAAAGGTACAAAATTAATATTCCCAACAAAATCGGAAATCCCATGTCGGGAAGAAAATTTGAATTTGTTTAAAACAATCATTTAAACAAATCGGGAAAAACCAAAGATCCAAAACCAAATTAAAACCCTAAGTGAAAAATAAAACTACCAAAATTTACGGACCCGAAATCAAATTAAATTATAACCTATGGTAAACTTAGGGTCCAGAAATATACGTGAATGAAAATCTAAGAAAGTGATTTCGCAACCCGCATTCCGCAACATGCGGGATGTGGGATCACAAAATATCAAAATTTTATTCAATCCAAAATGTGGGTCGCGGGAACGAATTACGAAAACGTTGATATTTAGCAAAATTAAAGGTTCCGCAAATGCATACAAATGATTGGAAAGCTTTAAAAAATGATTTTTTTTTTAATTTTATTTAAGGTTGTATGAAATAGATTGAAATAAAACAATAATAGAGAAAAGATTAAAAATCTATAAATATTTACAAAGTGAAAGAAAATCCAATAAACGTAGAAATTATAAAAACCATTTACAATTTACTTCTTAAGAAAATAAATGTTGGAAACAAGTTACGTATATAGGAAAATAATCACTCCTATGATATAGGACAATTAACAAATGCCATAAATAGGTTTCTAAGATAATCATATTCCAAGAATAGAAAACCTAGAAAATACTATTTCCTTTTGCATGATAATAAATGAAAATCCCTTTAGATTGCAAAATGGAAAAATAGAAGTAATATTTTCAAAATCAAATTAGCTTATTGGAAATAAAAGACTTAACCATGATCAAACTAATTTCACATTAGTGAATGTTGAATTCTAATTCCACAAATTTCCAAATAATCATAAAACCAAATCTCATAGAAATTACGGAATTTAGGATTCAAACAAACTAAAACATGTGTTCTTTTCATTTTCATAACATGCAATTGTGTATAAATTTAATATATGGATTTAATGAAATACATAATTTAAGTTAATGAAATTCAAAACATACCAATGAATATTTAAAAGACTTCAATAAGCTTAAACCAAACATTAAAAACATTAAACTAATATAAGCAAATAACCCAAAGACCAATATTATTTAAAATATTTAAATTACAATTCTAGGCATGCAAAAGGGAAAATAAAACTCAAACAAGGCCAAATATCGAACTATTGCAATGCACAAAAGTATGAAAGAAGAAATGCTAAGATCGATCCGAATCCCAAAGCAAAGGTAATAACCAACAATTATCTTGAATAATCTGTTTGTGTATCGGAAAACCAAGCTTAGGTGGGGAATGTGAAAGATAACATGGTAAGCTAACCACCAAGATCATAGAACCAAATCAAATGAATAAAAGAGAAAATACAAGCTAGAGATCAGTAAGAAAGGAAACAATCCAAATAATAACAAAGATCTAGAATGCAGGAGAAGAGTTGTGGGCGCTTATTTCGCAAACATACACACCCTTTCCACAATCTACAATTTGCAATTGCAGGTTGCGGGTTGCAGAAACACGCAACATAATCATAAATAAATTACTTCCCGCACCCCGCATTTTGCACATGCGGGATGCGGGATGACCAAATCGCACACACAAAAACTTTTCCGCATCCCGCGTTCTACATTTTTCGGGATGCGGGTTGCGGGATGGAAAACTTCAAATATTTAAACTACAGAATCCCGCATTCCACAACTTGTGGGTTGCAGGTTGCGGAATGAAACAATTTCAATAAAAGTTACTCTTCCACGACTCATCAAAAAGACATAAATCATGCATAAATTCAAAAATTTGACTAAGTTAGATTACAAAGAAACCACGACAAATGTGATATGGGCCTTTACAATGATTTAAGGAATTCAAACTATTACCTTCTTATGTGTAATTGGGGCTCCTTTGTTTTAAATAACATGGGATCTATTATTTCTACAACAGACCTGCAATTCAATCTATATGTGATATCCCAAATTAACATTGTTTAGTTCATACTAATGGGATAACATACAACCCTGGTTTCTTTTCTTATGTTGCCTAGACTATAAAATACCTAAACCTTAATCACAATAGATAGAGTCTTTTTTCGTTCATTCTTTCCTGCTCATATGTTGAGTAGCGTTTATATATATATATTTATATATATTTAATATATATATAAAGAAGAAAACTGAGATGCAAATATATTGCTCCACTGATTCAACCCTTTCCTTCTACTTTTGCCTTTTGGAATGGGTCCAATACCATAATTAATCTATCTGCAAAAAATGATCATCATAGGAACGATGGAGGTGGTATATTAGTTCGCATAGAGTCATAAAGAAAAAAATGGATTTGGTAGTCGAGGATGGTGGCAGAGGCTGCCGAGCTGGAGGCTGTGGTGGAGAAATTCGATGTCATAACTGGAATGAAATTGGCCACGTTGACATGGACTGTCCCTTTCCACAACGACCTTGGTTCTCTTACTCTCAAGTTTAAACCCTTGTTCTACTGACTCAGCTGAATAAGAGTCCTAGTCAGCATGTTTCACTTATCAGGGAAGAATTCTTATAGAGTCTCATTTTATATTAAGAAATGTAATGGATTCTTAGAAATTTTCGAGTTCATAAATGGTTTCTATTAGTTATAGGGGCATAATGTATTTTCAATTTGGGTGAGTTCAGAGGGCTGATTCATTACAGAATTATATTGGGTATTCCATGATTTCAGTTTTCTATAAAAAAAAATATTTAATTTTCTGTTATTTATTGTCTCCGTGTTAGGGTTTCCTCACTATATATATATATCCTTTCTCTAAATGCCATGTTCATGTATTTGTATTTGTATTAATAATATATTTCTAAAAAATTCACGCAGTTTTCTAGAAGAGATTGTTCACTATTCCAGCTCAACCGAATATGCCTATGCCTGGAAACCTTTAGAAAATGAATTATGTCAGCTAAATGAAATATTTTATAAACCTAAAACTCTACAAGGTTGTTGGGAGCCTTCCTTAGAGAAAATCCCAAGGAATAAATGTTTTCCCAACTTTTAGAATTTGATAGATAGGTTTGAAATTTAACCTCTACATTTTAAGATAGGGCTCACCGTTTCCATACCTATGCCAATTAAAATTAAAATTTAATAACTTAGATTAAAAGTTAATCTCCTGGGGTGTTAAGAAATGGGTGGGCATTTCATTTCCCATGTTTGGTATGTTACTACTTCCATTATAGCTACAGATTTATTGTGATGCATCAAAAACCAATTTATATAGCACTTTCAATCCTATTTCTGTGTTATGCCCCATTAGTCCTCATCAACTATCAACCTTTTTTCTATGGTTCACCTAAATTTTTAACATTTCAAAATATTTATTTGAAGAAAAAGTAAAAAGAAAATTCAAAGTTTTTCTTCTTTGTCATGAGAAAGAAAATTATATATATACTTTTGAAAAGTTTATTTTTTTCTATTTATGTCCTAGTTTGTTGAGTTCAATTAATAATACAAACTATTTTAATTGTGATCATTTAACTAATATATTGCAAGGTTTTGTAGTATATAAAAGGGTGGTTTTGACTATTGAGTATATAGATACTATATATATATATATTACTTTATTTGCCAATATTAACAGAATGGTTAATTCTATAGATAACCAATATTTTAACAATTGAAATATTAATACCGAAAATATGACATTTTCCTTGTTTTAAGTTGTTTATGTAGCTAGTTTTGAACATTATGCACAAGTTGTTTTCTGGTGGATCTTGGGAGAGAAATTTTAGTGTAATATTTATGGTCCTAATTTGTAGCTTTAGATACACCATATGGTAGTTATTTATGGGGTGTTTTTAGGTGTAGATAGGCCCTAAGCCTTCTAAGTGTCTGAGCCATAGCTCTGATACCATCTGTAATGCTCTACCTACCCAGCAAAGTACTGGGTCCATTTGTGCATGTTGTTCTCTATGTTAGGTTGATTTTGAGCTTGTTTTTTAAATAAAATCAAGATATTTTAATCATTCAGGTTTATATCCATGTATGTTCTACTAGTTTTGTAATCATATTAATGTAGAAATATGAACTGTACATGTGTAATAAACTTCACGAATTTTGTAAACATATTAATGTAGAAATATGAACTGTACATTTGTAATAAACTTCAGGAATTTTGGTATGGGAATGCATGGAGGAGCCACATGTCCCTCATTTGGCCCGATTTCCAGAACAAATTCTTAAATTGTTTCTGTTGTTTTTTTATCTAATGGATGGGCCATAGCACAACGTTGAAGGGTTTGTGATATGGGGCATAGGTCTCGGGGTCAAACCCGTCAGTCTTTCCCTTAGCTTCATGAAGTCTTGGGAGAACTTGGACATCATTTTTTCGATCCCCATAGACTCCACTCAAAAATTTTATAAACCGTTACATTGCAAATTTACCCATTTTTTTGTCATTTTTAGTTATTTTTCTAAAACTTCAATCTTTGATATCTTCTGCATTCGGAGGTCGTTTCATGCAAAACGAGCATTGATGGAAAGATGATGACAGGATCTACAAGTTTGTAAGATTTATTTTACTGTTTAAATAATTCTATATCAATCTATCTTTGAAGATCCTCCTGGATCCAAACTCCAGAGGAGGAATGGACATGTAAAAAGGTAAACTACTCATTTTATGAGAAATTTTGGTTGTGAAATATTTTTCCATATTGATAAAGAAAACACAAATATTGAGGTTAAATCCAATAAATTCACCTTTATTGGATACAAGGTTGATGATTTTAGTTATCAATTATGGGATTATGAAAATCACAAAATCATTAGGAGTAGAGATGTAGTATTCAATGAAAAGGTTATGTACAAATATCAGTTGCAGGGAAAAAACGAGGAAAATGAAAAAACAAAGTACACATTGCTTTATGAAATCAAAGAAAATGAAGCTCCGAAGGTGCCAGAAAATCAAGAACAACGGTAGGTACCTCAAACTCCTGCAAGTGTAAGAATATCTACCAGGTTAAGTAAACCCCCTAAGCGATTCTCTCCTTCACTGTATTATTTATTAAAGACTGGTTTTGGTAAACCATAATGTTATGAAGAAGTAATGTAGGTAGAAACTAGAAAGAAATGGGACCAAGGCATGAACGAGGAGATGGACTCATTGGTAAGAAACCATATTTTGGATTTGGTTGAGTTTCCTACAGGTGAAAGAGCATTGAAAAATAAATGGGATTATACGTTGAAGGAAGAAGGAGGAAAGAAGCGGTGTAAGAATAGACTTGCAGTAAATGAGTTTGCACAAAAGAAATGTATAGATTTTGATGAAATATTTTATCTTGTTGTTAAAGTGACTTCAATTAGGACTATTTTAGGTCTAGTGGTAGTATAATATTTTCATATTGAATAGTTATATGTAAAAATATCCTTTCTCCATGGGGATTTAGAGGATGAGAATTATATGCAATAGCCACAGGGGCATGAGGTCAAAGGCAAGGAGAATTTGGTTTGCAAGTTGAATAAGAGCTTGTATGTCCTAAACCAAGCTCCAAGACAGTGGTATTTGAAATTTGATAAGTTTATGACAGAAAAAGGTTATAGTAGATGTCATTCTGGCCATTGTGTTTATTTCAAGAAGCTAGATAACAGAGGACATATTATCTTGTTATTGTATGTGGATGGCATGCTTGTTGTAGGGTCTAACATGCAAGATATAAATGTGCTCAAAAGGAAAATAACTAAATCATTTGCAATGAAGGATTTGGGTGCTGCAAATCAAATCCTTGGTATGAGAATATCAAGAGAGAGGAAAAATCACAATTTGACATTGTCTCGAGGTGAGTACATAGAGAAGTTGTTGGAGAGATTTAGAATGCAGAATGCAAAACCAGTTAGTAAACCTTTGGCCAACCATTTCAAACTAAGTAATGAGATGTGTCCCAAGACACAAGACGAGATAGAATACATGTCCAAGGTTCCCTATTCATCAATAGTTGGCATCTTGATGTATTCCATGGTGTGCACAACACCAAACATTTCACATGCAATGGGAGTTGTGAGAAAGTATATGAACAATCCAGGTAAAGAGAATTTGAAAGTAGTATAGTGGATTCTCAATTATTTGAGAGGTACCACTTCTCACGCATTATGTTTTGGAGGTTCAAACAGTGTTCTACATGTATATGGATATTGATAAAGACAATAAGAGTAGCACCACATGGTATGTTTTTACCATTGGTGGAATAACAATGAGTTGGATTTCAAAACTACAAAAGGTTGTTGCACTTTCAACAACGAAAGTAGAGTATGTTGTTGCTACAGAGGCTAGTAAAGAGATGATTTAGTTGCATAGGTTCATGGAGGAATTGGTTAAGAAGAAGGAGAATAACAAGTTGTACAGTGACAACCAAAGTGGCATTCATCTTGCAAAGAAATCAACCTTTCATTCCAATACTAAACATATACAACTCAAGTACCATTTCATATGATCTATTATGGAAGATGAACCGTTGAAGTCTGAAAAGATACATACTAGCGAGAATCTTGTAAACATGTTCACAAAGGTAGTAACCAGAGAGAAACTAATTTCTTGCTCGGTTTCAGTCGACCTTCAAGCATGAAGGTGAAGACAATAAATTCTCTAGGTACAAGGTTCAAAACATACTCCAATAAGTACAATAGTAGTGGAGATGTTGTGATCAATATCCAAGTGGGAGATTGTTGGTTGTGGATCCTAATCTTCCTGATTCTAGAGTTCATGTTTCAGTCGTGCTTGGATTCAGTTACCATGATGCAGGGTGTGGGGGGATTCCCCCGACTAAAGTTTCCTTATAAAATGTTGCAATCTTAGAGTCATGAATTGGTCAATAATGGGTGATTTATGGCCCCATGGTTTTGGGAAGCCCATGGTATTTTCCCACGGTATTCCCTTTATAAAAGGAAGGCATTGTAATACAATTGTGTATTGTATTGTAGCATTGTAAACAATCTCTATGATTATGTGAGAGAGATTGTGAGAGAATGAAGAGGAAGTGCAGGGGTTGTGTTGTAGGTTGTATCTCTTAATTTTTTTGGATGGTATAATAATAAAGGACTGGAAATATCTGTGTGGACGTAGCCCATTTTGGGTGAACCCCATTATATTGGTGTCTCTATATATTCGTGTTTATGTGTTTAATATTTTCATATGGTTTATTGTTATTCCTCTGCGATCCTATTTTCTAACAATCATAGCATGTGACAATTTTTATGAGTATATTATGATACCATGAATTAATGTTAACACATAGACCATGCAGTAAATATAAAGAGGTACTCAATAGAGAAATAATAAGAAAAGAGAATTCAAATTTCCCATGCAAAAGACTGGATGAACTCAATATATAAAATTGTAGTTATAAAGCTTTAGAAATATATGAATACTTCAATCAATACTTCAGTTAAAACATCGGTTGGAATATTAATTTATGCATTGAGTTAAGTAATTAAGAAACTTAGAGTAGTCCATGGAAAGTTAATAATAGTAAATAAAATAATATAAAATGTTTTGCATGGACGACATTTAAGTTAAGCACCATAACACTTATGTTAGCACATTAACTAAGTGATCAATATTCAGTTATAGACTGAGTTCACTTTGAAAGCTTATTTAGGTTTTTTATGAGTGAAAAAACAATATGTGGTTTGAATTAGTGAATTTTTCTTTGTAATGCAGTTTGGGCGTGCATTTGAGTGAAGCTATCAAAAATTTACCTACTTCAGTAACATGCACACACATGCCTGATTTCTTTGTCAAATTCAATGAATAAAATAGGAGAGTCTTTTTTATTATTATTCCTCCCCTTTTAGCATTTTAATATTTCCAATCTTTTACCTGATACTTTCTCCTTTAGAATGTTTTTTAATGTCAGGAAGACCAAGTTAAATTTTCATAACCTCTAGTGATCAAATTTCAAGGGATAGTTTTAATCCCATTTTGAAGGGAATTTTTTATGTATTGCACTGGAGATAATGACCTGTCAATTCATTTGTAGAATATATTTCAAAAATATTTCATAGGTCAATTCATTTGTAAAACATATTATGAAGAATATATTTCATCATTTGTAGTTTCATACACACTTCTCAGTATGGGATTCACATTAAACTCTCGTAGATATAGGGAAAATGCACATATGGATTACAAATTGCACTTGTATTACACATTAGAAACACATTAACTATATCAAAATAGTTACAATTTATATTACAACAATATTAGTATGTACATAGAAATCAAATGTAGACCATATTATTCTAGAACTCTAAGATGCTTGCGAGGTTTTTTCAATTCCTTCTTTTTAGAATAAGAAAATTTGCAATAGCTTCTCTTTCCTTTTCCAAAACCCTCCAGTTCTACAGAATATTCAGCAACCATATGTTGTAACTATTTTTCTTTCTCGTTCACTTTGTTTGCAAGATATATCACTTTTGTATGCAATCTATCTTTTTCTTCTAGGAATTTCTTCAACATCTATACATTTTTCTTTTTCTTCTTTGAGTGGTCATCTTCATTTATTTTAAGATCATCCTTCATCCACTTTAGTGCTTATTGAACTGCACTTAATTTTCTCTTGACCTATTGTACCTCCTTCTTGAGCTCTTGTGCCCTCAAATCTGTATGAGATGGAGTATACAAAATTGCTTCTACCACATGTTTCTTCTGCAAAGATTTAATTTGGTATTTCAAATCTTGTATCTCACTATCACATCCCAAATGTAGCTATTTTCCCTTCTCCAATATTTTTTGGTGAAGGTCTCTAATTTTAGCCTCCTTCTCCTCTATCTTCTTCTTCAATGTTGGATCTGATGAGCCAAATGTAAACTCTACAGCATGGATTATTGAAGTAGCTTCATTCAAGGTCTTCTCTCATTGTTGCAAGGACTTCTAAAAATGGAGTAAGCTTTCCATAGCTACATCACCAAGTTTTGTATTTCCAAAAAGTTTTGGTGTGCTGACCTTTTACCCTTGACTTTTCCATTCTTTTGGTGTGCTGACCTTTTTACCCTTGAATTTTCCATTCTTTTGGTGTGCTGACATTTTTACCGTTGACTCTTAATTCTTCTAGTGTGCATACTTTTTTACCCTTGAATGTTGATTCTTCTGGTGTGCAGACCCGTTTACCCTTGACTGTTGATTCTTTTCCTCTCCCAGCTCTTTTAGCCTCGAGAGTTGTTGAAATCCTTTCAATTCTCTTAGCTTTTAGAAACTCATTTCTTTTACTTGTTTTATTCATTTTTTCCAATCTTGATTCATAATCTGTAGTCTCATTTTTTTGCTTAATTATCATTTCTCTCATTTTATTTTCAAACTCAACCTTCAAACCTAAAATAATTGTTTCTTTCTGCTTCAATTCTTGTTGAAGTTCTGCTTCCTTACCAAATACAGTCTTTAGTGGTGGCATGTTAAAAACTTCAGGTCTGTTTTTCAACTCATTTTCAAGTCCTCTATACTTTGCTCATTTTTTTTCGTTTTAGCCTGAAACATGTCTTTCAATCTATCAAGGTCAGAAATCAATACTTCTAGAACTACGCTAAAGTTAAAACATTGATCCTTAATAATTTTATCCTTCTGGCCAATTTTTTTTTCATTTTCCACACTTTTTTCTCCAAACCTGTAACACGGTGTACCAAATCAAGAATTTGGACATCCTTAGTTCTGCACAATTCGTCACTAGTTGTGAAGGAATCCTCCCACAAGGTAGATTGTTCTTTGAAATGTGCAATTTTATTAAATAAAGAAAAAACAAATCTACCATCGAAAGAATATTTGGCATGAATTAGGTCTTCATCACTAATCAGTGAACGATCCATATCATTTTTCACAAATTCCTCCCATTGATCTTCATTTCCATTTCCATGCATTCCAGCCAAAGTCGTGACAACAAAATCTTTTTGAGGGGAAAGTAAAGGCATGTCATTTCCCACAGATTCCATATTGTCCTCGAAAGGTTGTCCATGTACTATTGATGTAGTGATAATAGAAACTCCTTATACATTGTTCTTTAAAGATGGTTGTGGTAATTCCTCATTTTTTTAATGTTCTTTAGGATTCCTAATGTATGTTCTAATAGAAGTTGACCCTACAACACTGGGTCGACATAAATCAATAATTGTTTGTAGTGTGCCCGGGTAACTGAACTTGAACCTCTTCAATTTACTATATTTCAATGCAGAGTGAAATTTCCTAATCAATACATGAGGGACATCTATGGCCATGTCTTCAACCCAGTGTATGCCCAGCTTCATGCAATCACCTGAAATATCATGTCACTTGTGGTTATTCATAATGGTTCTAAGGATAATTTGAATCAAGGTTTTGTATATTCCTTGAGGAACATATTCCATTTTTAGACCATTTCTGGGAACACCAACTCATTTCCCACAAATTTTACTAACCATCTGAATCTTTTCTAGCTTGGGGGGTTTCCATGAGTTTAAGATTTCTCCCTCTCTCTATGGAATTTTTGGTTTCTCTAGAAACCAAATCGATGTCTAGATAAACCCTCTTCCCAAAAATATGCAATTCCATAGCCCCGTGATCATAATTATAGATGGAACTATCTATCTCATCATTATGGAAATTAAAATGTCCAAAAATAAACATATCCACTCCTTCTCTTAAAAGGATATTTAACCTATCAATTGGCCATATGCTTGTATCATTCCATTCTGTTGGTTTATCCCACAATACTAAGAAAGGGGGCGGGGGGTGAATTAGTATTGTCTTTTTATAAATAAAATACAAAAAAATCAACAATTAAGACACGGGTTTTATCGTGGAAACCTCAAAGAGAAAACCACCAACAGAAACTCATTAATAAGATGAAATTTACGAAAAAAAAATTCTGCTACGACGGAAAGGATGCAAAACAAACCCTAGGTTTTTTCTACAACTACAGACTAGGATGCTACAACACCCCTATGGTTTTCTTCTTGCTTCAACAGACAAGGATTCTATGACACCTTGTTCTCCAGCTATGACTGGAAGGAGGATTCGACCCCTTGCAAACATGTGGCCTACTCTAGCACAACCCTACCACCCTGATATGATTTTCTCAATATTTTGGAATAGTTGTAAACTATTCACTTTCGAATCCATCAAGCTTACTAACAGAGACACTTAATTATTTACACATTCATTTATTTAAATACCCTATATCCATTTGGTACCAATGCAACTCTCCATAGCTGTGCTCTTTCATTTTGTATCGTGAATATTTATTTATAGAAACAACCAATCATCATCTACTCAGTCAACTATCGCATCAGTTTAACAAAGGAAACAATTCGTTCTTCCCATAGCTCAGAATTCATTTCCGCAGCCATGTTTATCATTTTCTGGTGCATCTGTATCTTCTTCACTTGATACAATCTAGACAGTTGATCTTTTGTATTGATATCTTTGAACCATTGATCTATTCTATATATTTCCTTTTCTAAATTGTATTTCCACATCAAGTTTCTATTTCAACGATTCCCCTCCATTGATCTTCATCAGCCTTCTTCTTGTGCGTCGATCTCCAGATTGTGGGATGTGGGATGCGAGATGTCGACTATCCTCTTTTGCCTTTCTGCAAAATCCTTTCCGCACTGTGGAATGCATAATTTGGTTTTCCACCATTGATCTTCATCAGGATTCTTCCTGATTTTTGAAGTCTAGATTGCGGGATGTGATATTCCCTGAAATCGTATCTCGACTTTCCACAAGATCCTTTCCGCAAGATACCTTCCGCAAGCTTCTTTCCAGAAGCTTTCTTCTGCTTCATCGATCTCTTGCAGAGTCTTTCCTAACCTTTGATCTTCTGTATTGTGGGTTATGGATTGCGGGTTCACAAAATCTTTAAACGTTACTTTCACAATTCCCTTTCCGCGTTTCTTCTTCTGCACCGTCGATCTCTTTAGCGAAACTAATCTCAGTCATCACATATTGATCTTTTACGAAAATTTGGATTTTCCTCCTAACTGTTGGAATTAATCCTTAATCATCGGATCTAGTGTGGGACTAATATAATCCATCTGATCTTGATTGTTACAGAACTTCAAACTTCCTCCTATCTTTTTCGGAACTAATCCTCATCCGCTGGATCTAGGGCAGGACTAAACTCTGTCGTCCAATCTTAATCCTTCACAAAAATTTATCACTTTGTACGTGTTTAACCTCTGTGCTAGTTAGTTCAGCAACAACATAGGATGATCGATCTCAGTCGTTCAACTTGCTATAGGGTTATTCATTTGTCATTCACCATGCAACCTGCAACCTGTAACATGGTTATTCCTTGGTTATTCTGGATACCTGCAACCTTGATTCTACCACCATATCTGTGACTTACAATAACTGATTTAACATCAATGAAAACTAATTTACTCAACAATATCCCCTTTTGGCTTTGATTCCAAGATCTTTAATCATCCTCCCCCTTTGACACCAATGGCAAAGACACCTCTTTGTCTGAAAGCTCCCCATGTAATCATATCTCCCTCTGAGATTGTGCTTCCTTCTTTTACTGATTTTGTAAAAGAATGACTCCCATATTTTGTCTAAGACGCTCAAAGGATTCCTTAGGTAGTGGTTTGGTGAAAATGTCAGCAATGTGTTCTTTTGTGTCAATGTATTCAAATTGGACAGCTTTTTGAGATACCTGTTCTCTTATATAGTGATACTTTATTGGTATAGGTTTTGTCTGAGAATGCATGATAGGATTTTTAGACATGTTTATAGCACTAGTGTTATCACAGTTGATCACTATTGTATGTTCATATTTTACAAGTAGATCTTCTAGGTTTTGTTTCATCCAAATAAACTAAGTGTAGCATGATGCGGAAAGAGTATATTCTGCTTCTGCTACAGAGAGTGAAATGGAGAATTTGTTTTTACTTGACCATGATACTAAACAATTTTTAAGAAAGAATGATGCTCCACTAGTACTTTTCTGATCATCAACACTTCCTGCCCAATCTGCATAAGTAAACACTTTCAAGGTAAAGTCTTGTCCTTTTGGATACCATAAACCATACTCCATGGTACTTTTTAGATATTTAAAAATACTTTTTACTGCTGTTACATGTGTTTCTTTGGGAGATGACTAGAATCTAGCCACCAATCCAACAAATTGCATCACATCTAGTCTTGTGGATGTCACATATAGGATACTGCCAATCATGGGTCTAAACATAGTATGATATACTTCTAGAGATTCATCATCCTTACTTAAATTGCAACTAGTGACCATAGGAGTACCAACAAGTTTGGAATCTTCCATTTTAAACTTTTTCAACATATCATTGATGTACTTAGTTTGAGAGATAAAAATTCCTTCGTCTGTTTGGTAGACTTGCAATCCCAAGAATAATGTCAATTCACACAACATTGACATTTCGAATTCTTTCTTCGTTTCAGAGGCAAAGTCTACACTTAGGATTTCAATATTGCTTCCAAAAATGATATCATCCACATAGACAACAAGAATGATCATATTTTTAACTTCTATTTTTAGGTAAAGATTACTTTCAGTGACCCCTCTTTTAAAACCTTGTTGTTTCAAGTAACTATATATTCTTGAAAACCATGCTCTTGGAGCTTGTTTGAGACCATAGAGATCCTTTTTCAATTTACAGACATAATCTTTGTTTTTAGACAAGAGAAACCCTTCAGGTTGTTCAATATACACTTCTTCTATTTTTCCATTCAGGAATGCAGACCTGACATCCATTTGATATACTTTGAAGTTTTTATGGCATTATAGTGCTAAAAACATTCTGATTGCTTCAAGTCGAGCTACAGGAGCATAAGTTGTTATATTTTTATCATTGAAGAAATATGATATTAGTATCTTATCAGAGAGAATAACATGCACAAAAATTAATCAAAAAGATAATAGACACAAAGATTTTCCTTGGGGAAACCATAAAGGAGAAAAACTCACAACTTCCTCAGAGATAGAATGAGCACCAATGGCAGCAGTAAAACCCAAAGACAAAAAGATGGTATCCAATAGTTTTTCTCTCTCTCACTTGAGCGAGCTTCTCCTCTCTCACCTATGCATTATAGTTGGGTGAGTGTGTGTATCAAATAAAGAGGCTCACTCTCTATTTATACTAGTTTTCAACTTGTCAATTACTTACGAGGGACAAATTCTCTAGGAGAGTCTAATAACCCGAGTGCCCCACAACTACGGGGACTTTGCCCCCTGATCAACAAGGAGGGTTAACCTCTGTGACTTTACATGAATTGATTAGATTAATGATTATCCTCATCAAGGACCAATGAAATACAATATATGAAATATACAACTGAATACATTCTGAAGTTACAAATACATCAACACTCCCTCTTAACTAGGAATGTATTCTCTAAACACAATTCATATACACAAGTCTTTGTCACTAGATCGTCATCAAAGTTGGATCATTGCTAGATCATCATCGTCACTGCTTCTACTATCTCGATCAAATGGTGTTATCTCTCAATTCTACTCGTAATAGGAAGTTCTACAGAGCTAACCCTTTTTCATGTTGGTTGTAGGCCTAGCCTCCATGTAGGTATTCATCTTCTTTAGCACTTATATATGACCATGGGAGAAACACATCCAACATCCATGTTATAAAGGAATGTCCAACACTTATATCTAACCATAGGAGGAACACATCCAGCATCCAATGTGTTGAAAAGGTATGCCCTGCACTCACATCTAACCATGGGAGTCCCACCCTGTCACCATGTTAGAAAGGCCCAACACTTACATCCATCGGCATCATAGGACACACCATCTACCATCTGAGGAAAGGCCTAGCACATCCACTGGCATGGTAGGACACACCATCTACCATCCGAGGAAAGGATATGCACTTACATCCACCGGCATGGTAGGACACACCATCTACCATCTGGGGAAAGGCTCTGCACTTACATCCATCGGCGTTGTAGGACACACCATCTACCATTTAGGGAAAGGCTCTGCACTTACATCCAATAGCATGGTAGGACACACCATATACCATCCTGGGAAAGGCTCTACACTTACATCTGACCATGGGAGGACTAGCCCATCCTACACCATGTCAGAAAGGATCGGCACTTACATCTGACCATGAGAGGCCCAACCTACACCATGTTGGAAAGGCTCTACACTTACATCTGACCATGGGAGGAACCAATCCTACCACCATGTTAGAAGGGCACACAGACTCAGCACTTCCCCTTAGAAGGAACCTTGATCTGGAGAACACCCAGCTTCTCCTTGAGGTACTCAAACTTCACTCTGGTTAATGGCTTGGTCAACACATCAGCTATCTACTCATCCGTCGCAACATACTGGAGTTTCACTGCTCCTCTCTCCACCATATCCATGATATAGTGATATCTGATCTCGATGTGCTTTGACTTGTCATGGGACACCGGTTTCTCCGACAAATTCACACAACTCTGGTTTTCACAATTTATACAATTAGCATCCAAATGGAGATCAAACAAATCAGATAGTAGCTTCCTCCACCACACTGCCTCACAACTAGCTGAACAAGCTGCGGCATACTCTGCTTCGGATGTACTCAGTGCCACACGGGATTGCTTCCTGCTAAACCAAGAGATCACACCTGATCCCATACTAAAGCATCACCCTGAAGTGCTCTTCCTATCAATGGCACTTCTTTCCAAATCCAAACCCACATAATCTTCCAGGTTAATATTTTTATTTTCCCCATACTTGAGCCCATAATCAACTGTACCCTTCAGGTACCTCAGAATATGCTTTGAAGCAATCAGGTGAACATGTCTTGGATCCATCAGGAACTAGCTCAATGTGTTCACAAAAAAACAAATATCCAGTCTCGTATTCATCAAGTACATCAAGGACCCAATCATCTGATCATACATCGTAGCATCAACCAAATCTGATTAAGCATCACTGAATAGCTTCAGGTTCGATTCCATAGGAGTGGTCATGGCCTTGTAGTTCATCATCCCGAACCTGTTCAGGATCTCTACTGCATACTTCCCTTATCCCAGGGATATTCCATCTGTATTCTTCCACACCTCCATGCCTAGAAAGTAGTGCATCATACACTAGTGCAAAATGAGATATTAGTGACTAGGAGACCAAAAATTTTGGTCACCACAATTTTTTTCAAGGGATAAATGACCAAAATTGATAAATTTAAGTGGTATAACTAAAAAATACCAAGATAAATTACCACTTTTGGTCATGTGATAAAAATAAACTAAGAAAGACCAAGATAACTGACCAAATTTGGTCAGGTGATATCTAGACTAAAAATGACCACATAACAATTGGTCATTTTTAGTTGTGGATGACTTCGGCTATGGAAAAATAAAATTTTGACAATGAATTTGTACATTTTACTAAATTATAACATTGCATATGGATTCAGAGACCCCCTAGATCTTAATAAATTGAAAACCACCTCATGTGTCACAACTCCACTGTTGACACCAAATTAGCCATGACAATGTCCTAGCGGTGAGTTATGGCTTATATATTTGAAAATAACCATACAAATATACCTATATACATTTGTTTTTAAATATTTAATATATAAATAATATTAATTATTAAACTATTTACATTATAAATTAAAAAAAATGTTACTAAGTATTTTTATGTCACCGCATGGTGACATATATTGACAGGTAATTAGTTCTATTATTTTAACTGTACATTGGAAAAAAAATTCAAAAAAATTCTATAGTTTTGAAATGTTATAAAATTTTAATATTTAATACATTTAAAAAAATATTTATTTGAATTTTGATTGGCCTAATTTTTGGTGACGTAAGTCTCGAAATTTGGTCTCAGTGGTAGGCGACGGAGCAGATGTCATAAAAAGTCTCAGTTACGTGCGAACTGCTACACGCATTTGGCAATTGATTGTGAGGTCTGATGTGAAATGCAATTTTCATTTTCATGTCCCTTCCGACATTACATGATTGTGAAGGTAGATTTTATCAAAACCTTGTAGTATGCTTTTGTTTTTTCCCATGGTGATTAGGTTTCATAAACCATTTAATTTTCTCAATCAGTTTATTTATATCTAATTTGACAATGTATGCTAACATTTCGCATATCTCCCGAATGTAATATTGTCATTTGATATTGTTTTTTATTAAGAAACGTAATATGCAAGTTAAAACTTAGTTAATATACTTTTAAATTATTAATTTTGTGTTGACCTTTTTCATCTCCCAAAATAACAATGTCTTTATTCAAAAAGATTAAACATGATATAATTTTTTTTTAATATTTTATTTAGTATTTGTTATTTATTGGGCAATGTCTTTATTCAAAAAGCTTAAACGTGCTATATATATATATAATATTTTATTTACTATTTGTTATTGATTGGGATTTTGTATCTTGGCTTCACATATAGGATTTGATTGCTTGAATATAAAATTTTAAATTCATGTTTAAATTTCAACCATAGTTTTATATCTTTGCACATATATGACCCAAGCAAATCCTTTACAAAGTTGAGGAAACCATTACTTATAGGAGTGAACATGGTCCTAATTTTCTTCCTTCTTACAATTCTACCGATCTTATCATCAGTTTCATACATCTACAAGTAGGTGACCTTGTAAGTCTTAACGATTTAGCCATCCTTATACCCATTACTTTTGAAAATACTCAAATAAGATTCTTTTAAAGTAGAAGTGCAAGATTTTCAAGAACAATCTTAACATCAAAGATATTATTTAATATGAATTTTCTTCATTTACATGTAATGAAAATGATGATGGTATAAGATTCTTAAAGCACAAGTAGCAAGTTCTTTAAAGACACCAAATTTCTATATGAGAATCTTAACATAAAGGTGTTAGTCTACATGATTTTTCTTCATTTAGATGTGGTGAAAATGAGGACTTTAAGAGAGAAAGAAATTGTTTTTCTATAGTAAACTAAATATTTTTAATTAGTTGTTAAGATTAATTTATATTTAGGTTAGGCTTTGTTTTACCAAATTTATATATTTTATGATAATGAAAATCTTAACATAAATATATTATTTAATGTGAATTTTCTTCGTTTACATGTAATGAAAATGAGGATGTTCAAAGAGAGAAAAATATTTTTTTTCATTCATATTTAAACTTTAATCTTTGTTTTATTTAGATTATCTCTCTTTTTAGTTTTTAGTCAATCTAAGCTTTTCTTTTATAAATTTTGTAATTTATCACTAACCTATCTTTATATGTGGAAGATCAGTTTTTTTTTTCTATAAAAGCATGAAATATTAGTTTTATTTATCTTACCTTAATGGAGAAAAAAATCTAAGATTTAAATGCTCTATTGTATTGCTCTCAAGAAATTTTATTTTTCTAAAATATGTTTTTTTACATAAAGACTATTTTCTTTTCAAAATAAGCAAAATATAAATCATTATAAAGGCTTTATGGCCATTTAATCTATTGTCTTTTATAGAGGTTTCATGGTCATTTAATTTATTGTGTTTTTTCTCTCATTAAATGATCATCAAGTACATAATGAAAATGAAGAATACCCTTCGATTATTTTGAGAAAACTAGAATGTACATTACTTGAATTGTTTATCTTTTGAGTCACCTCTCTTACCCTTAATCTTAATGTATATATGTTTTGAAATGTAGTTAAATATAATCAAAGGTATCAACCTTGATTACATGAACTCATTATGCATCTTGTTTAATAAATTTATTAAGGAGTTGGTGTTGGATGTGTTGTTTTATTTATAGGTATAGACAATACATTCTTACATGTTTGGTATATCTAGGTCGCAATTTTAGAGAAAACAAAATGTCTCCTTACTTTTTAGAGGTCGTTATAGATGTAATTATGGGTTTTTTTTGTTTGGTTTCAACACATGTTTTATACCTATTGTAATGCCATCCTAGTTAATGGATTATAGGGTTCTAACCTACTCCTAGTTAGTAGATTAGGAAGAATTGATGTTGCAGAATACCTAAATATTTCCTTGTGAACAATTAAGTAAATACAACAAGATACAAAAGTGTGGCTTTGAGTTAGGCTAGTTTTCCAATGAAGGGTTTCTAGGATAAATTGTGGGTATATTATATGTGAATGTGTTATTGTTTTTTTTTGTTTGAATATTATGTAGTATTTATTATATTGAACAATGTTAATATTCACCAAGTGTTCTCAACACATAATTTTATTAATCAAGAAAAGGAAAATTATGTACAATAGGTGAGATGATGAGGGTTTATATAACCTTTAGAGACTTGTTATAAAGTGTCACGTGTCCTAGACCAATAATGAAAATATAAGAACTATGATTATGATTCCTAACTTCTAGATTACTTTATTCTAGGAAAATAGAATTTTGGATTAACTAGTTAATATTCCCCTCTTTATTATGAAAGTTTATTTTATAAATTCCAAGTTCATCTCTAAACTTAGTGAATTTTATTTTAGTTTGGTAAGATATCTTACATTTGATATCTAGATGGATAATACTATGGCTTGATGATGTTGCTCGGTGTTCTAATGAGGTGATACTTGATGTCAACTTGCTTGGTCTTAGAATTAAATTTCGGATTCTTGGTCATGCTTATTCCTAATTGATTTTTGACAAAAAAAAATTAGTTGGTTCCTTTTTAGTAGCACAAATATCCTATCAAATTCGTCATAACTAGACAATATCACATCTTTCTTCCCAAGATGAGATGTATTATGTCTCTACTAAAAAGTTTTCCATTGTGGCTTTCTTTTCACAATTCCAAGATATTGTTATCAAACCCATGATCATTAAATAACGTTAAAGTAGATGCTCCATCATTGATATCAAATTCAAAATCTACATATTAATATTTGACATGTATAAAGGTGTCATTCTAATACAGCGAATACCATAATCGTTTATGACTTTAATGTAGCTAAGGACCCTTTTTTAGCATTTTAGTGACTTTCCCCATATCCTTGCATGTATATGGAAATATATTGATTGCATATGACACATTTGGATGAGTATTTTCCAAGAAAGTGAGTCTTCCAATCAATTGTCTATAGCTAGCAGTGTTCATAAGCCACTTTTTGGTATGGTGATCTAGAGTGGAATTTTTCCTTTCACTTTCTGTTACAATTTTGTGTCAAAAGTGTCATATTTATATAGTTTGTCTTATACCAATAATTTTTGCAATTGCTGTGACATTGCCACCTGGTAGCTCTTATTTTACTATATACTAATAAAAAGAAACAACTTATATATTTATATTGTTAATAATAATAATAATAAAACAAAATTTAAAAAACAAAATAAGTTAAACACATAGTCTAACAATTTAATCAGACCATATTAATGTAGTTTAACAATTTGGGTTTTGGTGCCAACCTGAAGTGGTTGGTGCCAATGTAGAACAATATACCCCTTTTCATTACCATATGATAGGCGTCAAGATTACATTTCACTTAATGGAACAAGGTATGTCTCAATCTATGGCCATCCTGAGTTTTTCCGTGTTCTTCGCTCCCCATGGAATTTTGGCGATCACGGGGCCATACGCTAGTGCAATCCAATGAAATATTCATCTCATATCTTCAGGATTGAGTCTACTATGCAATGGCAATCCTATCCTATTATTTTCTAGGGTATTTTTGATGGGGTTCTTGCCCTTTTGTTCAGCTGAAATCCGACATTCAGAGATTCGATCCGATAGTCCATTATTCCCTTCGAGAGGCCACCTAGAAATATATGTGAAGGATGCATTGTACAAGGCCATCAAGGAGAATGATATCGACCTGGCATCCATGGGGTTCTTCCTGAGAACCAGAGATTATTGGCTTCACGTCTTGCAAGATCTGGAACATGGCTAAATTTGCTGTGTACTCGAGAGTAAGCTCATCACACCCCTCCTTACATTTAAGGATTTGGATAAATCACTTCCGTTCAACAAAATTTTCAAAGAGCTCGAAGCAAACCAGTTTACTCTGGTCTTTTCCAATTGTATCCGTGATGTCGTGGTTTCGATGGACCTAACTATAGCTATTTATAATATTGAGGGGGGCGGTGATGGCACCAGGGATTATCTTTCGGCCGGTGAAACCCTTTTGTGGAAGCTCTAATTTTTAATGTCTTTGATATATGTTGCGTTGGTTGGGGTTTGGATCTACCTGGTTGTGAAAAACCATCTTACGGCCTACCGGATCCATGTATTCATGGCCGCTCTTGTCTTTCTAAAAGCCCTAAATCTCCTTTGGGAGGCAGAGGATAAGTCTTTCATTAAGAGAACCGAAACAACCCATGGATGGGATGTTCTGTTTTATATTTTCAGTTTTCTAAAGGGAATTATGATTTTTACCCTAATTGTCTTGATTGCACCGGCTGGTCCTTCTTGAAACCCTACCTGCAAGGAAAGAAGAAGAAATTTCTCATGGTTGTCATTCCCTTGCAAGTCTTAGCCAATTTTTCTACTCTGGTGATCGATGAGACTGGGTTGTATGCCAAGGATTGGCTTGTGTGGAAGTAGATGTTTCTCCTATTTGACCTGATCTATTGTTGTGTTGTCCTGTTCCCCATTATCTGGTCTATAAAGAATTTGCGCCAGGCTGCACATACTAACGGCAAGGCAGGTGTGAATCTGATGAAGTTGACTCTGTTCAGACAATATTATATTGTGGTGGTCTACTATATTTACTTTACTTGCGATATATTTTATGCTCTGATCACCATAACTGCTTACCTGTATGCCTTGACTAGTGTTATGGTTGGAGAATTGGTAACCCTTGCATTCTATGTGTTCACTGGTTACAAGTTCCTTTCGATTGGGCACAATCCCTAGTTTGTGATCGACCATCATGAACAGAAGGCTGCATCCCAAACATTGAAGCTGGAAGATGACTTTGAGTAGTAAGAAGGAAATGGTTTTCAATTAGAAACAACGTTTCTTCCCAGACTTGAAACCGAGACTGTCGAGGGAGGTAATGACATCAAAACCCTTGATTTTCCTCTTTTTAATTTTAATAAATGGGTCACTCCAGCTTTTGTGAATTCTTCAAATCTGAGGTGTTTGCCTCTCCCTAGTTTTTTATTAAGAAATATGGAAAATAACACGAATATAAAACTAGAAACTAAATTTGCGGGAAAGGAAGCATTGTGTACTCCCAAGGGTTTGGTGAAATTACAAGCATTGGTTTGTGGACATATCATGAGAAAGAAAGTAAACAAAACATTGATATGTATGTAATCCCTTGCTACGATCCAGGATAAACTTCATGCTCTTAGTCTTCGAATGTATGAAGGAGGGAAGACAGTTCAGAGGAAACTTGTGTAGAGAAGCCACGAGGAATTTTGTCCAGAGATATCAACCATAAGAATTTCCATTTCCAGTCATGAAAGAAGGATCCATTTTCATCTAGTATATCCCAAAATATGTAAGGGAAAGCATAATGTGTATACTCTGTAGACCGTATCTTATATGGTGTAGGAAATTTTTGTCTCCTGTTTTCTTTTTATTTTGATTACATTTTTTGTTGTGAACATGAAAGAAATATCTTCAACAGTTCCTACGCCTTTGTTTAAGATTGTCTATTTTTAGTTCCTAGACGTGGAATCCAGTGTGTATCCATCGAGTGAGAGCAATAGTGCTAACTAACAAACTGATCATGAATACACTGAAGAGATTTATGACTCAATCTACTAAATAAAAAGTATGTAGCACTAATCTCCAACCTATAAGGAGTGGGATAAAGAGGAGACCTCCCATTTTCCATAAATAGTAATTTTGTGGTGTGTCAATTGCACAAGGTACCTTCTCTATTTTATGAGGCTATATATATGTATGGTTTAGATAAATAGAGGTGGAAACAAGCCATTCAAGAGGAGATCGATTCAATAAATAAGAATAGTGCTTGGAAGTTAACAATTTACAACCACCAAAAATAATATTCTCGGTTGGAAGTGATTATTCATAAAAAAAAATATAATGCTTAACGGAGAGGTGAACACATATAAGCCCAAGTTAGTGGCCCAAGGATATTCCCAAGTTCCTGGGTATAATTCCATGAAACCTATTCCCCCAAAGACATCATCTATCTATGCTACTAGTTAGTGAGTTTGCGATAGCAACAGTGAGGTTAGCCACAACAAATGTTGGTAGGTCTAGTGATATCAATGTGGCAGTGTTTATTTTACATCATTTCCTTTTGTAATATGGCTGGCAAGTCATCTCCCCCGATAAGGCACAAGTTCTCATCTTCCTCAGGCACTCACTCACTGGGTGATCATAACCTTCCTAGATCAGGTTAACTAATACGATGGATCTTAACCTTCTGAGATAGGGCTAACTAATACTAGGGGTTGTTTCCCCATAATCATGGCCCATCTTTTAGAACAACTAATTTATTTACGTCAAACTAAAGAATTAACTAAATAAATCCCTACCACCGTATTTATATACATAAAGACAAGATTTTTGAACACCAATCCAAAACACAATGGAAAAGGATTGACCAATGCAAAAAATATAGAGATTTTCTGGACATCTAGGAGCCTCTAAAACTGTAGATCTGATATGTTTACAAAATACGGAGAACTCACATAATAAGGAAGCACAAGAGAAGAATTGCCACAATTGTACACATTGTACACTCTATTTGTCGTTAGGTATATATAGAAGTATAGGATTAATTGGTTGGTGAGAAATATTTATGAAGAGTTAACTAATGATTTTTCTATTTTTAGTTAACTACTACCTTAGTATACATAATTTTTTGTTTTTAGTTATACATGTTAGAATTAGGACTGTATTGGCTCTTTTCTCTACGTGTATCTCTTGGGTTTCGAGTTCTTGAAACATGGAAGTATTAATATAAAGAGAAGAATATACTTTGCTGAGAAAATAAACTAGATCAAAATTTTAATAAGTTGCATTGCATGTCCTAAAAGCCTCCCATCCACTCAGCAACTGATTTTCGAAGGCTAACAAACTTACAAGCTCATTGTATAAATAGAGAAAAGTCTAAAAGATTTCTAAAGTTCTTTGTATAGGTTTCATAGAATATATCGAACATATTCATGGGTTAGTTGATGTTTTGAAGCACTTCAGTTTGTAGATGGCACATGCTGGAGCTTTAGTCTTCAGACTTCCAAGAACTTTAGTCTGTAGATGACTGATCTTTGTCCAAGAGCCGCACTCTATCAAACCTGGATGCAGTCTGTATATGAAGCATGAATAACTAATTTGTATTCTGCAATGTGGGTAATTAGTCTTCTAATAGAGTATGAGTGGGCTTTATAGATTTAAGTAGATAGTGTTTTGGTCATTTTGGTTTTTTTGCATTAAAAGGTATTTTTAACTGGTGATCTGAGCTCAAAATAGCCCTACATATTTTTGGGATCCATTTCAGAAAGGTTAAGATCTGTTCCCAAAACTACCCCAAATATTTTTAAGATCTGTCTCATAATGGAAGGATCCATTTTAGAAAGTTGGGATCTTTTTCATGGTGGTAGGATCCATTTCCTTTTACCACGGGATCTGCCTCCAGGATGGATCCTGGACAGTTGTTGTTGGATCCGAATTGGATCCATGGCTCCTGCGCATAGGGATGGAAAATCCAGTAACTCAAGTAATAAAAAATGGTTGGACGCTTCAGTTGTCTCCTAATGATGATCCCAGAGTAGGGATCGAAACATTGAGATTCACGAACTTACCCAACACAGCTTCTCCTTATTTATAATTGCCTAAGGTCAACCATTTTGGTCAAGTCTGGAACCCCCTAGTATAATAGGAACTTTGAATTATTGTCATTAGCCACTATATATCCTAGTTGTATGCTTCTTGCTCAAGAACTAATCTTGTGTCTTATGTAGATGGATGCATTTTTTTGAAGATGTACTATTCCATGCTATTTCTATGCAAATGAAGTCAAGGAAATAAGATGACATGATTTGAATTTGATTTAGGCTTACTAATTTGATCTATATATGGCCTAATTTAGTGGGCACCTGAAAACAATTATTTAGAAGTGATTTTGTGTGAGATGTATAACATTTTAATTACATTTTCACCAAGTTCCATTTATTTATTGCCCAGTCTTATAGAGGCAGCTTTGTGACTTGCTTCTTTTGACCAAATTTGTTAATGTCCATTATACATCATAGGTAAACCTTTTCCCTAGAATCAATATTCTACTTTCAGTTATGCAACTAGGGGTTTATTTAATGTGAAACAACTTATTGAAGTTGCCTCTTGGAATAAATGGATGTATTCTTTTCCATATGTAAAGCTTCTCTCTTATGTTGTTAAACAAGAAGAAAAAAATGTGCTCCCCATTGACTTTGTTGAGTAGAATGCCATATTTTTTTGATAACTTTGAGTAATTTAAGGAGTTTCCATTTTCTTCAACTGTTTTTTTGTGTTTTTTTGTTTATATCTTTATTTTCAATTTGTCATTCTAGGATAATTTCATAAATTTACCAGATCAAGGTCATGGTTTTCAACACTTTTATGCTAATTCTAGAAATATGAGACCTATGATTATTAAACACTTCTTTTAATTAATGATAAGGAGATTTTTTTTGAGAAACAAAATAATAGGGCTAAAGAGATAGATGAATCATCGAATGGATATGTGGAAGGAAACTTTTAGTCTTTGAATGTGATTTATTGAATCTATTGTTTCTATAGTACCCAACATTCTTTGGTAGTAGAAGAAGCATATTGTTGTAGGAACATTTATTTGTATTTGGACTAATTGATCTGTAACTTAGTAATTTTCAATGGATTTCTCTAGATTAATATGTCTTCTGGTTGTATATTATGATGTTTTCAGAATGTATGGAATAAATGCTTAAACTACTACTGTGTTAAATATCCATTGAACAATAGCAGAGAGCATCTAAATATGCAATGCATAATTTTTTGTGGTGCAGTGGCATATAATATGCAGGTTCAGTTGTAGATGTTATAAATTATGATACTGAAAAGGTACCATAAAACATAAAATTGTCTCATGTCTTTGTTCATTTGCAGGTTTTCACAAGGGTTGTGATCTCTTTTGTCAGCATAGTGATTCTTCATAGGTATTTGATTTAATAGCGATGCAACTTTTATTTTTTCAACACGTTTCCTGGTTCAGCTCCAAAGATAATTGTGCAAGACATGTTTTGTTTGGAGTTTATTTAACCTTCATCAAGTTTACCTGCATTTTATTGGTAGGGGAATTTACTTCATATGGCAATTTGAAAAATTGTCAAGATTATCATGTTAAGGTAAGGAATATGCAATTATATCATGACCAATTACTGTTATGTATATATTTGGATTGCATGCCACACAAAATCCCTCTTAAATGAGGGAATTTTGTAATATTTAGTGATTACATGCCAACAAAGTTCCAGGAAAACATGTAACTTGTAACTTCTGCAATTATTTAGTACCAATTACTATTATGCATATATTTGGATTGCATGCCAACATGTACCTTGTAGCTTCTGCAATTATTTAGTACCAGTTACTATTATGCATATATTTGGATTAAATGCCACACAAAAGCCATCTTAAATGAGGAAATTTTGTAAGACTTAGTGATTATATGCCAACAAAGTTCCAGGAAAACATGTACCTTGTATCTTCTGCAATTATTTAGTACCAGTTACTATTATGCATATATTTGGATTGCATGCCAACAAAGTTCTAAGGAAACATGTACCTTGTAACTTTTGCAATTATGTAGTACCTCTGGGGGTATTATTTTGCAATTATAGCAATAGGTGTATTTTTATGGTTATATTGGAGGCATTAACATGCACTTGTGTAGTATAGTCCAGTGAATTGTAAAATCCCCTTGATATTTATCTAAGAATCTTTGTCTCTATGTTCTCTCCACATGATAACAAATAAGCGTATTCTTTCCTTTGGTGCTGGATTTGGAATCAATATTGGTTTGGATCACCTTCAAAAATCTATTGGCCTTGAGGATATCTAAGTGTGGAAGAAGAAAATCCAAATAATCTATCCAATTTATCCAATAAAAATTGTTTTTTCAACCTTGAAAAAGCTATTGGCTTTTAGACCTCTCAAAATTGAATGAATTTTTCCAATAGCTATTGGCATCTTTGCTATAGACCAGTGATGGGTCAGGTTTCTGACATGAGAAATTATGCTTGTAATAATGCATGTAAATACCGTGCACTAACTTGTAGTTGTCTATCTGTATGACCCCATAATTTCCATTTAAATATGTGAGAAATCAGTCCTTCATTAATCAGACATATCGTGTTTGAATCTGGTTTAACTATCAACTTAGGTTAATTTTACATTTTTCTTATTGCAAGTGTTTTTTTGAAATAGTATATTGTCATATTAGTCTTATTTTAAATTAGAGGTGCAATAGGCAATTAATAGGTCTTAGTATTTTTCTCTTGATAGGTTCAGCTATAATAGGAAAACTGAGGTATGAAGGTGGACTGCATCCTTATGCACAAAAACACCACATTTAGAGGCAAGAAGGATGCTCGAAATGAACACTTGTTTGGCATGGTCTTGTTTCAAAACTTGTTACCGGATACAACTTATGATGACCATAAAAGGATATTAAGGGCATGCAGTGAAAATATATTTTTTTATTGAAACTCTTAGATAAGGAAAAGTGGTTTATTAAAATTAGCTATTAAATAAATGTCTAATTAAAATATGTGTTTAATAATCTCTCACACTGCCGTGATAGTTAGCATGTAAAATTTGGAAGGTCATTGACTGAGTATGCATGGAAAAACTATTTTAATTTTTTCCACGATATGGAACTATGATGAAGCTTCACTACTAAATACGTTTGACAACCAAGATGGCCCAAACAGGGGAATATCGAAGCTCTGCCTTATGAATGAGTTGGATGATAGCATGCTTCTTGTTTCTTCAAGTAAGATCTGTTCCCAATATGTTTTTTGGATTATTGTGTTCAAATATAGCTTTCCAGATGTCAGTGCAAATGGACGATGCTTATGCTAAAGTGATTGAATTTCGAGGTGATGGGAGTGTTCTTGTCTTGAAAGATTACACTCAACAAGATAGACATAAGATTGAAATAGCATGGAAAACAACTCAAGGTCATAAACCTGGTGCTCGAAGTGTTAATGTTGTGGTTGACTGGCAGCAGTTGACAGGGTATCTGGTAATGCTATTCATGAAAAATTGTAAACCTTTTTTCTATGATAAAATGCTTTAGTTTAGGGATATATGTTCTATATAATTCACCTAATACTTGTACCTTCCAAGTCTTGGATTCACTCGTTGGTCTCTGGCCATGTCATTTGTCTACAGGGTTGTGATCCTAGGAAAGTTTTTATATATTGCTCGAAAGGGAATTTTTATATTAATTATTGTAACTAGATACATCCTCATTAGGTGGAGCAAGCTGGGGTGAAGTGAAAATCAAAATGAATCACTAAGGATTTCAACAGCCAAGTTAATAGAAAATAACTTACCAGCCTTTCAAAAGCCAGGATTAATAGCTTTAGCTAATCATTTCTGGTAATTATGTACATAAGAACAAGGATTTTAGTAGTCAAACTCTCATCTCCATTCTTAAGATTCTGTGTACAAATTGACCATGTCTCTAATAAAAATTATCTTTGGTCTTGGTGAGACTTCATTTATTATTATATTAGCTGGTATGATGTATCTAATTTTCCATACATGAGGATTTTTTTTCTTCTTTTTTATTCCACCAATATTTCTTTTTTAATTATGAACTCTGACCATTGTTTCTATGTGTAGTATGCATCTGGGGATATATCTTCCATCATGGTCTGGGATCTTGATAGAGAACAACTAGCCTGCAGTATCCTGTCTTCTACAGAAAGCTGCATTTCAACCCTACTTAGTTTATCTGCCCCATATGCATACTTCATGGAGGTTTTTAAGTGATCTTTCAAATTCTAACTATACTATATGTACATATAAATGTGGCTTGTTAATCACCGACTTTTTATTTAATTGGTAAATCAATTGGACTTTATACTTTCATTTTAAACTTGGTGGATTGACATATTATGGTCATCCTTTTTAAAACCCATGTAAAATGATGAAATGTATAATGAGAAACAAATAGCAAAATGTATGAAGGATTGGCATGCATTATAACTGTGCAAGGTTTTGTCTAGAATGGCATTGTGTGCATTTGTTGTTTTCTACAAATGTTACTTGGGAATGTGGATAAAATCAATACTAACAAGAATTGCATGTACTTGTGTTTTGGTTGTTGTTTGTGTTGTATTACTTTATTTCTAGTTGTGCATCAATGTTGCACTATTTTGGGATAGGGGAATGAGTTTCCGGGACCGTTGGAGCATACACCCAAATTTTGCAGGGGATGGTAGGTTGGTCATGGAAATAATATACATAATCTTAGTATTGTATATATAAAAAATAATAAAATTTAAAAAGTTTAGAATTCACCATAAACATGAATGACAAATATTACAAGTTACAACTAAAAACATTGAAATACAAATTAGAAATGGAAAATTCAAATAAGCTATATAGAGTCCAGACTTAGTAATATTTGAAATAAAATTCAACTTAGAATGAGTAATGAAATTCAAATTATGAACCAAATAAAAAATTCACGTAAGCTATTTATATTAGCTTTTAAACTTAAGTTTTAACTTTAAATTTTAAAGTCTACTAATTAGACTGGAGGGTCTAAAATTACGAGCTTCACGGGCTTGGGTAATTTCAGCTTTCTGTTCACTAGAATAAATACATGACTTAATGTCATAACTAGAGTTGCCCAATAGATGACTATATTCTCTTGCTCAGTTTGACGGTGGAAAGGTTATTGTAAGTTCAAGGTATGTTCAGCTTTATGACTTCGTCTTGTTATTTTTAGTAGATAGCACATACTATTGCCTATTTATTTTCTTTCAGTTAGGGCCCTTTTGTAATGGTTGGCTTTTGCAGGTATCTATATTGGCTTTCTCAAGTATCTTTAATTATTGGTTTCTGTCAACATTAGCTAAAGTAAATTTTAAGAATACATTTAGAATGTCAATATAAGCCAAAGAAAATTTTTAGAATACAATTAAAATACGTTCTCCAATGGAAAAGTAGTTCGAATCACTGGTCTCATAACTTGAGATTATCCTTTCCCAGTTCACTCTGGTAGGAGTGGATATCCAGGCTGACTACCATTTGAAAAATAATACAAATTTCGGCCACAAAAATTTAGGTTGTGACCTACTTTTCCATGCGGTGAAACTGAGTTCATTGTTGTCTAGTTTAATATTGGCATAGTACATTTTGCTTGCTTGCTTTAATTATACTTACACTTTCTCCTAGCTCCCATTCTGTGTGCCTATCTCTGTTTTTGAACCTAACTAAGAGTTCAGTTATTTAATTATACAGGATAATGTTTGTCAATATTTCATGTAGCTGTAACTTCCATATATTTGACAGGTTTCAACTTACAAATTTGGATTGTTGAAGTTGATGTCAATTGTCAAAGTCAATGTTGTCAGCATTGGTCTCTTTGGCTGTGGTCCCATAACTTATAGATCTAAGATGCATTTCCCTGCCTATTTTTTATGTAATCCAAAAAGATAGATAATGTGCAACTGTCTCTATGCATCGATTATATTTATTAAGTTTCATGATACCTCATAATCTTGATTGAATTTTGTCCTATTTATGTTCCCCCCAAAACTAACTTGTTATCTCCTCTTTTGGGTGTATTGTTCATTAACTACATCATTTTCAAGGTATTGATGTGCAACAGAGTGGGGAAGCAACAACATTGATTCAAATGTTGACCGCTTGGCTGGATTTTTTGGAATGTTCCCAATAACAAAGTGTTAGGAAATTGAATTGGTGGAATCAAAGATTAGGTTGATTGATGCAGACCAAAATATTTCAACAGTGATCAACATGCTGATTACTACGTGGAAGATTGAAAGTAATTCCTGTTAAATTAGAATGTGTGTAGAATGGTTTGTAATGCAATTAACAATATATATTCAGTTTTTTGGCAGTAGTTTTACATCTTTTCAACTAGGAATTAAAAGGGCCTTCATGTAAAATACTTTCTACAAATAGATTTATAGCTACTCTAGTGGTATATATAACTTTTATAACTGCCTATTCTTGAATCTTAATCCTATCATTGGCTTGAAAGGATGAAACCCTACTTGTGAGCAGAGAATGTTAATTAGGCTAACTAGAGGTGGCCAAAGAAAAACTTGCACTTCTACAAGTGATCATTCAAGACTGAGTATCTTCTAAGATGGACAGTTTGTTACTTTAAAGATATTGAAGTTATGATACATGGGCCTTATATGCCTTAGACAAAAGTGGTTGTTCTGTTCAATGAAAGTCTTATCTTTGCTAAGTGCAAAACATAGGGGGTTCTCCTATGTCAAGAATTTCCAAATTAGAGAGGCATTTGTATGCCTCAGTTTTATAAAGAAAAAACATAGAAAATCAGCTCTAGATGTACAAAGTTGGATGGAAATTTCAAATGATATCCAAATACTTTTGAATTAGAGTAGAATTTTGAATTTTCATCTCAAAACACAAGAGGAATGTAATATGAACTGTGGAAGATCTCTCAAGGTAACAAGATCTTTTCAATTTTTTACTAGGCATTGGCTGTCTTTTGCACCAAGTTGCTATTAAAAGACATGAGCTTTTCCATGGGAAGTTGTGGAATATGAAAAAATTCTATACTCTCCAAGGGTGTTGTAAGGTATTCTTGAAAATTATGTTTTTTGTGTGTATTTCTTTTGCAATCTAAAGCTAATGTATTGCGTGGGTAAGAAAGGTGGATATTATTATTCAATGTAATTGAGGTAACTTGTTATTTATGAAATATGTAATAGAACATGCATCTCTGCATTGAGGACATGACCAAGAGTGAAAGGTTTTTCACAAAATAGATGGCAGAAACAAGAAGGTAAGGTCTACGCTATTTGTGCAATTTACAAAAATATCAATCTTTGAATTCACTAGTATTGCTAATGAGAATTCCCAAGATAGTTAATATGGAGTAGGATAGGCCTAAAAGAAAGGTTCAAACTCAATGGCCCAAGTTTGGTTATATTAATTGAAGGAAAATTTGGTTCTCATGGATCCTGAAACACATGCAATTTCATTACCTCAGTTACTGTGAACTTTTCCATGCGGTGAAACTGAGTTCAATGTTGTCTAGTTTAATATTGGCTATTGAACATTATACATAATTTGTTTATTGTTTTTTCTACTTTACAGTTCATTGCTTTTCTAGTGATATTTTTTATTGGATTTTGCATGAGTGAACTTAACTAAGTGGGCCATTGAGTATGAAGAGCCTGCTACTGATGATTTCAAGCTGCTAAGTATGGGTTAATTGAAGTTGTTGTGGGATCTAAGTATATTGTCTTAGCAGCCAAGTACAAGTGGGATGGTTTAGCCATTGTAATATTTGGAAAAGTCATCAATGTTATCTAGATAATTTTCATATAAAGTTATATGGAGATAGTTTTTGAGAAAACTCATATTTATTGTAATACTTGACATTTCATATAATATAATTTGTTCGGTTTAAAACTTATATGGTTGTACTTTATATTATTTATAAGTGTTGTAATTAACTAATTAATGTGACATTGCATAATTCACATGTGTATTAGATGATGTTAAATAATATATGATTCTTTTTTTAATTTAAACATATTATCATATTAAAAATGTATATTGATTAATAATGGACACCATTAAAACTACTAAGATATAATAACCACACATAAAATGACTAAAAATGACTAAATTAGTGACCAATAAATGAGATTAATGACCAAAATTTGCATAGAAAATGACCAAAAATTGAGAGATACCTAACCAAACAATGAGATATAAATGAGCAAAAAAATGACCAAAATTCGCATATCAATGACCAAAAAATAGTTTTGGTGGCTAATTTACGGTCTTTTATTATGCAACCGAATTTGGTCATATTCTAGTTTGTCATGTGGTCATTAATTTGGTCATAAATGTGGTCATATATTTGGTCATTGATTCAAATATATGACCAAATTAGTGATCAAATATATGACCAAATTAATGACCAACTAACAAGCTATAAATGACCAAAATAAAAATGACCAATTTTGGTCGCGTAATAAAAGACCGTAAATTAGCCACCAGCGATCGCCAAACCAAAAGTGGTCGTTGATATGCGGATTTTGGTCATTTTTTTGGTCACTAATCTCTCACTTTCCACTAGTGATACCTAATTCATTCATCTCGAACTTAGCAATAAGTTTCCTCTTTGTATCAGCAATCAACCCATCCTCGCCTGTTACAAGCAAGTCACCTACATATAGTAGGAGTATCACAACGTTTCCTTCCTCAACCGTATAATAAAGGTCAGAATCTGCTTTACTCTTGGTAAATCCTAATATAGTTAGGAAGCTATCAATTCTGTTGTACCATGTCTTGGGTTCCTGTTTCAAACTGTACAGGTATTTCTTCAATTTACACACATGAGTTTCCCTATCATGTCTCTCAAAACTGAGTGGTTGCTCCACATACACTTTCTCTTCCACCACAATATTCAAGAAATCAATCTTGACATCCATCTTGTGTATATTCCATTTCATTACTGCAGCCAGAGCAAGTACTGGTCTGATCGACGTGTATCTGGCTACAAGAGCTAAATTTTCTTCATAATATATTCTTTCTTTTTGGGAGAAGCCACAATTCATAAATCTTGCTTTATATTTTTCTATGCTTCCATATGTAACATGCTTGATCTTGTAGATCCACTTGGAAGTCACAATAGACTTCCCCTCTGGTCTTGGGACAACATCCTAGACATCATTCTTAATGATTGACTAGTACTCCTCGATGTTAGCATCCTTCCATTCTTTCTTCTGTGCCGCGTCTTCATAGTTGGAAGGTTCTTTATCAATAATGTCCCATAATTGGGCTACATATCTAGAGTAAGAC
The DNA here is from genome assembly GCA_001517045.1 of Pseudotsuga menziesii. NCBI lineage: Eukaryota > Viridiplantae > Streptophyta > Pinopsida > Pinales > Pinaceae > Pseudotsuga > Pseudotsuga menziesii. The sequence goes on along the minus strand of LPNX010463750.1, from coordinate 361,904 downwards.
CTAGTTCTTTTTCTTTCTCTGTGCATTTCTTCTAGAGCCCCATATCTTTCTGCACCTTGGATAGCCTCTCATACCCATGCAAGTTTCCTCTTGTGAGGATTCTTCTCCTGGGGTGGATCTGCAAGGTCTTTGGGTTCTTCTATTTCTCTATATTCATCTTGAGTTGCAACATTCATAGTTGTATCTTGAAATATGGGTGCGTTTGCTTCTTCAAGGTCTTCAATAGGTATTTTCCTGGATTTTTTATAAGCTAAGTCTTCGTCAAATGTTACGTCTCTACTCATGTTGATCTTCTTGAATCACAGCAAGTATATTCTATAATCTTTCAAGCTTTCACTATATCCCACAAATATACCCTTCTTTACTGAAGGATCTAACTTTGTCCTCTTTTCTTTTGAAATGTGTATGTACACTGGACAGCCAAATATGATGAGATGACTGAATTCTAGTTTCTTGTCGGAGAATACTTATTCATGTGTCTTTTTCTCAAGTACTCTATGCGTAGTATAGTTTCATACATGCAGATCTGTCCTAGCAGCTTCTTCCCATAGATGCATTACAATATATTGATCATGAAGAATTGCCCTTGCAACTTCCATAGTCATTATATTCTTCCTTTCTGTAACCCCATTTTCTTGTGGATTATATGGAGTAGTCAAATCCCTCTTAATCCTTGAATCTCTGCATATTCTTTGAATTCATTTGATGTGAATTCTTCGCCATTGTCTGATCAAAAGGTCTTGATTTTTTTTTCTGTGTGGTTCTTGATCAAGGCTTTGAATTCTTTGAAGTTGCTGAATACTTCATATTTATTTTTCAATAATTATATCCATGTCTTCCTAGAAAAATTATCAATCAAAGAAACATAATATACATACCCACTTAGTGAACTGGATGACATTGTACTGCATACATCGGAGTGGATGATTTCCAAGATTCCTTTTTCCTTGCTCTCGCTACTTGGAAATGTCTTCGTTGTGTTCTTTCCTTTGGCACATTCTTTGGAAACACCTTCATGTTTTGCCTATATTTCTTGAAGACCTTAAACAACTTTGCTTGCAAGTGGTAGTGCCCTATAGTGCACATGTGCAAGCCTTATGTGCCAAAGTTCATTTGTCTCTACTAAGTCATGGACCAAGGCTTGCTCCGGTTGGCCCTTTAGCTTGTATAAGCATCCCTCTTATTCTCCAATCACTACTGCATCATCTATAGTCTTTCCCTTTGGCTACATAAGGACTTGGACATATATAAATGAAACCCTTATGCCTTTTGCATCCAATGCAAATATGGAGAGGATATTCTTCTTTATTCTTGGTACAAACAAGACAACCTTCATCTTCATAGACTTTCCAAAGTCTAGCTTATAGGAGGATTCACCACTACCTTTTATTGGATACTGGTAGTCATCCCCAAGTTTTACTTTGTGGGGTGATTCATGTTCGAATAGTTTCACAAAATATTCCTTGAATATCGTCATGTGTTTAGAAGCCCCACTGTCTATAAGCCAATGATTTCTTCCATGTGTGACAATTCCCGTGAGGGAATAAATCAAAACATACTATTCATCAATTGAAAAATATTCACTTTCTTGCTTGACTCTCTTCTTGGGAGGATCATCATCCTCTGCAATGTGAGCATGATTTTTTCTTTTGTCCTTATTTTTGGGAGATTTACACTTATTTCTAGGAAAATAGCCGGCAAAGTGTCCTCTCTCATGACAAGTAAACCATCTTAGTTTAGATAGATCTTTGTTAGATCTTCTAGGGTTATCTTTCTGGTGAGAATGCTTACCTTTGGGATGATGATAGTCCCTTCTGGTTTTCTTGCTATGTACTATGAGAACTTGATATTCATTTCCCATACTTTCTTCTCAAGCTACTATTCCAGATTCTTCTTATGATCATTCCTTCCAGATTTTACTAAAAGTGCTTAACTTTCTTCTACCACAAATCCCTTGAATGAAATAGTCCCATGACCTAGGGAGACGAATCAAGATGGTCATTATAATTTCTGCATTCTCTACTTCTTCATCCACTGATTCAATTTGTTCTTTGATTTGAGAGACCCTTGAAAATATGACTATATGGTCTATGCATTCTGGATCTTCACATTCTTCAATTGATTTCTCAAAGTCATCTTCTGATTTATGCTCTTCCCATCAAATAGCTTGGTCATGGCATCAAACATCTCTTTACGTGTCTTTAGGGAGGACACCTGTGGTATGAGGTGATCCTTGCTTGAATCATAAATAATCCTCTTCACCTTGATCAATTTATTCTTGTGTAAGGCCTTATCCTAATATCCCTCTGGAACTGGAACCTCTTCATTGATGTAGGAGTCCAATTAATTTTCTTCAAGAACTAGTGAGATCCTATACTTCCATGCTCAGAAGTTATAATATCCCTCAAGCTTTTCATCAAGCTTGGTGTGATGAGACATCTTAACTGAGAACCTCAAATGGAAATACAAAATATTTAGATCTTACCAATTTGAGAAGATGAAAACTGGATGTGGAGTTGATCTTCTGCAGTGCTGGTTTTCTGGTTCCAAGGAAAATTACGGTTTGACTTTCCCAGAGTTCTACTCAACCAAAAACTTTGATCTTGGTCTCTAAACTTCGATTTTTAGGAGGAGAGTAAACCTATGTTGGGCTCACTCAAAAATTCCACTTTTGTGAAAAGCCCTAATTTCTCAATGTAGTGATAGGTCAAAAACTGAAAAAGCTCAGAATCATATTCTGCTTCGATAGAAAGATGTGCCCTTCAATGGAGAGTCGTCCTAGCCTCCTTTTGCTAATGGATTGTGGAGAGAGACCCAAAAAATAAGAATCCCTATCTTCTGCAGCTGCACAATGTCTTCTTCTCAGGTTAGCTCTGATACCATGTTAGATTTTTATCATTTAAGCAATACGATCTTAGGATCTTATCTGAGAGAATAACATGCACAACAATCAATCACAAGAGATAATAGACATAAATATTTTCCTCAAGGAAACCATAAAGGAGAAAACCCCACAACTTCCTCAGAGATAGAATGATCACCAATGGTAGCAGTAAAACCCAAAGGAAAAAAGATGATCTCCAATACTTGTTCTCTCTCTCACTTGAGTGAGCTTCTCCTCTCTCACCTATGCACTATAGCTGGGTGAGTGTGTGTATCAAATAGAGAGGATCACTCTCTAGTTATAGTATTTTCTCACTTGACAATTACTTACGAGGGCCAAATTATTTAGGAGAGTCTAATAACCCTAGTTCCCCACAACTGCGAGGACTTTTCCCCCTGATCAACGAGGATGGTTAACCTCTATGACTTTACATGACTTGATTACATTAATGATTCTCCCAATAGGAACATCGAAGACCAATGAAATACAATATATGAAATATACAAGTGAGTACATTCCGAAGTTACAAATACATCAACATAAGTTTCTTCAAAATCAATACCTTCCTCTTGGGGATATCGCTTACAAACCAATCTTGCTTTGTTCCTTATTACTTGTCCATATTTTTTGAACTTGTTTTTTAAAATCCATTTGGTTCCTACAATGTTCTTATCTTTAGGTCTTGGGACAAGTTCCCAGGTCTCAGTTTTCTCAATCTGATCTAGTTCTTCATTCATGGATTTGACCCATTCATCACTATTGATGGCTTCTGTAAAGTTCTTGGGTTCTACTATTGAGAGTAGGGCTTGTTCCACATATGGTAGTTGTCTTCTTGTTTTGACTCGAGCATTTTTATCACTCATGATCTGTGATTCTGGATGATCCTTTTGTACCCTTTTAGAAGGTGTTTTAGTTTCAATTCTAGGGAAGTCTTCATCATCTTCCTGTGTATCTTCCTTATCTTTGTCTTCTTCTTCATTATGAATTCTTTCGTCCTTTTACAAGTATTTTATTTCATCATCACATGTATTTTCAATACTGTCAATATTTTCTCTTTCCTTAGTTTTATATCATCTACTTTCACATCAACACTTTCTACAATTTTATGTAACCTTTTATTGTAACACCTATATGCCTTTTTGGTGGATGAGTATCCTAAAAAAATTCCTTCATCAGTCCTGGAGTCAAACTTTCCAAGGTTATCCTCATTTCTTTTGATGTAATAGTTACTTCCAAACACTTTAAAATATTTGACTGAGGCTAGTATTCCATACCACAATTCGTAGGGGGTCTTATCCTTATTCACTCTGAGTTGTCCTCTATTAAGTATGTAGATAGCTATGTATACAAATTCTCTCCAAAATGAATCTGATAGTTTTGCTTCATCGGGCATCATTCTAGCAGCTTCTTGGACTGTTCTATTTTTCCTTTCAACAACCCCATTCTAGTGAGGAGTTTGTGCAGCTGAAAATTGCCTCTTAATTCCATGACCTTCACATAACTCATTGAATTCATTGGAGGTAAATTCTCCCCCATTAGCTGATCTAAGACACTTGATTTTCAAACCCGACTCATTTCCAACCATTCCTTTGAATATTTTAAATTTTTCAAAAGCTTCTAATTTTTCTTTGAGGAATGCCACCCAGGTCATACTTGTGTAATCATCAATGAGCAACATGAAATAGCGATGTCCTTATACAATTTTAATTATAGTTGGTCCACATAGGTTTGTGTGTATTATTTTCAAAGGGTGTGAGGTCATATGTTCTTTTATTTTAAAACTCGCTTTGGTTTGCTTCCCATGTTGACAATGTTTACACACAGAGTTGAGAGGAACTACAATTTTTAGTAGATCTCTTACAACTTCCTTCACGATTATTTTGGAAATATTGTCAAAACCTATATTAATTTGTCACAGTGGTCAAGGAACTCAAAACATAGTCTCACAAAGAATTCAGACAAATATGCATAAAATTGGCAAAATGGTGCTGCAATGGAAGTAGCAACTCTGTATAATCAAATGAAAGAATGATGATACAATACAATGATCATGCCAGATGCATGAATGCCAAAACAATTCAAATTCCCAAGGAGGTCATTCGGGATGAATGAGTGAGTCTAGCTTAACTGAATGTAAGCCACAGTGAACACACCAGTTAACCACTGATCAAAACCCTAATTGACTCAACTAAGTCCTAACTAAAGTTGGAGTGCAATAAATGGCTTAGTCTAATTGAAAGTAGCTCAAACACATGTCATTCCAAGCTAACCAACAAGTGGTAGTGCATTAATCACCCCAATGAACCCTGATGAGGTTAACTAAAGTCTAACTGGCCATCAGAGGTGGTTGGAGGCACCCCTATTGACTCTAGTTCATTAAATATTAATTAAATAATCAATTTAATGAAAGGAGGTTCCTTCAGTGTTCTGTTCAATTGATTGTAACCATCAGTTAGCAATTAAGTGCATTTCTGACACTTAGATCACCCCCGGAGTGCTCCAGTTAGCCTCCCCGAATGAAGGAGAAGGCTTAGTTAGCCTCCTTGATTGAAGGTAGGAATGGGTGTGTTGATGCTGAAGTCATACAATGCTCCTCTAATGTCAATTAAGTCAATAAAACTTAGGATAGTTGTTTAACTAGGCCAAATTGACCAAAGTAAGTGTGTATGGTGGTAAATGTCTTCAACATCCCCCCTTAAGCTATACTTAGGAGAAGTAGAAAACATAAAGTGCATAAGAATGCTACAACCTTGGAAACAAAGGCCATAGGTCACCTTCTACAATACTGAAACTCAAACAATGCTAAAAACAAACTATGTAAGGAAAAGAGGGAAATCCCGGTGGGAAAAACCCCTCTTCAAGATGAACACTGAAAGTAGTCAGATCACCCTGATGAATGCACCCCCAACAGTGAATGGAGGTAAGTGAACTTGTTTTCTGAAAATCTCTTGGTCAAGATGTCTACAATCTACTCAGCAGTCAGGCAGTATTGCAGAATGATAGTCCTGTCATGCACTAACTCTCTGATGTAGTGCATGTGTATCTCTACATGCTTAGTCCTCTGCCTGGTAACTGGATCTGTGGATATATTACTAGCACTTTTATTGTCACAAAAGAGGATAGTGGACAAAGTACTACCAATATCAAACTCTGAAAGAATGTGTTGCAACCAAACAGCTTGTATGCAAGCATTTACCGCTCCTCGATACTCGGCCTCTGCAAAAGATAGTACTATGGAGACTTGATTTTTGCTAGACCAGCAAATGGGGCCACCACCAAACATGAAGACATATCTGGAAGTAGACTTCCAATCAATAGAATCACCTACCCAGTTGGAATCTATGTACCCAACCAACTCTAGATCATAGTTTGCAACATAGTGAATGTCGTAGGTTCTGGTTCCTTGAATGTACTGGAGGATCCTCTTTGCTACCTTCCAATGAATATCAAGGGGATGATACATGTATCTTGATACAACATTCATGGCATAATATATATCAGGCCTAGAATGATTCAAGTACAACAAGCTACCAATCAGTTGTCAATAAATAGTGCAGTCCATGGGAGGTGTGCTTTTTCCTTCTTCAAGGCTGATCCCTGAAAGGAAAGGGAATGGATCAGATATACATTCAGCCATGTTACACTTTACTAACAGTTCTGATATGTATTTGGACTCAGTGACCATTATCCCATAATAATTTTGCTCAATTTCGAGCCCCGAAAATTGTTTTAAGAGCCGCAAATCACTCATTTCAAATGCATTGTGGAAAGCAGTTTTGATGACTGAAATAGAAGCAAATGTGCTACCTATGATCAGTAAGTAATCAAAATATAAAACAATAATAATCAAATAACCATTGTATTCTATATATACACATTTGGATCTGATTTACACCTTTGGAAATTTTGCGAGAGAAGGAAGGCATCCATCTTGGAATACCACTCTCTTGGGGCCTGTTTTAACCCGTATAGTGACTTCTTTAGCTTGCAAACCAAAGATGGATCAGAAATGTAGCCCTCAGGCTTCTTCATGTATATCTTCTCATGAATATCTCCATGCATAAAATCTGACTTAACATCCATATGATGCACTTCGCACTGCTTAGATGCTGAAATTGCTAAAACTAGGCGGATGGAGTCCATTTTTGCAATCGGTGCAAATGTCTCATGGTTGTGCACACCTTCGACCTGGGAGAAACATTTTACTACGAGCATTGCCTTATATTTTCATATTCTTCCATCAACAAAAAACCTAGTCCAAAACACCCACTTTCATTGAACCAATTTCCTTCCCAGAGGAAGAGAAACTAGCTCCCAAGTAGTGTTTTTCAGAAGAGAATTCATGTCTTCGTCCATGGAAGCTTGGCATCTTGGATCCTTCCGAGCATGGTAGTAGGAATTAGGGTCTGAAATTATCATCAAATAACGATATTTGGAATTAAAATTATTAGGACAAGAGAGTGCAATACCTTCTCTTTGGAAATCAGACTGGGTTCTCCTTGGATCATTCGGATTTCCAATGTTATCTCCTGCGGAGGAGAGTGTCTGTTGGGCCCAAGTTGGGAGATGATTTTATACTTTAGGTTCTAATGTCAGCATCTGATTTTTTCTATACACTGATATCATAAATCAGAGGATCCAAATCAGGGTCATCACCACCAATTTCATCATCCAAATATTTAGTAGAATAGGAAGGAAATTCAACAGTTTTCTGCTTCACTATTTCCACCTCCTAAAGAGGCTCATCGAAATTGACACTCCTTTCAATGATGATCTGTTTTGATTTGATATCCAAAAGATTGAAACCTTTTGATTCATCAATATACCCAATAAATAGACGTTATATTCTTTGTGGTTGAAAATCCCTCCTTTTATCAAGTGGAATTCGGGCCCATGCAGTGGACCCAAATACCCACATATTCGACACATCCGGCTTGTGTCTGAAGTATGCTTAGAAAGGGGTATTCCCTTCCATGGATGAGTGTGGCACTCTATTTTGAATATATTCTGCAACATGCATGGATTCATCCCACAAATTTTCAACCAACTTATTTGATTCCAACATACATGTGGTCATCTCCTTGAGAGACCAATTCTTCCTCTCTGTTACAACGTTCTGCTGGGGAGTGTAGGGAACTGAATGTTGGAACTGAATACCTCTTTGGGAACATATATGCAGTAAATCATTACTAACATACTCCCCACCATTATCATTTCTCAATATCTTGATATTTTGTCCAGATGCTTTCTCAATCAAGGCCTTCAATTCAGTTATTTTTTCCAAGACTTCCGACTTCTTTTTGATAAAAAAGACCCTTGTGTATCTGGAAAAGTCATCAATGAAAGTCAGAATGTACCTTGATCCATTCATGGATGTGATAGGTATGGTACCACTGATGTCAAAATGTATCAGTACCAAGATCCATGATGCTTAGCTTTCCTTGCCCCAATCGAACTTATGCTCAGGGTGCTTTACAAAAACACAGCCCTTGCAAATTCCAGTGGTTGCTTTGATGACCGGGAGGCCTTCAACCATACAATTATTCTGTAATTGATGCAAGTATTTTAAGTTTAGATGGCTGAAACTCTCATTCCACAATCTACCAACTTCATTTCCATGAGTCAACAATGCGATGGGCTTTGCATCCACCATAAAATGGGAGAACTCATAGGATTTTGCATGATGGTTTGCAAGGCCTTTTGCTACAAGTTTTTTGGATTCAAGTTCTATGATCTCAACATCATTTGGGGTAAAGGAGACTCTCTTGGGAACTCCCATATGTGTCATTTGATAAACACTTATGAGGTTTGATGCAAGAGATGGTACATACAAAACATTGGAAAAATAACCATGCTCAAGATCTACAGTACCTTGTCCTTCAGATATGATTGTGGAGTGATCTCCCATGTGGATGGGAATGGATTTTCCAGTATACAAAGATGAGAAGGAGTCTCTTTCAGCCATCATGTGGTTTGAAGCTCTAGAATCTATCAAGAGTGATTTGGACTTCGAATTTATTTCCATGAGGACATGATCTCTTTCATGATGTGGTTCCCAATCTTGTTTATCTCTCCTCCGAAAGATTTCCAGAAGATTGATGTGATTTTTCTCAAGGAGAGAGGTAGCTTCGTCAAGTTTCTCTTTCATGCAGGTATGTTTAGGGTGGAATCCCTTTCCGCAGTATGAACAATTGACTTTTTTCTTTCCATGATTCCCTTTTCCTTTTTTCTTCTTTGAGCCAAAAGACTCTTAATGTTTCTGGTTTTCAACTTTAGGATTAGGATCTTTGAATTTGGTTTTTGGGTTCTTCTGCTGCTTTCGTTTATCCTTCAAATATTTGGGCCCCGAGACATGGACGGATTGATCATGGGAGGATCTGATGATCCCCATCTAGACAAGCTTATCATCTTCACTTCTTAGGGACTCAATGTTACAGAGAGAAATTCCTATGGCTTGGGGTACCACAACAGACAGCTTGACTCCAAAAATCAATATTTTCTACTATGCAATAGAAATTAAATGTCTAACACTAAAGGATAAGACCTTGTACCTTATTCTGGACGGTTGAATTAGATCCCCGTTGAGCTTTCCAACTTTAGCTTGAATTGATAAATTACTTCCTCAACAACAAGTAAACAAGACACGCATACTATATATCATGGTGTTAGATCTATTCTAGCATATATAATCAACAATGTATAATCATTTGAAATAATCCCATGGATAAAATATTCATTCAAACACACATTATTGGACAGGAAAAGATATTTCTATTAATATAAATCAGATATTACAATAGATACAACCTCTGACGGCACATCTGCGAACCAGAGAAACTAAATCCCCCACTTGGGCCTCCACCACCTCAATCCTCCATCTCTCGATAGCAAACTCATAAGCAAAAGGAAAGCTTGGGAAGAACACAAAAGTGCTCCAAGGGACAAAGGGATGCAAACTCAAGCATAAGTTCCGGTAACAATGGACTATAGTTTCTTTGCTCTCAACTATCTAATATGCCTTCAATGTACCATAGAGTTCCTTATATAGATTTTCAAAGGGGTAATGAAAGGTCGAATCCGAGCAATCTCAAGCCATAGGGAAGGCCAGGAGTCAAGTGAGTTGGATCCATGTTAAGGAAAACTCCAAAAGGATTTGGATTTTGTACACATCTCGATGTACACAGTTTTAGGGTTCAAACCCGCGCATATATGCTATTATATGTTTAAAAGTCGCGTGTATCATTTTTCACATGTTTTTAGGGATGGTCAAGGAAACATCAAAGGACAAAAAATGGTCCATGGGGTCTAAGGATTTTGCAGCAGGACAGGGGAAGGCCATACAAAGTGTGATTCACCTGGAGTGGTAAAATCAGCTATAACAGATGTCCCCTAATGTGTGAGGTCACAGGGGTCATACGATGGTAGAAATACATTATAAGTCCATCCCAGAAGTGGTGTGATGAAGGATCCCAAATGGAAGACCAGCCACCCAATCAACATAGTACAATAATACAACTCTGTACATAACTGCAAATACATATAGTAGTCCCGAATACATAAGAGTACAATGGCCATGAATAGGCATGATACAAGATATCACATAGGTGGTCATCGCCACATACAATATACATAGATCAGAATTTCCATGATGAAGATATACAAAGGACCATGATATCCATAATGGTTGAAGATATATAATAGATCAAGATCTCCATAATGGCTCGAAATGTCTAACATATATTGGAATCAAGTCACGAGAGATGAAATCTCATGAACAATGGCATGATCAAGGAGGTAACATATAAGAGATGCCACTAATCTTGAAATTTTTCTACACAAACCATATGAGTACATGTCCTACTATGTGAATAGATATGTCGAGGTTGAACATAGTATTCCATCATCTGATTACCGGTCATTGATGTATACCGTTAATAGATGCGAGATCACCCACCGATAATGAAAATGGGAATCAAGGTACTAGAGTGCAAACTAACAAGTGTGAATAAATGTGTTGAGGTCGAACACTTGAGAGGATCCATCGATCAGGGGACATTGATGCATTCCCAAAGATTGTTGATGGCGAGAGAACCTACCACTGATGATTGCAAGTCTCAAGGAACTGAAACTGACTCTAGATTCCAATCCCAGAATAAATGATCTGAAGTCGATGGGATGAAATCCGCTGGAAGGAGGAAATTAAGGCATCCTCCATCATCCAACATGAGGTACTCAGCAAAGTTGTATAATGTGGAAGGACTCGATCATAAGGTGCACGAACCAGTAACTGTACCGGGAATGGCCAACATGCAAAGCCAAGATAACTGAGGAATGGCCGACTCAGGCTTCAAATTCCTTTGAACAAGAACATAACGACATATGGTGATTGAATAGAGGTAGCATAGACTCAATATACAAACTGGGACATCTCTGCGAGACGGGGGGCATCGACAGAGGCTCCATAAGGACTGGAAGCTTAACCAGTCGGTGGATATAAAATCAGATAAATGAGTACAGCTCCTAAGGTCAAACTATAACCCAACCAATGGATGTGATATACAGTGCTCTGTTCGAAGGTGACACGACTTGACAGGTGCCACAGATAATATCTTTCCTTGTCCGGTTTTTTGGTTTTTTGATTTTTTTGGACTTTTTCAATTATTTAAAAAGCTTGAAAAAGAATAAAATTGATTTATAGTTACAAACTAGGAGGAGACGAGTGTCATAAGGGAAAAAAACTAGTTCCAAGTAGTGGAACATACCTATTCTCAATGCAAGGATACATGTGTAGGATATCGACACTCGGGGGAAAATCCCCTCCCGGTAAAAAGGGAAACAAGCTGTGAAGGATATAAAAAATGGCTCTGCATGGCTAGACATGAGACAAGATCGGGCTATATGGCTAAAACGCAATGTCAGGGGAGCCGGCATAAAGCTCAATAAGGTAGGAAAAGCTCATGACAATGCATTCACAACTTGACATAAGGGAGTCCTGAGGGAAATAGGCTAGCAAAAGATCAAGAGGAGTATGAGGCTCTTACGAAATGTCATGGTAGTACTATACAATGGACTCCCACACCCTAAAGGAGAAAACGTCAGCATGGGCACCAAATGCAAATAAGGTGCTAACTAGGCTACCCATGTAAGGTGAAGCTCTACCACTCATATCATGCCACTTCTAAAGCAGTAAGAAGGTTCCGTGACACAATAGAGTGGGTTCGTACCTAAGGTTATGATGAAATGGTCATAAGGTCATGCAAAATTCAAATGGTGATGAAACCTAACCTATATGCTAGTTTAGACATGATACCTGAGATCGGTACAAATAGGTCAATCCAATGGCTGAAACAACACTGAAAAGGGGCCTCTACATCATGAATTATGTCAAAAACGGTCCACAATGGTTAGAAAATGTCGAAACTATAGGAAATGGGGGTAAAAATTTTCAAATATTTGAAAATTTTCTATAAATAGTAAGCAATTCAAAATATTATAAAACATTTGAAACTTTTACCCATTTGAGCTCAGATTTTCCACAGTGAATTCCAGGAAATCCAGCAGGCGGAATCCATTACCATTTCTCCCAGGTATTAATCCATGCTCTTCTCTTTCATTTTGATGCAATTTTTATCAAATTCCATGGTCAATTAAGCTTTCTAGGCCAAACTAAAATGGGCGTTGTGGCCCACACAGAAATCAAGGGTTTTTCCACGTATAGGGCTGGATATACGTAGAAAATGCCCCCAAACCCACATACATACGTGGCTGTTTTGAAAAAAGTCGCATATGAGGCCGCGCATAAGGTTTTTTCAATAATCTAATGGGAAAATTTGCAATTTCTTGTGTGGGATGGTCCTAGAGTGGAGAGAGCGTGAACATGGTGAAGTACAGGAAGCAGTAAGGGCTGATCTAATTGCTCAACAAGCTCTACGTGCATGTGGACTCTACAAGTTTTGGTGTCTTGGTGGTTTGAGGGCCAAACCAAGACTATTATAGATGCTGGTAGATTACTGGGATCTAGACTCAGAGTCCTTCCAGATAGATGGGATGTCCCTCACTATAAAGGTGGAGGACATATACTTCATTACAGGGATTTCTATACGAGGGGAAGTAGTGAACCTTCATTCTCGTGGTGGGCCAGGAGGTGTCCTGACTATCGACGAGTACATTGCGGTTTACTGCTATCCAGACACAGAGAAGATGGGGAGTCAGGTCCCTACCAACGCTATATAGGTGCTGGGCCTAAAGGCCCGTATTATTGACATTGGGTAGGATAGTAGGCTTGAAATCACTCCACCAGGCTCGCGTCTTCTGATGTTCTATGCAGTAGAGTGCATGAGAACCACGATTTATGACTAGAGAACTACACTACTGAGCAACATGAAACATCAGCTCAATGAGTGTAACACAGGCAGAGCGCAGAACTTCAGGTTCAGCAGTATACTGAGCACGTTTTTCTTCGAGCGTGTTCTAGGATTGAGCCCCAGAGTGGACGTTCCTCTTCATGGGGTTCGAGATCCGTCCCAATGGCATTGGGTAGATGCAAAGCGTAGACTGGGGGGTGGTAGGGTGGCCAACCCATATCCAACTGTTTTCTTTCCATGGTGGAGATGACAGATAGTGGCCATTGATGACTACCCCTATGCGGGGATAGATTTTCGGGGGGACCCGGACATGCCGCTGCCACCAGGATTGGCATATGGTGATATCGGTAACGAATCTCGACCCTCTCTTTTTAAAAATTTTTGAGTTATTTAATTTTTTTGTGTTTTTTTATTATATGGAATCAAAAGACATATTTTTGCATGACAATACATAGTGACATCTACCATTTGTCTACAGATGTGGGACCACAGCGGCTAGAAGGCTTCCCTCGTCATAGACGGAGGGGAAGAGGAGATGATATCACGGGTGTGGATGCAGAGCGGGCGCTCCAGATCATTCATACCAATTTTGTGAGACTGACACACAAGGTTCCCATAGCGCAAGTCGAGGACTTGCCTCAGGCTATGCAGCGCCAGGTGGTGGGTGTACCATGCACATGGGTGTGATTATTTCAATGGCTAGCTAGAGCCGTAGTGACCTTCCATGATCACATCCCTCGTCCTCCTCCACAGGATTAGATACCTGGGAGTCTATACATTTTGTATTACCGTGTATTATATGTTGGTGGCTCAAGAGCCCCAATTTTGTATCATGACACTATGTACTATCACATTTTTGGATGTTTATATAATTTTTTTTATGGTGATCGGTTTATTTATTTACATGTGTAAAAATTGTGTTTGTGATGAATTTATTGTGAATGAAACAAATGCCAATCTAACACGTAGTTAGCATATGAGTCAGCAACTTGATTATTAATTCTTGGAATGTGTATATATGTTACATTGTCAAATTGTCATTCTAATAATCTCACACGTAAGAATCTTCTCAATAATGTCGGATCTCTAACATGGTACAAACCATTCAACTGTGACACTACTAACTCCAAATCAAGACGTACCTAAAGAGGGAGAAAACCATGTGAAATGGAATCCCGTAGAAGCTCAATAACGAAACTATATTCAGCAACATTGTTGGAAGATGGCTGCATACATACGCCTCCTGAAGATAGTACCTGACCCATAGGAGTATAAATCACCCAAGCAGTAGAGGCTGAGTGTTGAGTGTGACGGCTTGCACCATCCGTGAATCCTATGTAGGTTGAATATTCCATTGACATCTACCAAAAGAAATGAAAATTAATCACAAACCCGATCACGATAAGAAAAATACCTAACTATGCAAAACTGTACACTAATATACAATAAGCAGCCTTGGATGAAAATCATGCATAATACTTCTTGAGATAGAGCCCATTTCTAGGCACTGCCAAGGCCATTCCTTCATAATCCACTAACTCATAATCACCCTTCTCTAACACGCGTTTGACCACGTAAGGACCCTGCCACATAGGATTAAATTTCCCTGCCCCCAAGGGTTCTTTTGGTTGATCCCAGAAAAGGAACAAGTCTCCCTCACTAAACCTCCTTGGACGGATAGACTTATCATACTAGACCTTTACACGACATTTATTGACTTCTAGAGCCACCAAGGCATCTCGACACTACTCATCAAGTTTCTCAAGGTGGACCAAACGCTCCTCCAATGGTGAAGTGTCTGGTAAGATTTCTACAGCTAGCTTCAAAGAAGGAATCTCACATTCAACCGGAAATATCAGCTCCACTCCATGTACAAGTTGATATGGAGAAAAATCGGTGGCAGTGTTAACAGCGGTTCGATATGCCCACAAAGCAGGATATAACATGATATGCCAATTATTCTTGCTTTGTGCGATGGTTCATTGGAGAATGGATTTGGGTGATTTATTCACTACTTCTACTTTTCGATTCACTTGAGGGTAGTAAGAGGAGGAATTCTCTTGCTTGTACCCTAACTTTGATGCCAACTCTTCCATCATACGGTTCTAAAAGTGCGAGCCATGGTCAGTGACAAGCTCTTTCGAAATCCCGAACCAAGTAATAATTTGGTTGAATACGAAGTGGGCAGATGTCCCACCATCAAATTTTATTGTAGGCATAGCCTCAACCCATTTCGTGAAGTAATCAATAGCCACTATAATGTGATGGTGCCCCCCAGCCGAAGCTGGGTTGAAATTGATAAAATCGAGCCCCCACTTAGTGAAGGGATCGACGGTGATAATGGGATGTAACGGGGCAGGTTTCAAGTGCATATTACATGTGAACACCTGGCAAGGGTGGCACCTCTTGACCACATCAAAACAATCCTTAAAGATCGACGGCCATAAATAACCCGCTCTTAAGATCTTTTGAGCTGTAGAAAGCCCAGATAAATGACTACCACACGCCCCTCTGTGGAAATCATTTAGCACTTCCTCAGCCTCTTCATGAGTGAAACAATGTCATAAAATGGAATCTACCCCATGGCGGTACAAAGTGTTATCCACTATGAGGTAGTTCTTAGAGATGTGATGTAATCGTCGTCGTTCATCTCACGAGAGGTGAGTAGGGGTCTTCAATGTTTGTAAATATATTATGATATCCCCATACCATGGGTCTAAATTTGAGATTAAGAAGATGTGTTCATCAACAAACATATCTTCAAAAACCAACTCCTCAGCCTCGCTCGGGAAATATGATATAAGCTCTGCAAAAATTAAAGACTTCTTCAATTTTGCCGAAACAAACTCAATTGCAAAATGACAATCTATTTATTATATTTTCCCCCAATCATCCTTCGAGTGAGGATGAATTGAAACGGATTGACATGGGCTACAACCAAGGTCTGGTGAAGGAGAATATAATGTCTCAACTGCTGAACCACATGTACTGTAGCTAAAGCAAGCTTCTTGACATGAGAATAACAAATCTCTGTGTCAATAAGGTTCCGAATCAGATAGTATATAACATGCTCTTGGAGCTCCTCATCCTCTTGAACCAAAACCATACCAATCATATCCATGGATGTCGCGACATAAAGTAGGAAATCATGGCTATAGTCCAGGGGACTAATCACCGAGGCTAATGCTAGGGCTCGCTTGAGTGCATCAAAGGACTCCTGGGCTCACTCATCCCAACAAAAAGGGGTGTCCTTCTTCAATAGACACATGAATCCTCTAGTCAAATTGGAAAAGTTGACAACAAATCTTTGTAAGAAGTTTGCCATGCCTTGCAAACATTGAAGATGACGAATATTCCTCGGGGAAGACAATTGAAGTATTTCCTCAACCTTCAAAGGGTCGATTTAATCCTAACAAACGACCTGACTTCACACAAAAGATGCACTTATGAGGATTTAATCTAACCAAATAGTGCCATCATCTTTTGAATACCAATCTCAAGTGGTAGGAATGACGCATTCTCATATGAGAATGAGCAGCAAGGTCATCCAAAAATACTTCAATAATTGACTTGAGATCGTGGAAGATCAAGGTCTATGCCCACTGAAATGTAGATCCGATGTTTTTAAGGCCGAAAGGCATTTTCTAATATGAAAAAGTTCCCCAAGGACAAATAAATGCAGTCTTATTTTGGTCCTCAGGTTTAATCTGTACCTGATTATATCCGGAAAAGCTGTCCATAAAGGAAAAAACCTCACTACCCACACACTCATCCAAAATCTGATCAATAAATGGTGTGGGGAAATTGTCCTTAGAACAGGCATGATTCAAATCATGGAAATCAGTACATATGTAGATCGCTCCATGCTTTTTATCTACTGGAACGGGGTTTGAAACCCAATTTGTTAAGGGAATGGGATAGATGAAACTGGATTTCAACAGTTTCTCTATCTCTACCTTAATCGTGAGTGCTTTCCTAGGATTCACCACCCACAAGCGTTGTCAAATAGGCTTCGCATTGGGATAAGTATTAATCTCGTGTTTGACAATACGAGGGTTGATACCTAGCATTCCTTCGTATGACCAAGCAAAAATATCACAGAATTATTTAAATAGCTCGGTGTATTCTAGAATCTCAGCATGGGAACATTCCGCCCCAATATAGACATTTTCTATTCTGCCAGGATCACAAGAGATGTTGATAGGAATCATTGAAGATATGTTAGCCATGTTTCCATCAGCCATTTGACTAGGAGAGATTAATGGAGCCATAGGAATACCAACTCTCTCACTAAGAACCGCCCTAAAATCCTCACGCTCCAAGCGGTCAAGCTCGGAAAGAAAGTACGATCTATGATGGAGTTCTTCCCATGGTGACTCAACTCCCAACATAGTCTCAATAATCACTTCATCTAAAGGGAAAACCATATCAAGGTAGTCATGTGCGTGAGAATACTGTACTACCCATGCTGGCAGCACATAAGGGTCCTCCTCCTTCGTCTGCGAAGAGGAAGGACTAGGCTCTGCAACACACTTGAGATTAGCTTGATAGGCTATCATAGTTGCAGGCAATGGCACATCTGTCACGATGGGCTCACTTGGAGTACTCGGTGTAGGAAGAATCCAAGGATATTCCATATGATTCATGTGAAAAGACACCGATCTCATAGATGTTGAAGCCTCACCGGAAGTAGACCCTATCATAAGGATCGGTACAGGACAACAAAAGCTTCCCATGAGGGATGGATACATGCCTACACCCACACTCCCAGTTGCCGGCTGAGAGTGTTCAACGATCAGGATCGAAGCTCCCGAAGATGTAGTAATAGACGGATTCTTGAATGTCGTTTGATCAATCGTTACAATCTTCCCATTATGTGGAAAGCATACAACGCGGAACAGGGAAAAAGCAATGGCTTGCATACTGTACATCCAATTCTTACCCAGCAAGATATTGTAGTCAAGGGGCGCATCAACCACCTCAACCTCTATCGCAATGGTCTTCCCTCCCAAATGGACTTTAAGGGAACGAAGGATGCCGTGCAGTCTAAAAGATCTCCCATCGAACGCAGTTAACATGGTCACTGATTTAGATAGCTCAGGGGAACCCAGACCTTTCTAACATGATAAAGACATCACAAAAGCGGCAGTGCCTTCTTCAATCACAGTGCGCTTGACGGTCATATTAAGACATTCTACGTGAATCAAAAGAGACACATAGTAAGGAAAGCGAGGCTGAAGTCCTGCGGTTTCAAATTTAATTACCGAGGAAGAATCATCATCATTCACACTAAGGGTAGAAAGCAACATCTTCCTTTGCAAAGGACAACTCTGAAGCACTTCCAATGCGGACATCGCACAAGGATTATGGCCCAAATCCTAGACAACTAAATAGTTCTGGGCGTCTTGGGCATTTGGATTATTCCCCGAACGCTTAAGAACTCCCTTAGGAATGCGAGGTGCAGCTTCAGGTTTATCCATAGGTTTCTCAATACGCAAAGGGGACCCTAGTGGATCAGGCTCTTTTCCTGGGCTGGGTTGTGACGAACCATAATCTTTCGCATGGGTCACAACTTTCGCAGCATGTACCATGTTAATGCAACCACGACCACTACCCTCTGGTGGATCCTGATCACCACCACACCAGTCATGGGACCTCGAGTTCATATTTTGAGGTAAAGGGTTAGTTAGCACAGCTGGGCATTTTGCCAAGAATCTTGAGGCTTCATCAATACAAGGGCACAAGTAAGTGAGGTGATCGTCCTTACATAACTTGCAAGGGAACTTAACCTTATGTTTAGATTGCTTGTCCTCGCAAACATTATGGCCGTTCTTGTCATTACTATTAGCATTCTCATTCTTATTCCCACCCTTACGATTATTCTTACCCTTTTTTCTATTCCGTTCGGGCTACTCGTTACCCTTTTGGTCCTACGATTGCACTGAAAGTACACTCACTGTTTGGGTGGGTTGAGACGAAGCCGTAGCTTGTCCCGAATAATATTGGTTGATTGACAATTAACTAACTTGTTTTGCAACCAAATCCACAGGTTTCGCACTTGCAAAACCAACAATGCCATCGGCATGTGGTCTAGGTTTAAATTTGGGATCGAAACTAGAACACGGAGCATTGGGAATAATCTCATATAACAAAATGGATTGAGCATAAATCAAGTCCAATTCCTGCGCCCTAAAAATCACTTGTTCCTCATTCTGCACTCTGGATGTAGAAACATCCTTCGCTATATATGGCAATAACGACTTGAGGAACCACTCGAGGGGGAACTCTGGCGGTATAAAGGTTTTAATTAACCTCTTCTGTCTATGCCACTCTTGAATATGATTTGAGATATGTGTGGATTTATCTTGCCAAAATGTCGACAAGAGTTCAGTACCAATGTCATAACACACTGGTAGCTGGAAGTGGTTAAGAAAATTCATTGCAAGGTCGTCGAACAAAGCGAATGCTCCCCTAGGAAGCTCTATATACCATTTCAGGGCAGGCCCTGTAAGGATGCATTGAAATAGACGTAAACGGATGGAATCTTGATGTAAGGAATTCGAAGAGCACCATAGGTGAAAGGTAGTGATGTGTTTTCTCAGATCCTCTCCCGGTTTGCCCTCGAACTTAGGTATGTCCGAGGGAAGCTTAGTAGGGACAGCCGGCCAAGCCGGGTCATGAGCTATAGGATCATTCATCAATCTCAACAAGTCAGGAAGATTCAACATCATGAGGAAAGGGAGCAGGGATGATGAGGTCGATGGACTGCTCCCTAATAGGTCTGATTCGTATAGGTTTGATTACCACCATGGCCTTGGCCATAGTTCCCTCCTCCCATATGACCCGTATAGGGTGGCATGAAAGCACCATAGTGTGGTCAACATTGACTATTAGGACCTACAAATCCATAATTAGGAGAGTAAGCAGGTTGTTGATACCCACCCCCATAAGGTGAAGAACCCTGTCCATACTACGTCCCATAATAGGGCCCATAAGTCATCGCATGAGATATCCCATGAGACACTCCGTAAGTAGGAACATACATTCCGGGAGTAGGAATATACATTTTGGAAGTAGGAATGTGACCTCTAGAAGTATGAGCATGACCTCCCAAAACAACGGGCGGTACATGATCTGAGACACAACAGGTCTAGTAACCGCAGTACGGACATGACTCATAGAAACGTTTCGGCCCGAAGGACCATGTGAATAAGGTGGAGGGTGAACATTTGAAGAAGTAGGGATAGAGGATAGAGGTACCTAAGTAATAATGTACGTACCATTCCCTATAGTCACTCATCTCAGGCATGGTATCCTAATAGGGTCACTAACCCTAGACCTAGGAGGAATATGTGATGTAACTTCCACCACCGGGATGGAAGGTGCAATGTGACTAGTGCTCCCAAACCTCTCCACATGGTAAGGAATGAGAGTGCCCCTAGGCATATTGTTAGTCTCGAAGTCATATTCGACATGGAATTCCAAATCATGCGTAGGAAAATCAGACATACCATAACTACCATAGCTAGTGCTTGCGAGTTCAAAATGAGTCTCGGCATCCTCCGGCATTCCATACCGGTAATGCATCAATGGGGAATCAACCCTAGAGTGAGTAGGTCTATCATGAAAGGTTCCTATATCAGAAATCACAGGACTTAACTCAGCTAATTCGGGTGAAGGATCGTAGGTAGGAGTAAACTCCCCATCATCTACACAAACGGGAGAAGGTGGTTCAGGAATACTTTCCATATGGTCTCCCATGGTGTGTGAATCAATGTGCAAAGTAGTCCACTTGGAATATCTAGGTCTCTCACCCAAAGGAGGAGGAGAAGTAGAATGTGAAATTCCTTCTAAACGATGAGAATGGCAAGGAGCCACACCTGAATCCACAATGACTCAAAAAATAGAAAAGACTCTCTATTTACGCAAACCCTAGGCAAGCTATTGTGCACAAAGAAATCACTAATAAAATATAAATCCAAATGCAAGCAATCAAGGGAAGGATAAGTGAGCTCCCGAATGAAGTAGGTATGTGTCTCCTAGGAGAGGCTTGAGACTCCCATACACAACAAGCGAAGGTACGTAACCAATTATTGTTTCCCTCAGCTTCAATGCATAAAGCGACTATGATGTTCGCCCCCAACCTGGCCGAGACACCCACATAATAACCCCTACAAAGTACCCCCTCGATATCCCAGGTAAGGCCACTAAGGTCACCTCAATATAATCAATGCTCAGGTAGACAGTCGCAAGCGGGATTGACCGTATGGGCAGGGTAGCAAAGCCCGAAACTCTCGAAAGAGCCCCCATATACGAATATAATCTTGAAAATATCTCTAGTGCTACTCAATTATGACTAGGGGTCATCCCAATCAATAACCACTCACACTGCCTCGTGCTTAACTCCCTTTTGAGAGAAGGATCCTAAAAAACACTAGGTATACCAAGGATTTCACACACTCACTTGGACAAACACATAGATGTTGTTGTTTAGTGGTCTTGGAGAATTTACTCACAATGAACTATTCCATGAAGGCTAAAACCTAAGCTTGTTGGTGCACCCTAGAAAAGAAAAGAGTGTAATTCATTTTAATTTAGCATTGTTTTTAATTGGCTTTATTACTCAAAATAGGGATATGGCTGTACAACTAATGGTGTTATGACACAACATGAATTAAAATGCACACCTAACAATCAACGCAAATGCATTGTGTCCATGATAATAGGGTATGCTACTATGTGAAATGCACAATTTTTTTTCAAATGATGAATGCAACCTTTCCTATATGAAATCCTAACTAATACTCCAAAGCAAATCTAGTGCAAGTACAATGCAAAATGCAAAATGCAATGCATGATGATAAGCAAATGTTTTTGAATTTTTTGAAATAAAATGAGATAGAAAAAGAAGAAGAATGATTCTATGACCCCTAGACTCTACAAGCACACTCAAAAAGCACTAAAGCAAAGCAGTAAGGTAAAATAACTCTAATGCACTAATCCCAAACAAAAAATCGAAAATTCCATGACAAGAACCTTCTTAAAAAAAAAATTTAGCCTAAAAAAAACGTCTCTGGTCAGAAACAGAGGTATAAACAGACTCAGGTAGTGCCAAAGGAGACTTAACAATCATCAAACTTCACCCAGCAACCAATTAACTTCCCCCAAAAGGAAAAACTAAGGGAATACATGACTGTTCGTAGTAAAACTGCATGTATACGCGGAAATCACAGAGAAACCCGCGTGTATACGTGACTATGAGTTAAAAACTCGCATACAAGAAGAAAGGTGCATAAAATCAAGGCAAGCAGACAAGCTGAGATAAAATTCACACCAAGCAGACACTACCAGGCATACATGCCCCCACAACGGACATAGAAACAAGAGAGAAAGAGCAATTCAAATTCATTGAATGTTGATAGAACAACCCATAAAGGACAACTACTAGGAACTCCCTAGTGGGGTCGCCAATTCTGTTACGAAGAGAAATTCCTATGGCTTGGGGTACCACAATAGATAGCTTGACTCCATAAATCAATCTTTTCCAATATGCAATAGAAATTAAATGTCTAACACTAAAGGATCAAACCTCATACCTTATTCCAGATGGTTGAAGTAGATCCCCGTTGAGCTTTCCAACTTTGTCTTGAATTGATAAATTACTTCCTCAACAACAAGTAAACAAGACAAGCATACTATATATCATGGTGTTAGATCTATTCTAGCATATATAATCAACAATGTATAATCATTTGAAATAATCCCATGGATAAAATATTCATTCAAACACATATTATTGGACAGGAAAAGATAGTTCTATTAATATAAATCAGAGATTACAATAGATACAACCTCTGACGGCACATCTGCAAACCGAAGAAACTAAATCCCCCACTTGGGCCTCCACCACCTCAATCCTCCATCTCTCGATAGCAAGCTCACAAGCAAAAGACAAGCTTGGGAAGAACACAAAAGTGCTCCAAGGGACAAAGGGATGCAGACTCAAGCATTAGTTACGCCAACAATGGACTATAGTTTCTTTTCTCTCAATTCTCTCATATTCCTTCAATGTACCATAGAGTTCCTTATATAGCTTTTCAAAGGGGCAATGAAAGGTCGAATCTGAGTGATCTCAAGGCATAGGGAAGGCCAGGAGTCAAGTGAGTCAGATCCATGTCAAGGAAAAATCCAAAAGGATTTGGATTTTGTACACATTCCGATGTACGCAGTTTTAGGGGTCAAACCTGCGTATATATGCGATTATAGGTTTAAAAGTCGCTTGTATAATTTTTCACATGTTTTTAGGGATGGTCAAGGAAACATCAAAGGACAAAAAATGGTCCACGAGGTCTAAGGAGTCTGAAACGAGATAGGGGAAGGCCATGCAAAGTGTGATTCACCTGGAGTGGTAAAATCAGCTATAACACTCAATGAAGGCATTGAGTGAAGGCATCTTCCATCCAAGGGTAGTGATATTTCCCGCACGGAATGTAGAGATAAACACCGAATAATTGTCTCCATGTTTGGAGAGTATGGTGAGGATGAGCTGATGATCCTCCTTCTCCACCTTACATTTGCAATATTCTGTATCATATTTTTGGAGTAGTGTAAAAAGATTCTTATCTCCCTTCGTCTTATTACTTGATGAATTCTTCTTGTATTCAGAAACCCTTCTTTCAGTTTTGCAATTTAAGGCTTTGTGACCAAAATTATTACAAGAAAAATAGTGACCTAAAAAGATATGTAGATATCTATTTGGTCTCTGGGGTGCTATATTATTTCTATTTTTATCTTGAGAATTTAAGCCTGGTTTCTTGTTTCTTTCCTTTTTAGCTGGAGTCTTTAGTATTTTAGCATAGATTTTCTTACTTCCTTCTTGATTTGTGACAGAAAAAATCTCTTGATTCTTCTCTTTAATGAACCCCAAACCAAACATATCACTTAATGGTCTTTGGCTACTCAAAATGCCATCTAGAATCCTTGAGTTATTCTCACACTTTGACTTGATATATTCTTCATCAAGCTTTCTCTTGAATTGCATGATTTCTTCTGCAAGATTTTCAGACTCTTGTATTCTCGTTTTGAGTTGTAGATTTAGGTCCTCCTCAACCTTTTTGGCATCTAGAAGTTTAGCTCCCAACTGACTGATGATAAGATTTGACTATCTATTCTTTTTCCTACATTTCTCAAGCTCTTCAAGGGAACTAACAAGTTCATCTCTTAGGTCTACTTCTCCTTCTATATCTGAGTCGCTATTTGAGGCTTGAGTATCTAGAACCATAAATAAAACTCCAGTCTCTTCAACTTCACTTCCATTTGAATCTTCATTGTCTTCTATGGTGTACATAAGTTTCCTTTTCTCATAGGATTTTTTCTTGTTTCATGGTTTACCTTTTTTGAACTTCAAGGTTTCCTTATCTTCATTCTCATCTTGTTTAGTGTAGGTGAATTTAGTGGCAAAATGTAAAATCCTTCCACAATTTAAAAACTTTAATGGTAACTTACCCTTGTATTTTCCAGTCCCTCTCTCAAGTTTATTAATGAAAATACCTTCCACATCAATTGCATTTTTTTATTGATCTTTTAAGGAGGCTTTAAAGGATACTTCTTTTCTTGAAGATCCATTTTGACATGTTCTCATCTCATATGCAATGAGAATTCCATGTAACTCATCCATTTTTACGTTTTTAATATCATCTCATTATTCTAAGGTAGATACCTTTGGGGAATATCTCATTGGTAATGTTCTTAGTACATTGCTTACCACTTATTTTTCTTTTAATTTTCCTCCAAGCCCTCTAATCGCATTAACAACTTCATCTACATGAAGAAGGTATTCACCAATATTCTCGTCTTCTTTCATTGTAAGATTTTCAAATTTACCTTTAGACATTTGAAGTTTGGATTCTTTGACTTTTGATTCTCCATCATAGATAATTTTCAACTTGTCCCAAGCTTGTTTGGTAGATGTGCATTGCCTAACTTTAGTAAAAAATGAATTTGTTAAACCTTTTAAGATTGTGTTTAGGGATTTGGCATTACCTTCATATTCACCTAGTTCAACTATGTCTGTAGGGTATTGGTTTCCTATTTTAAGCTCCTTTTCTGTTGCTACCCAATCCTTCCATCCCAAGGACATCAGATGACACCTCATTCTTACAGTCCAGTAAGAATAATTTTCTGTCATAAATAGTAGAGGTTTGTTAGTGGCCAATCCTTCTTGTTGATCCATTGTGTTTTTGAATGGGATCCTTATTGTTGATACCAATTGCTGGTTTATCCCACAATACTGAGAAGGGGGCATGAATCAATATTGACTCTTAAAAAAATAAAACACACAATATTCAAAATTAAAACACAGTTTTTATTGTGAAAACCTCAAAGATAAAACCACCAACACAAACTCATTGATAAGATATATTTTACAAAATTGTTTATCTGCTACTATAGAAAGGATGCAAAACACCCCCTAGGTTTTTCCTGCAACTACAGACTAGGATTCTACAAAACCCCTATGATTTTCTGCCTGCTTCAACATACAAGGATGCTATGACACCTTGTTTTCTAGCTATGACTGGAAGGATGATTAAACCCCCTACAGACCTGTGGCCTACCCAAGCACCACCCTGCCACCCTGATCTGATTTTCTCAGTATTTTTCAACAGCTGTAAACTAATCAATTTGGACTATATCAAGCTTACTAACAGAGACACGTAATCTTTACACATTCATTTACTTAAATACCCTATACCTATTTTGTATCAACACAACTCTCCATAGTTGTGCTCTTTCGTTTTGGATCGTGACTATTTATTTATAGACACAACCAATCATCATCTACTCGTTCAACCATTGCATCACTTCAGCAAAGGCAATGTTTCATTCTTCCCATAGTTCAAAATTCATTTTCGTTGCCATGTTTATCATTTGTTGGTGCATCCATAATATTCTTCACTAGATACAATCCAGGCAATTGATGTTTTTTCTTGATTTATTCAGACCATTGATCTATTCTACATATTTCCTTTTTTAAATTGTATTTCTACACCAAGTTTATATTTCAATGATTCCCCACCGTTGATCTTCATCAGGATTCTTCTTGAGTATCGATCTCCAAATTTCATGATGCAGGATGCAGGATGTCGACTATCTGTTTTTGCCTTTCCGCAAACTCCTTTCTGCACTGCATAATGCGAAAGTCAGTTTTCCACTGTTGATATTCATTAGGATTCTTCTTGATCATTGATATGCAGATTGTGGGATGCGAGATGCAGGATGCGATATTCCCTCAAATCATATCTTGACTTTCCACAAGCTCCTTTCAGCAATCTTCTTTCCGCAATATTTCTTCCACACCGTCGATCTCTGGCGAAGTCTTTCCTTACCATCAATCTTCCATATTGCAGGTTGCTGATTGCATGTTCATAAAATATTTAAAGGTTACTTCCACAATTCCCTTTTCGCATTTTTTCTTCTGTACCGACAATCTCTTTAACAAAACTAATCTCAGCCATCCAAAATTTATCTTTTATGGAACTTTGGATTTTCCATCTAACTATTGGAATTAATACTTAATCATTGGATCTATTGTAGGACTAATATAAGCCATCCAATATTGATTTTTGCGGAAGTGCATCCTTCCACCTATATTTTGCGAAATTGATTCTCATTCACTGGATCTATGGTGGCACTAACCTCTATTGTCCAATCTTAATCCTTCGTAGAAATTTATCACTTTGTACGTGTTTAACCTCTGCGCTAGTTTATTAAGAAACAACATTGGATGATCGATCTCAATCGTTCAACTTTCTATAGGTTTATTCATTTGTCATTCACCCTGCAACATGTAGCAGGGTTATTCCTTTGTTATTCTGGATACCTGCAACCTTCATTCTACCACCATATCTATGACTTTTGATAATTGATTCGACATCAACAACAACTAATTTACTTAGCACATTCATTAGCTTTATCTTGGAATTTTTTCACCATGAAGCGTTCAACCTGGGAATCCTGCACTTCTCCTAATGTCATGGTAGAGAAGTCCCTTGTGTTTGTTGCGATGGTGCAAGACCCCCCTGTTTCATCTGTTGACATAGTACACGACGACACAATTTCAATTGTGGTTGTGGTTGGTTTGGTATGCACGCTGAGGAATGAAATATTAGGAATGCACACTGAGGAATGCAAGATTAGGAATTCACACTGAGGAATGCATGCTGAGGAATGCAAGCTTACGAATCCACACTGAGTAGTGCACGCAAAAGATTTTTTTTAATTGATTTCACGTATATTGGTTTTTTTCCCAAATTTAGTTATCATTGGGTTAGGACATCAATGTCCCTATATCATATGAAATATAGACTTTTCATAAAATATATAAACTTATCCTAGCCACAATTGAGTTAAGAAATCAACTTAGTATTATTGTTATTTATTGCATATGAATTTGTTTCTTGATGCAAGCTTATTCTTTTAAATATTTAATTTTAGTCATTTTGTTATTCTTGCTACAATGTGGAAAATAAATTATATTAATGTTAAAGATGATCAAAAGTGATCACTGGAACTGCCAATGACATCATGTAGAAAACCTTAATGGAGCGCCTTAAGCAACTCCAGGCTATTGACATTAAAATCCAAATTATCTAGATAAAAGATGTTATCGACTCATACATTTGTTAGAATATGAAGTTATCAAAACCACCGATCAATCACTATAAAGATCCTGAAACCTATCTCAGTTATCATCTAGAGTACAGATTATAACCATTAAGGTATCCTTTGTAATCTTCATTCATAGTTGGTTTATAGAGATTGAAAGAGAATTTGTATGTGATTCCCTCCCATGTGATCTTGTGGGGATGAATTACAAGATTATTAGTTAGTATATTGACTTTGTTGCTGATAGATTGCTGGTGAGTATGCTCCTAGGTTTTATATTTTGTACTAATGAAAATCATTACATTCTTATGATTCATCTGTTGATTCAGTAGTACTATTGTGGGGTTGGTCAGGGCTTGATTTGTAAATTATTTTTGTGATGCATTCAGGTTGCCTTGTGTTGTGCTAAAGTTTTTCATGTTCTACAGAGTTGTCTTTTCCAAGGGACAAAATTCAAATGTAGGGGTTAGATACCCAATGGGTAGAGGACAACAAGGAGAATCCATCAAGATCACTTTCATATTCTTTAGCTTCTTTCTCTCTCCTTGGCGGGCATTT
Organism: Pseudotsuga menziesii; assembly: GCA_001517045.1. NCBI lineage: Eukaryota > Viridiplantae > Streptophyta > Pinopsida > Pinales > Pinaceae > Pseudotsuga > Pseudotsuga menziesii. The sequence goes on along the minus strand of LPNX010463750.1, from coordinate 333,434 downwards.
TTCTGGAGCAGTGTAAATATGGCTGAGAGGCACTTTTTGCATATTGATATCTTCTTCTCGGAATACTTTTTGGTCAGGCTAATTATATGGTTGGATGCACCATACACCACTCTAGAGATCCACACTATTGGAATATTGTTATCATAATCCAATGAGATATGGAGGGCATTTCCCTAAGGCCAATTAGGCATATTTTATAAATAATTCCATACTTGGACATTTGTTTGTCTTCTCCTAGGCTTGGTATAATTTCCCTAAGCCACAATTGTGGCAGGTCCGTAAATTCTTCTTCAAGGTCTCTGTTGACAAACTGAGACCATGGTTGAGTAGAGAAAAAGCATCCTACAATATCCACATGTGGTGTGGGAATTTTTATTCAACACACAATTTGTGGCAGGCATCCTCTTAAGGCTAATTGGACAAATTTTAGCATACAATGATTTTCAGTAATTTGTTGTATTTCTCCAGAAATGATGTCATAATGCAACAATGATTTCATCTTCATGCCACATCATCATCTATGGCATTCCATGCCATTCCGGAATCATCCTTAGTCTTGGCATCAATGTTAATGAGGGAATCACTTAGCCCGTTTACAACACTTAGCCATTTTTCCTTTGTCTTTAGTATGCAAAATAAGAATTTTCTTCTATTTTGGCAAGTTGATATTTTCCTTATCTGATCAAATTAAGAAAAACCAAGAGAATGGCTAGATATCCATTTCAACAATTTACAAAAAAATATCATCTGATGAATTTTATTATCAAAGGAAAACCCCCTTGCGGGCATTTTCATATGGTCTCTCAAACTCTTTGTATAACACTTAATCAGTTCTCTTCAAACCCTAGGTCACCAAGGTGATTTCATTTTTCCTTCAAACTTGGCAAGTGATATGCCCAATGGGTAGAGGCCAACAAGGTGAATCCATCAAGTCCAGTTTCATATTTTGGAGCTTCTTTCTCTCTCCTCAATGGGAATTTTTTTGGAGTAGTGTAAATATGGTTGAGAGGGACTTTTGATAGATTGATATCTTCTTCCCGAAATGCTTTTCGGTTAGGATAATGATATGGTTGGATTCACCATACAAAAATCTAGAGATCTAGACTCTCAGAATATTTTTATCATCATCCTATGAGTTATGTTCGGCATTTCCCTAAGGCCAGTTAAACATATTTTACCAATAATTCCATACTTGGACAATTTTTTACCTTCTCCTAGGCTTGGTCTAATATCCCTAAACCACAGTTGTGGTAGGTCCATAAATTCTTCTTCAAGGTCTCTTTGGACAAACTGAGACCATGGTTGAGTAGAAAAAACATTAGCCTACTATATCCCCATCTGTTGTAGGAATTTTCTTCAATAAACCATTTGTGGCGAGCATCCTCTTAAGGCTACTTGGACCAATTTTCCCATACTTAGCCAATTTCCCGATTTTCACTAATTTTCTGTATTTCTCCATAATGATGTCATAATGAAACAATGATTCCATATTCATGCCACATCATCATATATGCCATACCATGCCATTCCGACATCATCCTTAGTGCAGTCATAAACCTTAATGCAGGAATCACTTAGCCCCTTTACAACACTTGGCCATTTTTTATTTGTCTTTAGCATGAAAAATAACATTTTTCTTCTATTTTTGCAGGTTCATATTTTCCTTATCTGATCACCATAAGAAAAACCAAGATCATGGATAAATATACATTTAAACAATGAATGGGACCATATCATTTGATTAGTTTTTATCATCAAAGAAACACCCCCTTGCGGGAATTTCCAAATGGTCTCTCAAACTGTTTGTCTAACACTTAACCAGTTTTCTTCAAACCCTGGGTCACCAAGGTGATTTAATTTTTCCTTCAAACTTGGCAAGTGATATACCCAATGGGTAGAGGACAACAAGGTGAATTCATCAAGACCAATTTTATCTTATGGATCTTCTTTCTCTCTCCTTGGAGGGCATTTTTCTAGAGCAGTGAAAATATGGCTGAGAGGCACTTTTGGCAGATTGATATCTTCTTCCTGAAAGACATTTTGGCCAGGCTAATGATATGGTTGGATGCACCATACAACACTCTAGAGATCCACACTCTCAAAATATTTTTATCATCATCCAATGAGTTGTGGCGGGCATTTCCCCAAGGCTATTTAGGCATATTTTACCAATAATTCCATACTTGGAAAACTTTTTATCTTCTCCTAGGCCTGGTCTAGTTTCCCTAAACCACAGTTTTGGTAGGTCCATAAATTCTTCTTCGGGGTTTCTTCTTGATGTTATTAATTTGTCTATTAAACTCATATTGGATGAATTCTCAATGTGACTGTAATCAACCTATAATTTTCCACTAGAGTTTCAGCATTACAAGTGATGAAATTTATGGAATGAAAGAGAAGTGTTAGAATAATCAAACCCATAGTATTACCCACTTAGACATTAATTCATTTATTTTTGTCTTATTTTCCTATTTCATGAGTCCCACCATGTTCAAGTTGCTAATTGCCTATCCATAGAGGTCAAAATTGCCATCTTTGACTCATGTAGCGCTTGGGAAAGCCTTAGGAATCAAATATGCTTTATTCCTGGCCTCCTAGGCACCCTTCTACTTTTTCTTCTTTGTTGACTACTTTTTCAGTTTTTAAAGCACATAAGGAAAGCAAGACTAGGTGAGGTGAACCTGTTTTATTCCCCTTTCATCCTCCACTCTTTCCTCCATGCAAAAGCATGTATGAGCTGCCATTTCACCACTCATTAGCTTGCCCATGTGCCCTTGCCAATTCGTGAGCCTCATGACAGATTTGGGATCAACTTTTTACACCTATGGGGGATTTGCCTATTTTGGGTAATCCTGCTTTATGCTATATTTGGATGCTTCCTCATGCATTCGATTTCTTCATGTATTCTATTTATTCAAAATCCTATGATATTACAGGGTTGGCTATTGTACACTGAGTTAATATAATTTTGTGTTACAGCTCCATTTTCAGTCTCCATTGTTGACAATTTTGCATGATCAATTGTAATTTGTTGTGAGTGAAATTAATCTATTACTGGTCAAAATTTCTACATGGTATCAGAGCCATTGTAGGTTGTTACTATCCTTCAAAAATTGTTTTGCAGGTTCGACATCAAGACTGGGAGCCTTCTACTGACAGCCGGGACAGCTTTTCTAAAGCTATGGATTCACAGAAAACTATCCTCACTCCCTTCAACTTTTTTGAATGGAAAGCAGAGATGGAGATATTGTTGAGAGATAAATGCCTCTACAGGGTGACTATGGCTACAGAATCAGAGCCCAATGCTGCTGCGGAGAAGATCAAATGGCACAATTGGAGAGATGAGGCCTATGGCCTCCTATGTCTCAGTATTTCCCGAGACCTCCTTTTCCATCTCGATGGATTAACTTCACCAGATCAAGTATGGGAGAAACTTTCTGAACTCTTCAGAAAGACAGATGAGATGAGGGGACACCAGATCGAAAATGAGATGATTTCCCTGAGTCCCAGTAATTTTGAATGACTGCAGCTATACTTCTCCAAGTTCAAAGCACTAGTTTTGCAGCTGAAACAGTGTGGTATTGAAAAGAAAGATGATCAGCTTGTATTGGACATCCTCTCGAAGCTAGGACCTGACTACTCAGTCTTTGTTTCGACCTTCTATGCCACAAAACTCACAGCTCAAACCTGGAAGATGCCCAGCCTTGTAGATTTCATGGAATCTCTCACACAAGAACAAGACAAGCTGGTGATGATGGGCACCATCAAACCATCCAAAGATCAAGCTTTGATTGCTGGAGATTCGAAGGTGGATTCAAAAAGCAAGAAGAAAGCTAAAAATCCACCTGAGAAAGGAAGAGACAAGAAGTAGTCTCCAGAGGATCAACAAGGTCCCAAGAAAAATACCCAGAAGAAGAAAAACAAAGGTGAAATGAACAAGTGCTCATACTGTTCGAAGGGAAATCACACTGAAATATCTTGTATGAAAAAGAAGATTGATATGCTGACCAATCTCTTGGAGAATAATGGCATCTCCCTTCAAGAAATCTCAAAGAAGAGAGAAGGAGGATCAAGTTCTGATGACAGAGAGAGAGTTCATGCTCTAGTTGCTGGCACATCAAGCTCACCCAGTTTTATCATAGATTTTGGAGCTTCAAGACACATGGTTTTGACTAAGGAGGCCTTCTCCTCACTGGATATGTCGAAAGGACCATCTATTGTACTGGGAGATGACTCTCTCACTGAAATTAAAGGCAAAGGAAGGATAGATCTTGATCATGGTAACTTCAACAATGTGCTGTATGTCCCTAGTCTCGCCTCCAACCTTCTGTCAGTGTACCAGATGACCCACATTGGGTCTCCTAAGAAATTCACATTCTCACCAGATGAATCTGAGATCATAGAAATCTCAAGTGGAAGAATCATTGCAAAAGGAGTAGCGAATCATGCTCAAAAGGTATACATGTTTTCACACTTCCTGCCTTACTCAAACCCCTCTGCTCTTCTTATCCATGCTAATGAAGCTAGCAAGCTATGGAATGAAATATTTGGCCATTTAAATTACAAGTATTTGTCTGATCTTAGTGAGAAATATATGGTCATAGGGTTGCCCAAGATAAAATTTTCCAAAGGAGTATGCCAAGGCTGTATCCTAGGAAAACACCCAGAGCATAAATTTGAGAAAGCCAGCCATGAGAGAACCTCTGCACCCCTCGAGCTGATTCACAGTGATGTTGCTGGCCCATTCCCTCATATGTCCATGAGTCAGGCCAAATATACATTGACCTTTATTGATGATTTTTCCAGGTATTGTTGGGTTCACTTCATGAAACACAAGTCAGAAGTTTTTGGCCTATTCAAAGTCTTCAAGGCTTTGGTTGAAAACCAGTGTGGAAGAAAGCTCAAGGTACTCAGGTCTGACAATGATGGTGAGTATGTCAAGACTGAGTTTATTAACTATTGTGCAGATGCAGGTAT